>QTSX02005042.1:0-366907 GCA_014839935.2 Entomophthora muscae
ATCAACATTTTTACTAAATGTTAATGGCTCTCTAATATAAACACAGTTTATTTATATAAATTACAATAAAAAACCCACATTTACAATGAATTTTATTACATAGAATGCATTGAGTTATGCATATAATATCTAAATATCAGGATTTGATGCATGCCTGCAATATTTTAATATAAAATTTATATTGATGGTCCTTAATTTATTATTGATCTGGAAAATATTCATGCAAACAATTATATGTTATTCATAAAATGTACAACATTGTATTAATTATGGGAAATGTCAATAATGTAAAAAATATAGTATTAATTATGAATTGAAAGAAAGAATATTAATTTTAATAAGTTATCATAAAGAAAAGTTTTATTTTACTCACCATGGGTCAAGTAAGGGAGGGAATGGGCAGAATGTAAATTGCCACCATTGGTGACTGTAAAAGGAACAACATCAGAGGTAGTGGGGAGAAAGTGGGTGGTGGTTTGGGAGTCAGGGTTGGGAATTGGGTGGCTTGGTCTTGATGGGGAAGTTTGGGAGGCTTGGTTTGTTGACTGGGAAGAAGCAGAAAGAACTGAATGCTTTAATTGCTCAAGTCCTTTTTCTGACACATATGCAGGCTTGACAAGCCAAATGGATGAGCATGGGGGAGGCAGGAGTCCTTTTAGACTTATCACTATCACTTGCATAGACTATGACAAGATCTGATAAGTTCTGGACAAATATGAAAGGGGAAAGCTCATACTCCTTCTCAATTTGGGTGCACAGTTCATTGTATATGGCAGGCTTTAAGCACCTGAGAGCTGAATCAAAATTGTAAAGACATACATCTGCACAATGCATGTCAGCGTGGTTGATGGGGTAGGTACACCAAGTATGCCCCACAGCCCTAATTTCTTTGGTTGCCCATTTCCGCTGCTCCATCTCCGCACTCAGTACAACTGTGTACACGGTGTTTTGTGTGGCCCACTCCTCCAGCATGTCTTTGAGCTCCTTCTGGTAGGCATACCCATCTGTGGTGTTTGATATTGCCGAGTAATGATTGACCCCCAATGGGGAAACTGCCAACAAAATGCTGACAAAGCAATACAAGGTTGGGCCGGGCTTGTAGACGCCAGGCTGGAATTGCTTTTCTCCATAATCTTGGATACTTGCAGAAGTCTTGGCATAAAACAAGAAGATGATGTCATTGAGCATCCTTATTGCACTCTCTTTTATAAAATTAATTATGATTGAATTGTAGGGGTCAGTATTCACCAAACTGGGACCAGTGAGAGCTTGATTGGAAAAGATTCTGGCAGCAACCACAACTCTGTGCATCCACAAATTGACTGTTATTTTATTTATGAAAATTTCATGGTGTCCCAGTTAAAGACAAACCTGGACCAGGGGCATCTGTGGGTCACGTTCTATGATAGCCATCATGAGAGGGTAGGCTTTTTCACCTTCAGTTGAAGTACTGGTACCAGTTGGGGTCTTCTTGGAAGAAGGGCCACAGTTGGCATGTGTAACAGAAATTGCGGAATAGTATGAAGCCATTTCTAAGTGATGGGAAATTACCACCCAAATCCACATAGAATTAATGGGCAACCACCAGAATTAACTCATACAAAATGAAACATCCTTCATGTTGACAATTTCAAAATTTGTTTTTGCTTTGTCTTTTATAATTTCAATTAAAAGCTTGAAATAAAAATCAAACATTGCTTCTATTATCAGTGTCAATTATTTAATCAAGAAAAAATAATCTTTAATATTGAAAATAAGAAAAATATTTTTGAGAATTGTCAACATGGAGGATGTTCCATTCTGTATGAGTTAATTCTGGAGGTTGCCAAATTAATGATTAACCACCAACGTGGCTTCAGATATCTTTTTGTAAAATTTCCAATTGTAATAACAGGATTAAGCAGAATAATTAATCCTAACCAAAGTAGCCCAAGATAAATGGCCTGAGACAGCAACAACTTATCTTCAGAATAAAAGTCTGGACATTGTGAGGCAACACAATTTTCAGTTTCCAGAATGGAGGGGGGCTTCAAGATCAGCTGGCGCAAAATTAGCATTGGGCGGCACCAGCAACAAAGTTTCAACTGCTGGGTCCCATCTTCCAGAAATGATTTGGTTGAGAATCAGATTGTACGGAATATATTGTAACAATCCAACCACAGGATGCATTTTGAAAAGTAAATTAGAACTAGATATAAATGATTTTTATTGAGTCAAATTTTGGAAGAACTCAACTCTTAGAGTTGGAACAGTGAAAATTATTCAATATATATCAGAAAATTGACTAAACAATACCACCTGAATATTGGCCTCCTATTCTTTCCACATTGTCAAGTAAGTATCTGGTCCAGGTTGCAAAGAACCCTTGTGTGACCAATTTCTGATGACCATGCTGATTAACAAGCTTGTATCAGGTGACCCTCAAATTATGCCAACTTATCAACATCAATTTGCAAAGAGGAACTGATTTCAGCTGAAAGACTGGAGCAGCTGTAACCTATTTCTGGTTGATTGTTTGATTTAAATCTGTTAACTTGGTCAATTTTGATAAAGGCTTTCTGGCTTTTTAAGCCTTTTTGCTTGGGCGGATAATTTCCGGCATGATGAAACCTACCGTGACAGCATAAGCACGCAGGGTTGCTGCCACAGTGGACTTTGCAAAACCCACTGCAGCCGCAATTTTCCCAAGGGACATAAACATCTCTTGTTTTTAAACCATTTTAAACACAATCACTGGGATGATTAACTTTCTTCTGTGCATTGCAGGCTGATTGGTTGAAGGTGTGATGTGTCCATCTTGGGAACCAGACAGTGCTATCTGATTGAATTTTTCTGAATTCTGGCTTTCCTGGGTGACACCTTGGCTCAATTGGCTGATTTTGAATGCTAGTGTTGATACATGATTTGGGTTAGCAGCTGCCTGTGCGTGATGAAAAAACAGGGCCATGCTTGAGGATGTGGGAGAAAGAATAAACTCATGTGTAGTGCTTGGAAATGGGCATGCAGGTTGGAAATGATCATAGACAGAGGCTTCACTATTGGAAGACCCAGTGTAGCCTTTCATGATTTTGTCAAGGCCAGGAAACAGCTCGTTTACTTGGTTGTTATTAAAAGAAGACATAATAAATTTTATTTAAAAAAATAAACTCAAAAAGAGAAGTGTATATTTTAGTCAATTTTATTGTTAAATATGTTAAGTTGGTGATCATTACAATCTAAATTTTAGCTGCCCTAAAATGGAATAGGGTGATTTTTGAGAATGCCTATGATTTCTAAAAAATTAGCACAAATCCACTCTAGATCCTTTAACTTCCTATTTGAGATGCCTATAAATTATATTTATTTCAGATTCACCTCGTTTTTGATTTGAAATTTGGTTCTTGGATTTGACAATCCCGCAATTTCAGATTTGTTAATTTTTACATGATGTCTATGATTTGTTAGACATACAGGAAATCTCAAATTGTACATTAGAATCCCACATTTCTGATTCACAACCCGCATTTGCTTGTTGTGTTTTGTCTTTATTTAGTTGAGTTAGCTGCTCAAAGGATTTGAAGTTTGAAAGTTTAAATAAATCAAAAAAGCCAAATTAAATGGTTGATTGTATTAAATATTTTATCTTTCACTCAGCTGAGTTGCCCACAAATGGATTTGAAATTTGGACCAAGGATTTGACAACCCCACATTTTTACGTTTAGGTTCTGGATTTACAGTATCCTAGTTTATTTCCTTGCCTCAGCCTATCACTTTATTCAAAGGATTGTTCAAAGCTTAGCTAAGATCAAACCACCTCTGGGCCTCTAGACTTGAACCCTTTATATGCCACAGAGGCGTACTGGATTTCTGTCACTTGGCTGCAACAGGGCTATAACAAGTGCTCTAAACTCACTCAATATCACATATATAGCCCAACTTCACTAAACATTTCTACAAACCCCAAGTCTGGTACCACTGATCACAACATACCCATGAAGCTCTCCTTGGATCAAACTTTAGACAAGTTGTTTACCTCTATTGCGTTAACTATTCTGATCCTTCTTGCCATGTGGTTGAGTTGCCTCTTACTTTTTGAGCCAAACTTTGAGCAGGGTAAACGAATAAGGGGCTTCAACTTGAATAAATACTTTTAATAGCAGTTTGGAACTATTGGGTCCCAATCCCGTAAGATGTCAGAGCCCGGGAGAGCTTAGGGTCAATCTCAGGATCCATAAGGGGGGTGGGGGAGGGGAGGAGGCTGAGGAGAAATTGAAGAACGATGCCAGGGATGGCCTCTTGGTGTTGAACTTGAGGAAGGAGGAGGTTTTATACTTCCGGGGCTTTGAGTCCCCAAAGTTGGGTTCCGGCAGCTTGGGGGGGCTGATGGCATCAAGTGTTGAGCGGTCAGGGGTGGGAAGGAAGTGCAGGGTGTAGAGGTTGTTTTGAATAGGCTCTGGCTCAGACTCAACAACATGGTAGGGGCTCTTGAAGTTGGGGGGCATGAAGCCAATGATCTCAGTGCGCAAGGCCTTGGGATATTGCTTCCAGAAGATCCTATCATGGGCAAGACGGTTGCGCTCAGCAATCATGAGGGCAAGGCATCTCAACCTTAGGCCATCCCTTCCAGCAGACGAGGCATACCTGTAAATAAGAGGTGCACTGGCAATAGATAGGATAGAGTGTAGGTGAAAGGCTGCCAGATCGGTCAGGGAAGCGCAGGAGTAACTGCGTCCAAACCCAAGAAGACTGCCAAGGACATCAATTGACTGGGCCTCCTCAAAATCAAGAGAGTTGGTATACAAAAATCTGACAAAGACCATTGAAACATGGTAGGACTCTTGCAGATGCAAGGTACTGCTCTCTCCCTGGCAGCGCATGAAATCATCTATGGCTGGCCACCTCTTCCTCAAGATGCCCAAGTTGGCATGGATCCTGTACCCATCTTCGGTGAGAAGGGAGAAGTTTGAAAAGCGTGGCTCATACAGCAGCACCAAGCCCAGGTCAACAAAGTCATTGTTGATACAGGTGGCAGGGTTCCGGTAGATAGCAAAAGCCTCCAAACTTATGGCACTGATGTGGGTGAAGTTTATCCTCCTAAACTGGTAGTCGCTAGGGAGATCCCGCTCACGGTGCCCAAATATGACATACCGGTTGGTGGCTGGATGTAAAACTCCCCGGTTCCAAGACCCCCGGGCAAGGCATGAGCCGGTATCAATTGGTCTCCATTCTAGGGTATCAGTGTTGAGAACCCATACTCCATAGGCCTGAAGATTGTTTAGTGTAAAGCATCCACTGACCACTAAGGAAGAACCAAGGCGGTGAATATCAGGAAATCGAAAGGGTGGGGGAAGCCTATCCCCCAAAAAGTTACAGCCCTGAAGACCTGAACTCACTGAAAACAACCTTCTATCAGCTGCCTTTCCTTTTGAAGTATATAAAACCTTATCTTCAGTAGAGGCACAGTAATGAGAACCTAATTGCATATCAAGGCCAACTACTTTTATCATCTGGCGCAGCTTGAGATCAAACACCACATGGTCCATCACATAGTTGCGCTCTCCAGATTGGCCTCCAAGGATATGTAGCTGATGATCTACTAAGCATGCAAGGTGGGCATAGCGGGGTAAGAATACATCAGCACCAAATTCATAGATGGTCCATCTCATGTGAACGAATATCAAATACTGAGATATTGTTGAGGGGCTCGATATCAAGACCAGCTGAAGTACCACCACCACAGATAACAAGATGGCTGTTACCCCAAGCTGTAGCAGAGTGAAGAAAGCGGGGCGATGGAAGAGGACCTTCACAGATGACTTGTTCCCAAACCAAGGTGGCCAGATCAAATACAAATAAATCATTTGATGCAGAATGAGAATCCATAAACCGTCCCCCAAACATATAGACCAAGTCTCCAACCAGGGTTAGGCTAGGACCTGTCCTAGCAGCAGGCACATTGCCCAAGGTCAGTGAAGTTGATACTGTGGCTTCTGAGAAGATAGATACAACCATTGATTCTAAAAAATTGGCACCTTGTAAGCTAAATATCAGCCATGAAACTTGGGAGCTGGAGTTTGGTTACTTCAGCTATTGATATCACCTCAAAACCAGAATTTGCCCACTGTAGCCAGCCAATAGTTATTTGGATCCTTGGATGCAACTAATCATGAGTGCAGTTTCAGATAACAGGTCATGGCACACCTAAATATATAGGTAGATGGGCCAAAGAGAGGTCACTGATATCCCACTGTTTGGAGGGAATGGACCTAAGGGTGGTTTCTCATAAGCTGGAGCCTAAAATGGCCAATCACAGGAGATTGATTACACAAATACTATACCTCACAAGCCATCGAATATTCAACCCACAGTGAAACCTGCTTCAGACTCCAAGTTTCAGAATTCCGGATCCATCTGCCCCACTTCATATAACTCACTGCTGAGGTGTCCTCGGCGGATTATCAGGAACCAGTTCCACCACTCCCAATCAAACACCGGCGGATGGCGATTCTATCCCAACGGCACGGGATCCTTTCTACAGAGCCGAGATGATATCATCCACTATTTAGGCCACGCCGTTAAATCATAGCGCTGTGTTGACCAACCCCAGTATTTATCCCGACATTAACACCAGATTATATATCACCTTCTGGTCTAACCAAGTACCCTGTAAATATCAGAGATAGTCTTCAGGAATATTAAGGATATACGGAGCGAAGGTTCAAAAAAAGAAGTTGGGGATCAGATCGGCAGGTCGAAATTTCGTGAGTTGAAAAAGTAGACAAGCTTGGAGTTAAAAAGTAGCGTGACGAAAAGCGTTGCGGGTTTTAAATTTAAATTTAAAGTTTTAATATAATATACCAAACGAACATAAACTACGAAACTAATAAGAAGTATGGTTTTATTGCGGTTTAAACTCAATTCCGGATATTTGGACTTAAGTTGAGAAGCAGAAGTTTGTGGTAAAGCTCTCCCCAAACTTTGTCAGTACCAGGCTGAGTCCCGTTACACATGTTTGGATCTCATTGGCCAGGCAAGTCCAGTTAATCCTGATGGGCGTCGCTTTTTAGGGCTCCCTAAATCCAATCGATCGGTTCGAAAGGTTTGACTCTCTGTTTTAGTATCTATATTTGGTGCGGAAGAAATGGAGATCCTGCCACTGATACACATGATTCGATCAAATAACCACTATTCCATGGCACACTACCCCTTTCATGCTCAAATATATAGTTAGATCATGCCTAGATTTTGTCAGGTATGCAAAGAGATAAACCTCTTATCCATCAATCATGTCTTTATTCTATCTCTACATGAACTACAGATCCATTTTTTCATAAAACTACCAGTCTAAAGTTAACAAAAATCGAATGCTTATCTTAAAACATCATCATAAGTTGAAGCATATTTATCGAGTTGACTTAACTATTTTAGATTGTATATGAAGTAAAAGAAATCATTGGTCAAAAGATTCTCTATGATAAATTTTATTGGGTGAGAAGATATTGCATTGATAAAACTGTAATTGCCTGGCTCCACCTTTTTATTTTTATCCACCATTGGCATTAATTGATACTGACAGCCTTCAGAGGCAACAGTCAGCATTTAAACTGTCTACATGTAACATCCTCCATGTCGACAATTCCCAAAAAATATTTTTATATTTTTATTACATATTTATTGATTTTTTTACCTTAAATAATTGTTCCTAATGACAAAAGTTAAATTTGATTTCAATTTTCAAGTTTTAAGTGAAATTGTAAAAAATAAAGCCAAAATAAAATTTGAGATTGTCGACATGGAGGATGTTACATGTAGACAGTTTGAATGCTGGCTGTTCCCCCTTCAGATAGCCCCAGTAAAAAGATACTAGTGCCCCAGCACAAAAGTTTTCCTTGGATATTTAATTTTTAACAAAAAAAGAAAAATAAGGCCAACCCCAAAGTGCTTAAATGCACACAAAAGTGATGATTAACCCATAAACTTTACTATCTTTAAAAAATACTAGTGATGAGGAGCGCCTTTTGGTAAAGCTTCAAATATAGAATTAAGAAAGAAGAGAAGTATATTTTATTGGATAAACTTTAGACTTATATAGCTTTAGCTGTGGCGGAGATTTAGTTGGATCAAACCTAGGGGTTGGTCATGTGTGGGATGGGTTTGAGCCACTGGATACTTGGACAGTCATGTGATATTGCTTGGTTACCATTTCTGGTATGTCAAACTGTATATTGGGAGGGCACCAAATCGGGCAATGACTGGATGTTAAGTGGGTTGGCGGTAGCCAGAATACTTGTATATCCAGATCCTTGGCACTCCCTTTAAGGGGTTACTCTGGTACATCAGGAGGGGGCTTTGTCTTGACAGCTGCTTCCTGATGTTCCTAGAGTTGTATGCTAGTTGGTACCAGTCAAGTCAAGTGTTTTTCTTTGCTAAGGCAGAGACGGTTCTGTGATATTTCTTGACAACAGGGTCTTTGGAACCTTGGAATTTCACTGAATAGGTGATTCTGTCTGGTCTGTACTTGATGATTCTTTCTGGTCCCCTGTGTACTGAGGCTAGCTTCTTTTTGTTTCCAGCCAGGACCCAGACAGGGGAGTTGATGAGGAGTGGTTCCTCTGTAGAGGTTATCTTTTGTGTTTTGAGCCTTTTTATTTCTGCTATTTTAGCTTTGAGATATATGTGTTGTAGATTTGGTACTTGTTCTACTGTGGGGTTTTTTTCAGGGGGATCTTTATGTATGGTTAATTGTTGTGGGTAATTATTTCTGGTTTGTATCCATATGTTAGTTCAAACGGTGAGTAGCCTGTCCCTTGATTGGTGTGGACCCGGGATACTAATAATGCATGTTTCATGTATAGTGGCCACATGTCTTTGACTTTGCTATTCATTATTTTCTCAAGGGTTCTGATAAGGCTGCTGTTTAGGCATTTAACTCTGCTGTTGACCTGTGGCCTGTAGGGAAAGGTTGTAGAATGTTTGATGTTTTTGGATTTTAAATTGTTGTTTACTATGTGCCCTGATAACTCTCTTGCTTAATTCATTATGATGTAGTCTGGAGTGCCTTAGTCAGCTATGATTGCTTTGTTAATGAATTGGCCTATTGTTTCTGCTTTGTGGTTCTTTGTTGCCCAGCAGATGGGCCAGTGTGTAGCAAAGTCAATGGCTACAATTAGGAAATGTTGATTTGTCTTAGTTTTTGGGAAGGGGCTCACTACATCTAGTTCCCAAACCTTGAATGGTTCAGGGTCAGGTACTGGGTTGACCATTGGCTGGGGAGCCTTTGTGCTGACGTATTTCTTGCATACTGTGCACTTTTTCAGAACATCAATTATATCTTGTTTAAGATTGGGCCACCATACTATCTCTTTTAACTTAAGGTATTGGTTGTTAGCCTTTGTATGTCCTAGTAGACGGTGATGTCTTAATATGGTGTCAACTCTTTGTGAAAGTGGGATGTAAGAAACATGTTTGTCATTAATGATTTGGTATACAGTGCCATTTAATACATGTGTGGTGAAACTCATCACCAGTTGGTTGCTGGAATCCTGATTGTTGTTGAGTGCTTCCCGACTGAATAGAATCCAGATTGTCTTCTCAATAGGGCCATCATTCCTGATGTGTATGACAACAACTAGCTTCCAGATAGTTTAACCCCAACGGCTTGATTCTGGATTGAAAGTACATGTGGGGTTCCTGTCTGCCAGTCCTCAAGTGTGTCCTGGATTGTAGCCAGGGACTGGCTGGAAGGGATTGTCATTCTCTAGTAGGGGGAAAATGTATCTCAGAAATATGTATAGGGGTCAAAATGGGCTTTTATTCACTCTCAGAAGGAAGATCCCCTTAGAAACCTTCTGGTATATGGCCCGGGAGGTCAAGGAAACAATATGGATTTGCCAATACTTGGAGTCCTCTAACAATATCTTGGACTCCTTGTACTTGGTATTGGACTCCTGCACCTTTGTCTTGGACGTCTGCTCCTTAGACCTGAACTTCTGCTCCTCAAATGTGGACTTTGGCTCCTTGAAATCAAACTTCCGCACTGCGCTTAGGAACCAGCTCCTTATTCTTGGGCTCCTGCTCCGTTATCTTGGGCTTCAGCTCTAACCAAGCTCCTGCTGGTGATCAAAAGGCTTCCAAAACCTCTTGGCAAAAAACTCAAGAGACCCAGAAGTGTCCTCTCAAAGACCTGAAACGACCTCCAAAAAACCATCAAAAGACCCCGTAACTTTCCAGCCAGCCACCTTCTTATAGTGTTCTTTTCCTAACGGTTCCGCCTTCAAAATGGCTTTCTTCATAAGCTTAAACCATTGCTGCTCACTTTTTCCTATAATAACTTAAGCTTACATACTTACTTTCTCAAAAGCTTAAAGTATTAATATACTATTTCCTTGCTTATACTTTAAGCTTTTGGCTTCCAACCAATCATTTTCATCAGAAAACCTGCCAGAACCCAACCAATGAATGCAGAGCGCGGAAATAGACCATTTCTGAAGTTCCACCGGGATCCAACTATGAAACTCATTTCCACAGCTCAAACCGTTCAAATCGACAACTCTTTGCGCACCAAAGCGTTAACCAGTCCATTATTCCGGCACCATTTCTTCCTGCATTCAACCCAAACCCATTTAAATAGTAGAATACTATTTAAAATTTTCTTTCTGGACCTCTTCAACGTTTTCCCCATATATTTAAAAATATAGTAAAATCCAAGGAAAACGTCTCACCAAAACAACCTTGTATCCCGCTCTCATAGCAACATACCTTAGTCTATCTTAGGAACTTAATAAATAAATATCTTACCCAAACTTCTATCCACATTCCTTCTTGATTTTCATACTAAACCAAGGCAAAATATTCCACATCTTCTCACTTTGGCAAATCAATTTGGCAAAATCTTGGCTCATTTCTCTGGACCACTAGTTCTTTACCATCATCTTCTGGTCCTCCAGCCAGCTTTCTTCAACAACAGTCACTAAACTTTCACTTGGCCAACATAAGCTCCACCTGCAAACCACCAATCATGTGGATCATCACAGTACACCAATTCTCAGTTAAGTTACTTCACCAAACTTTTCACCGACTGTCGTTGCAGATCAACTACCCCAACCTTCAGCCTCATTAACCTCCTTGTGCCGCTGGGGCTGTTCCACCTTCTCCTGATTGTTGGGCTGATCTTTCATGTTCACATTAATTTCCCTCTCTATCAACCCCCAAGCAATGACCAACTTACCTTGAGTTATCAAGTAAGTTATAGTATTTAAACCCCTTCTCTTTTTCTCAATAAATATACATTATAACCCCCTTATTTTAAGCTACACCATTGATTACTTCGTTGAGTGTATAATCTAAGAACTACAAAGGATAGTCTCCTCCCATTGAATAAACTGCTAACTAAGCTTGACTATAAGTTACTTGTTGAGGATTTGCTTTTGAGTAATTGCTGTCGCTATTACTCTAAACCCTTTGTCGTTCTTCAGGCCAATCACTTTGTATTATCTCCACTTGTCTGGTATCCAACTAGTCCAATACCAAGTGTACCAACCAACACCTAGATTGTCCTGCAATTTCACTATCAGAAACCTAGACTGTTGACCAACCGTCAGACTTTCCCTAATAATTGTAGTAAGAGTACCACAACATGGAAATATTTTTTGTTCCTTACTAATATATTGTGGGTTAGCTATGTGTTGAGGGGTCCTTCCCTTTGGTTTTATACTCAGTATTATATAGGTTTGGCCAGTCAGGATCCAGGTGGTCAGAATTATTCTCTCTAGGCTGACATAGCCTATAAAGAGCGTCAGCTGTGATCAGCTCTGCCCCTTTTTTGTTTTAGATGTCCAAATTGAGCTGCTCCAGTAGGGACATCCATTTGGCTTGTCGCCGTGCAAGTGCGTTCTGAGTTTTGAATATATTAAGGACTTATGGTCAGTTAGTACTTGGACATTTAAATGTACTTCTAGATAACATCTTCATTTCTTGCATGCGTGATATATTGCTAGCAATTCCTTATTGTGTATTGAGTACCTCTGCTCAGTGTTGGTTAGTTTTCTACTTTTGTAACATACTGACAGGAAGTCTTGCTGCCCTGGCTGGCAGATGCGTAGGACTGCACCAATTGCGGTGTCACTGGCATCTGACTCAAGATTGTAGCACCTGATTTTATTAGGATATTGCAAGATTGGTGCTTAAATAAAAGCTTATTTCAATAGCTGGAAATTCTTGTCGCACTCTGGTGTCCAGATGAATTTCTTTTTGGCATTACCCTTGGTTAGATCATTGATTGGCGCAGTGAGTTTTCCGCAGTCTTTGATGTATTTCCTTAGGTAAGCTACCATTCTAAAAAAGCATCTAACTTGTTTAACGGAGGTGAAGTGTTGCATGTTATTTATGGCTTTAATTTTGTCTGGATCTGCTTTGTTGTGTTTTGCTCCTGGGGACAACATCCAGGAGGACACAACAGGAAATCTTTATAACAAAAGATTTGAGGTTCAAAGCTAGCCTTGGGTTAGCCTTCAGGGAAAAATTAAGGGCATGTACCTTAATTTCATGGAATACAAGATGAGGAATTTCTTTTGGCAAAAATGAAAGGAAAAAGCTTGAAGAATATTAAAGCCAACACAAATATGGATAAACTTGTCTTTATTAGGAGAAATGATTCTACTTAAATAGTAGACAAGGGTCAATGATCACTCGTTAGGTAAACAGAGTGGCAGAAGGGGTCATGTTGGGATGAGGTAATACCAGGATCAGTCACAGACAGGTATGATAATCCAGAATGGTTGGATATTGAGCCAGACCCATTTACAGAAGGCAAAGAATTTCCAAAGTCAAAAGCAAAACCGACCAAATCTTTGCACATATCACTATTCAAAGGCTATAGTAAAATAGCATTAGTGGCGCAATTTATGACATCCCCCCTCCAGATTGGACATAGGGAGTTGATATTTGAAGAGAAATTTGGAATAAACTCGGGCATAATGACAGCCAGATGAAAGCAGCTTCACAGTATACTTGACGCCCTTCTTGAAGGTGACTTCACTAGGTCCAACCCAGAGGTAGTCAAGCTTATGGGCTCTACCTCCAGTAAAATTCTGATAGTCAAGGACTAGATCACCTACTTGGTACTCAGGGAGGGGGGCTTTAGAAGCATTGGAAGGCGAGAGTTCTAAGGCCTTGACTTTATAGGCAGTCAAATATGTTGTTGCCTGAATGTCAATGATACGGTTAGTCAAGTCTTTGACATGAGCTTTAGGATTAGTATAGACATCAACTTTCATCAATGGGGTCCCAAGATTGAGGGGGTAGTGGCTTCTTGACCATACAGCATGGCAAAAGGGGACTGACCAGTCACTCAGTGTCTTCTGAGTCTATACACAAAGAGGGCAGCAGGGAGGAACATATCCCAGTTAGCAGCATCAGAGAGGGTAAGCTTCTGCATGAGGGACACAAGGGTGGAGTTTGCTTGTTCCACAGTCCCATTTGTGGATGGGTTATATGGTGCAGAGAAGGATTGATGTGTACCCATAGTTTCTCCAATGGACATTATGAGGCAAGCATTAAAGTTGGTGACATTTTCCAAAAGCAGGACTTGAGGGTAACCATGACGGTAGAAGATGTCTTGCAACAAGAAATTAGCTGTGGTTATGGCAGTTATATCTTTGGTTGCTCTGGCTTTGACCCATTTGCTAAAGTGGTCAACGGCTACCAAGATGAATTGATACTCAGACCTTGAACACAGGAGAGGGCCAATAGTGTCAATACTCACAGTGTGAAAGGCATGCTTAGGGAGGATGAGCTTGAACTGATGTTATGAAGGTCAGGGGTGTTGGAGCTGACAAGAATGACAGGAGGCAAGGACATCAGGAATTAGGAGGCACATGTTCTCCCAGTAGATGTTCTTACCAGCCAGTCATAGGTTTTTGCTATGCCTCCGTGTCCTGTGTCAATGTGGGTTTGGAGAATGATGGCAACCCTCATGCTAGGTTGGAAGTAGGGCAGAAAAGTGTTGTTGACTTTCTTGAAGAGTTGTCTATCTCAAATCACAGTGTCCTTGGATAGAACTTATAGGGCCAGACAAATGTCTTCTGGTTCAGTGGCCCAAGAGTCAGGGTACCCTATCAATTTTTATAGGTGATTGGCATCAGCAGGATGGATGGCTAGTATGGGCATTCTTGAAAAATCATCAGCATTTTGATGTTGTGTACCAGGACAATGTACTACCGTGAAATTGTATCCTTGTAATTATAGGGCCCAACGGGCTAGCCAACCTTCAGGCTCCTTTAATTAATGCAGCCACTTAAGGGAGGAGTGGTTGGTGACTACTGTAAAGTGAGTCCTGTAGATGTAGTTTCTGAACTGTTTCACTGCATGAAAAACAGCTAGGCATTCCTTTTCTGTGACACTATAATTCTTCTTGTGTTTGTTGAGGACTTGCAAAGAGTAGGCCACAGGTCAGTCTACGCCTTCATCATTGAGTTGGGCTAAAATGGTACCCACAGCTACTCCACTTGCATCAGTGTACAAGATAAACTCCTTATCATAATCAGGGTAGACTAGGATGGGAGCCTCTTTAAGCTTGGCCTTCAGCGCTTCAAAGGATAGCTGTTGGCTGTCAGTCCACTCAAAGGGTATATTGCAAAGGAGTTGGACAAGAGGTTTGCTTAATTCAACAAAGTCAGGGATGAATTGTCAATAGTGCCCCATCATACCAAGGAGCACTTGGACCTCTTGTAGGCTTGTGGGGGGCAGCATTTTGTCAATGGCTTCCACCTTATTATTCATAGGGCATATCCCAGTTTGAGTGACCTTGTGGCTCAAAAATTCAAGTTGTTCCTTGAAAAAGGAGCATTTAGAGGGTTTGAGTTTCAGGCCTGCCTCTCAAATTTTAAGGAAGACAGCTTTGAGATGATTTAAATGGTCGGTAAAGGTGGAGCTGAACACAGTAATATCATCAAGGTATACGAGGACGTAGAAGAGCTTCAAATCTCGCAGGATGGAGACCATAGCCCGTTGAAATGTAGCAGGGGCATTGCATAGTCCTTGGGGCATACAAGTGGGTTCAAAAAGGCCTTCTGAGGTGATAAGCGCAGCCTTTTCTCTATCTTCAGGAGATAAGTCCACCTGTCAGTATCCTGAGGTAAGATCCATAGCAGAGAAAAAACTTGACCCCCCTAATCTTCTAAGTGCATCATCAATTCTAGAGAGAGGGTAATAGTCCTTTTTGGTGAGCAAGTTCAGGCGGTGGTAATCCATCACAATGCAATGGCCTCCATCCTTCTTTTTAATTATCAACAATGGGGAGGCCCAAGGGCTCTGAGAGGGAGCTAGTAGCCCAGCGTCTAAGAGCTGCTTAAGTTCCTTAGAGACCTGAGCATCCTCTACCCTGCTGTGGCGGTAAGGTTTGGCACAAAAGGGTGGGGCATCACCTGTATCAATCTGGTGAATAACCCCCTTTGCTAGTTCATAGTTGGTGGGTCCCAAGGCAAAGATATCCTTAAACTAGTCTAGCAGTTCCAGAACATCTTTTTGTTGAATGGGTGACAGTTGTAGGAAATCAGCAGCAGTGAAAAGGGAGAACCTGAGGGTCTCCTTCAGGCAAGTTGAAATCACTAAACGTTCCAAAAGGGTAGAGGGACGCCACTTGCTCTGAACCTAATATGCAACCATGCCCAACAACCTGGCCCTTAGTCACCTGCATAGGCAGGGCGGTCAGATTAGCCAACAACAGCTGCACAGTCTCCTTATGAGTTCAATCCAAAATCCCAGGGCATAACTGAGGCTCTTGACGGCTTAGGGAATTAGGTGAATATAGCTCCAGAAAGGATTTTTCAGGAAGCTTGTAGGATATCTGGGAGTCTATAATCACTTGGGAGCCTGGAGGGATGGTAATAGCTGTGAGAGCCAGAAGAGGCACACCTTCCTCTGCAGGACAGGAAGGAGGAGGGGAACACATATTGGAGGAATGAGTCCTGTACTTGAGTGAGAAGATACCAGTAGGGTATTCAAGCACGCAAGTCTTAAGACGTTTTCCCGGGAGATGCGGAGGTTCTTCAAAGATTAAAGGGATCTTATACCCTAGGAGTGATAATTACCCATCTCTAAGGTTCACAATCCCATTATATTTGCGGAGGAATTGTGTGCCAACCAGAAGATCATAGCTTTTGTCCTCTAGTACAACACCAGGAGATGCAACTAGGAGTTTACCAAACCTCATTGGCAGAGCAGAGTAGGCACTAAGGGCTTGGGTTTGAGCCATGCCAACAGTACCATATGATTGAGTGTAGTTGAGGTCAGGAGCCAGCTTAATCTTCTTCATTAGCTTGGATGGTACCACTCAGACTGGAGAGCCCGTGTCCAGAATGGCTTTGATTTTAACCTTTTGGATTGATACTTCCATACAAGTAGTATCTTTCCCAAAGGGAGGAAAGACAGCCAGAAAATTCTGTGCAGCTGCTAGCTCTTTTTCTCATTTAGCTAACATGCATTTTAAGGCAGTAATTTCCTTATATACAGTCTGCAAGGGGAGAGATACAGTCACATTCTAAAAGAGGACTTCTGCTAGTTCAGCAGCCTCTTCAGAGGAATCTACCAAGACAGGGGGACAAGGAGACTGAGCCAAGTAAAGTCAAGCCACTATGGCCTTAGCTTCAGCTGCAGATGGGCGAGTTATAGTTGTGGTTTTCCCTTAATGTAGCTTGTAAGGGACGGAGACTGTCTCCGGGACTGCAAACACCAAGTAGCCATAACCATCAGACTCATCACAGTCAGAGTCTTCAGGCTCAGAATCACTAGAGAGGTTATGAAACAAGTGAAGAATAGTCAGACCAGCCGAGGGTGACAATTTCTTGTCAGAAGGGGGGTCAGGAGGACACAGGGGAGATTAGTCAGCAGAGAGTGTCTCTGCCTCTAAGCTGACCTCTCTTTTCCCGCCTGTTCCTGTGGATTGCAACCCTCTACCCAAGGGTTGATGCAGGTACATGAGTGGTGTCCTACTTGACCACAGCTATGGCATCCTTGTCTCTTAGACAGTCCACTTGATCCTAGGGTCATAATGCGCGGAGTGCAGGAGGTGGTTCCTGTATTGTTGGCCTTATTTTTGCACACTATAGTACCCCCATGGGTCAAGTGCATGTCCTGTAAGAGGATCTTGATACTATTCATTGAAGTAAGGGAAGCTTTGTGGGCCTTGAAGTGCAGACATAGGAGTTGGTTCACCTTTAAAGTGTTCAAACAAGCTGTGTAAGCTTCCTGTGGGGTTAACTGTTGGCTGGTGATTAACTGTTGTCCTTCAACGTAGAAGCAATCAGCAAATTCAGCCAGGATTTCCTTGGGCTTAAAGTCAATGTGCATAAATGCATCTTTTTTGAACTCCAAGCTGAGACCTTCTCCAAATTCCTCAATCAAGAGGAGTTTCATATCCTCCCAAGTGACTAGGGAAGGGAGTTCAGGGATCACAACTTCTTGGCACATGGGATGTAGACAAGTAAGAATATGCCCCTTTTTAAGCTCATCAGTAGCTCTACACATTGAAGTCTTATAGATTGTCAGGAAGGCAGCAATGTTAGAGGTTTTGGGATTAAATATCTGCTTGAAGGAAGGCTTATAGTTGGGGTCAATGGACAATGAGGTGGATTGATTGTTGTCACCTGGATTAAGAACATTGATGTGGGAGTTGCCCTCAGACTCATATTTGGCAGCAGGTTGTCTAGCCCAGAGAAGTCAAAGGCTCTCTTCCAGGGTATCCAATGTAGAGTTGTTTTGTCTACTGATATTTCTGGCGGTAGCAACAGCAGCTCCAAATTTATCAATCTTAATCTGTTGCACCAATAGGGTGCTGGCAATACCATTGAGGCAAGTGATTAGGGAACTGGTCTGAGCAACCAAAGGGGCAGCTTGTCCATTTATTGTTTCTGTCAAGCGGGAGAGGTTTTTTACCTCTCTTCCAATGTTTCCTGCCTATCAGCAACATAATTTGTTACTTCTGCAAGCTGATCCAGTGCAAGTGCACAGTTGACCCAGGGTTGATCTTCAAAACCAGGGCAGCAACCATGATTGTCCTGAGCGGGAGTATTAACAACTTCAGTTTCCTCTTCACCTTCAGACTCAGAGGACAATTCCTCAGGATTAGAGAGGCGTTGTCTTAAGTACTTAATTTCTCCTTGCAAAGTAGCTACTTGGTCAGTGAACAAAGCAATGCAAGGATCAGGCATAGGTTTGACTGAAGGTGGGTTTTGAACAGAAGATTGACGCCAAGTGGTAGCCTTGAGCTCGGCTATTGCTTTCCATACCTTGGCTTCAAAGTCAGATGAGACCTCAACAGGAGGAGCAGGAGGAGTTACCTTGATAGATGCTACTCTATCATCCACTTAACTTTGCACTTGATATAGAGTGTTTCCAAGTGCATCCTTATCCAGACCATATTGATGCTGCAGATGGGGACCCCAAGTATCAACATGAGTTTTAGCCAATTTGAGTTGAGAATTAATATGTTCTTGAAATTGGTTAAGTTTGCTAACCAGAGTCTCAAAGTCCTAGCAATGCTTTAGCAGAGAGGCCTCAATTTGCCCACACCACCTTGCTTGATGCTCATCCAATTTGCATAGTCAATCCTTGATGTATCCAGGGAGTGAGGAGCAAAGGGAATTCAGTGAGGAGGTCAAGTACTTCTGAGAGGCCAGCAAGTTGCGCTGGTTATTGGAAATATTGCAAAGAGACTGTGGGACAATTCTCAATATGCCATATTCTGAGCATGGTTGTTTGAGACAGTGGTGGCTACAGCATTTAAAAGTTGGTTCTGGGATCCTAATGCAAGTTGATGGTGAACCAGGGTGGGTTAGATGAACTGGTTGAATAACATGCCAATTGTATCCATCAATTCCATCATTTCAGGGGAAGACCAAAGGTCAAGATGAAGAAATACAGGTCTTTGGAAGCATACCCAGGACAGAGACCAGGGATAGAGTGCATTACCACATTGCCAGAGTGGAGAAGGGAGCAGGCAACAGCACGAGCTTGCTTGTAATTGAGAGAGAAAGCTGGAAGGGGGTCCACGCGGGCCTGGGGAACAGCACCAGTACCATGGGAGTTGAGGGGGCATCAGTGGTGTCTTCTTCTAGAGGAGGACTAGAAACTTTAGGTTGTTTAGGTACTTCAGAAAAAAAGGGAGAAGTACCAGAGAATACACATGGGAACAGGGTAACCAAGGGGCTTGCAGCCCCTGTAGTGAGCACTATTTTGTTATGTTTGGCTCCTGGGGACAACATCCAGGAGGACACTGCAGGAAATCTTTATAGCAAAAGACTTGAGGTTCAAAGCTAGCCTTGGGTTAGCCTTCAGGGAAAAATTAAGGGCACATACCTTAATTTCCTGGAATACAAGATGAGGAATTCCTTTTGGCAAAAAGGAAAGGAAAAATCTTAAAGAATATTAAAGCCAAAACAAATGTGGATAAACTTTTTTTATTAGGAGAAATGATTCTACTTAAATAGTAGACAAGGGTCAATGATCACTCATTAGGTAAACAGAGTGGCAGAAGGGGTCACATTGGGATGAGGTCATACCAGGATCAGTCACAGATAGGTATGATAATCCAGAATGGGTGGATATTGAACCAGACCCATTTGCAGAAGGCAAGGAATTTCCAAAATTGAAAGCAAAACCAACTAAATCTTTGCACATATCAATATTTGAAGGCCATATCAAAATGGCTTTAATGGCGCATTTTACAACATGCTTTGATGATACCGTCAGAGAAAATGTGGCCCAAGAACAAGAGTTCCTTTTCCATAAATTGGCACTTACTAGGCTTGGCATAGAGTTTGTGCTTTGCGAGTTGATTGAGTGTCTCACAGACATGAGTGAGGTGTTCCTCTTTTGTTTTTGAGAATATAATGATAATGTCAAGGTAGCATAATGTATTTGAGAGGCCATTTAGCACTTGGTTCATCATAGTGACAAATGTTGCAGGAGTGTTGATCATCCCAAAGTTCATTTATTAAAGTTGCCCAGACATCTCTGACTGGTACAACAGGCCCATAGGGCCATAAAGGAATGATCAAGCAAAATAAAAGTGACAGTCTAAGGGGGAGGGGACAAGGAAACCGGAGGGCCCAGAGAAAAACCTTGAGAGGAAGGAGGGAGAGGGGCGTGGAGCGTTTGGACCACTTCTGGAAGGACAAAGGTGGCCTGTTTTTGTTCTGGAAAAAGGATCAAGCCAGGGATTAATGACCATTCTTCCACTAGCTCCCTGCACAATGTACTGGATGTAATGCCAAAGAAGACCTGGCTTATGATCCACCCAAGTTTGTGTGCTATGAGGGAGTTTGGGGCATTTTCTGGATGTGGAGTGGCAACAAAGGATTTGATGACAGCAGAGTGAATAACCCACAATGCGGTGTGGAATACTGCTGCCCTGAAAGACTTGGGAGTGCAAGAGGGGGTGTCAATGAAAAACCAGTCTACTTCTAGCCCCTCCATAGGTGAGGGGTATGAGCGTGTGGCTGGAGAATTGTGCAGGCTTCCTGCCATACTCTTATGCTCTGGGGGCATTGTCATCCCAAAGTTCATTACGCTGCATTCAAAAGATTCAAATTGCGCACGGAACACAGTTTTTGGTATGTCCTTTTATTTTACTTCAACTTGGTTATAACCTGAGGTGAGGTCAATTTTAGAGAAAAATTTGGCTCCAGAGAGTCTTGCAAACAAATCCTCTATGAGTGGAAGGGGATATTTATTCTTTACTGTGATTGCATTTAGTGCTCTGTAGTCAGTTACTAGGCAAAGGGTGCCTTCCTTTTTCTTGACAAAGAACACTGCTGCCCCCCATGGGGATTCAGATGGCAAATGAATCCTTTTGATAGATTGTCCTCAATATGTGTATTGAGAGTTTGGGTCTCCATGGGGGAGAGTCTGTAGAGTGGTGCAGGTTTGAGCATGGCTTTGCATAGGTCTATGCCATGTTTGACCTCTTGTTTGGGTGGTAACTCTGTGAGTTCTTCTTTGAATACATGAGGGTATTCCTTTAGGAGTGCCACAAGTTCTGGGCATTGGATTTTGGTTGTTTGTATATTATTGAATTAGGTGTACCTTATTATATGGAGGGTACTGTCTTTGGTTAGACGTTCTGAGTTATCTTGGTTTATGACCTGGACAAATACTGTGTCTCTTAGAATGAGGTCGTTGGGTTCTTTGAGAATATTAAAATTGACTCCATTGCATTTGATGGTCAAAGTTTTTGTTTTCCAACATACGCTGGGGTTCACTTGGGTGAACCAGTCCATACATGCTACAATATTGTAGCTTATGTTGTTCATGAAAAGTCCTTTGATAGATATTTGTATGCCTTGGAGGTCATTTCTAAAGGGAGTTTTTTTGCCTTCAAGTAGAATCTTTGATTTGTCTGCCATTTTGGCATATTTGAAGTTGGATTTGACAACTGGTATTTTGTACTTGGTTACAAAAGGTTTGCTAACCATAGTGTGTTGTGCACCAGAGTCAAATAAAATTTTGTGTGTATGTGATTTTTAAGTGCATGGCTAGACAAGAAGTTGTGAGCAATCTTTAATTTTTATGTTCATAAAAATGGAGGATTGCAAGACACGTGGGATGCAAGCAGCAAAGTTTGTGTCTTGGTACAGTTTCTTGTCAAGTTGGGGTGAGACAGGGGCAGTTAAGCCTGTCCCCCCTCCTCTTATCCCTGTTCCTCTGTTTTGAGACCTTTGAGGCCAGAGAATGTGGGGTCAGATTCATAGCGGGTTGCTGTCTCAGTGTTGTTAACTTTGACAGTGTTCTCTTTCTTGGGACAGGAGCGGTTTGCGCTTTGGCTGCAATTTTCATTGTTGTTATTGGAGTTGCTGTTGCTATGATTGGTGTTTTGGCATTTTTTGCCATTGGAGTTTTCTCTGCCATTGCCGTTTGAGGGGCAGTTGCCAATGCGTGCAGCATATTCCATGTTTGTGTGTTTTTCTGCATGTTTGGCTTCTGCAATGAGTGTGGGCATGAAGGTGTTGGCCTCTGGACGGATGAGAGCAGCAACAGAGGGTTTCATTCTGTTGATGAACAAGGCTCTGGTGTGTAAGTTGTCAGCTTGTGCTAGATTTTAGATTTTGCAGCGTATTTCCTTGAATTTGTTGGCGTAAGCTGTGATAGTGGTCTTCTGAGGAAGATTGCTGAGCTGTATTGCAATGTCTTGAAGGGATTTGGTGACGCATAAATTGTGGGGTATGTTGGCTTTGAACTCTTTCCAGTTGTCAAGCTGGTCAACAGTTTGTGAGCCAACCCAGGTGGCAAACCAGTTAGCTGCGGCCTTGTACAGGCGCTTGCTGGCTTCCTGGACCCATTTTTTGTGGGGAATGCGGCTGATGCGGAGTTTAGCAGCTGAGTGGTCTAGCCAGTTGATAATGTTTTCTTAGTTTTTACCAAAAAAATTGTCAATACCAATGTATTTGGTGTTGGTAACTTTACCTGTGATAGGCGGTTATGTATTTGTTTGTGGTTGAAGAGAGCAACTGTATTGAATTATCTTGGCACATGCTTTGGGCATGACCAAACCTTCAAATATGGTGCATCTACTAGGTATATATTTTCAATGTTGTGGGCGCAGAAGTATGTTTTCCAGGTCTTCTGGGATATGGCTTGGTTGAGTACGTGAGTGAAAGTGGGCGGGTTTTGGTCAGTCATTTTCTCTTTCATGGGTGTGATTGAAAAGCTGTAGCTGCTATCAGTGATGAGGAGCGCCTTTTGGGGAAGCTTTAAATATGGAATTGAGAAAGAAGAGAAGTATATTTCATTGGATAATACTATAGACTTATATAGCTTTAGCTGCGGCAGAGATTTAGTTGGATCAAACCTAGGGGTTGGTCATGTGTGGGATAGGTTTGAGCCACCTGATACTTGAACAGTCATGTGATATTTATTGGTTGCCATTTACGGTATGTTGAACTGTATATTGGGAGGGAACCAAACCGGGCAATGACTGGATCTTAAGTGGGTTGGCAGTAGCCAGAATACTTGTACATCCAGATCCTTGACACCAGTGATAATTTTTCTGAATAATATAAAAATAAATCTAAAAAACATAGTTCCTAAAAACTACTTAGTGATAGAGACAAGGTTAGAGAAATTATAGAGTGGGTTTCAAACTTGGGAGGATAAAAAAAATCACTCCAGCCTAAAGCAGGAAGTACTCAGATGAGGATGAAACTAACCAGGCGGCTTAAATCAGAATAAAAAATCAATGAATTTATATTGGTTGACAAGATATTTAGGTCCCCCTTTATTTTTTCAAGGATGAGTTGATCTTGCTTTAGGCTGAAGTGATTGTGTTTGTTCCCACAGAGTTGAAAATAACTGTATATTAAACTCAAAAAATTAAATTCAAGCTACAAGGAATTGATATAGAGTGAAAAATATGTGTTTCTGTTTAATCTTGGAATGATTTATGTGCTTTAGAGCTGATAAAGTAGAAAGCTGCAGATAGATAGAAATATAAACAAAATAAAGCTATTTGGCTCAAATAAAAAAGCCTAGAGAGTTAAAAATAGCCTATAAAAACAATATACTGGATAATAAAGAAAATTATAATCTCCCTATTGTATCTTTGTAAAAGGCATTATAAAACTTGACACATATTTAGATGTAATTATTAAGACATGATTTTTTAGCCCAAACCTATAAGGAAATGATAGCAAAAAAAATGTAAACTTAAACTTATTAATTACTATATCAAAATTGCAAAACTGTGGGGTCAATCCCCCAGCAAAGCTTTTCACAAGCAACACTTTTTCACTCAACTTGTCTATCCTAGTACACATTGTCAAAAGCAAAAGTCAACTCAAGTTATCAAAAAAAGACACACAAACAGACAATAACCCAAATCCAGAGAAATCTTGATTTGGCGCTTGACTCACTACCAGGATCAAGCACCCCCTACACATACAAGCTAATTGATCAGCAGATACCTTGTTTTTTCTAAAGAGTTCACTGTCATGAATTCCATTTCAATACTTGTATTAAAAACCCAGAAATCAAACCATGACCCTCAAGAGATGCCTTGTACCAACCAAGATAGACAGGGACCCGCCAACCTGCCAGGTCACGGACTAAAGTTGGTAAATTACTCTGCAACCTGCCAACTCAATAAAAGAGATTCCCTGAATGGCCATCAGATTGCCGCCAGCTGCATGCCACTGAAGACCCTTACCTACGTTAAGGTTGTGCTTGCCTAAAGAAGGTTAAGATGAGGCCTGACACTAGCCCCGCCAATGAGCACTAACTATCACGAGTCTTCAGCCCAAAATTGGTAACATAATTTTTACGCTCAGGTGCGCTAGTGAACAGAGGCAGTGGAACAAAGCATTACCACTTCTGTTCACCAGAGCTGGCCTAACAAGGTTTTGCCACCCTCTAAACCCTTCCCCAAGGTCCACACCCTGCCAGTGAATTGCCTGTGGGCCTGAAGTCCACAAAATTTGAAGAAGTAAAATCATGTGGTATAAAAGCCTCAGCGGTATGAGGATGACCACATTGTCATTTTTGATAATAAAGAACTTATGAATCTTTGGTTCCAGCAAATTATATTCTATTTAGTTTTAGTGAATTTAATCTTCATCCTAGTCAAGTAGACAATTAGGTGCCTGCCTGTTCTAGAGACCAACCTGCTGATTCACTGCCAGCGCTATATTGTCCCCCTGGAGCACTTTTGGGATAGTGCATTTCACTAAATATCCTCTGATGTCACAAATGACAAACTCCTGTTGACTATGCTCATAGGAAAGCCTCAACTACAGGATTTGAACCCTGATACCCTGCAGGCTGGCAGCCTGCAGGATCAGCCGTCCGGCTGCCCACAGATTTTTGGGCTCAAACCAGAGCGGGATTTGACTTTGGGAAATCTCCTAAGGCTTGATGAACTAAAATTACCTGTGTCAAGTCTCCCCATGTCAAAGGTTCCTGTTAACCCAAACAATAAGAGTGCAGGCCAAGCCAAAGATCCCAGAAAAACTTGGGCCACCACGGCAGAGGAAGTGAGGAAACTTCCTGTGGAATGCAGGCCACCCAAAGATGACAAATCCCATGGCCTGAAAGGGAAATTTGAGTTTTCTCAGTTTGAACCAGCCAATGAAATAACTCCCACAATGGATGCCGCTGAGGGCTGTAAAAACTTGGTAGACAGTAGCACCAGGTCCAAAGGAATTTGTAAAAGTTTCTCCATGGCAGATGGGTATACTTATACCCTGGACTTCCAGGAAGTTACCCATTGTCATTTTTGCAATAAAGTGACATGAACCTTTGGTTCAACCAAGTTATCCCATACTTGATTTTAGTTCTATTTTATTTGCAGTCCAGCTCCTGTGGTTCTGTGCCTCCCACTTATTCACCCCAAGAAACTGCAGACCAGCTGCCCAAACTATATTGTCCACTAGGAGCTCCCTTTGGCCTGGTACATTTTACAGAATATCCCTCAAAACTGGCATATTTGGAGTTCACACTAGAGGAAATCTTAATCTACAGCCCAGAGGCTAGAACTAGAGAGACAGAGACTGTTTATAGAGAAGGTACCAAAATCATCATACCTCCTCTGCTATTCTGCAAAAAGTACAACTACCTGACTGCCTATTTATTTCCAATGACACCACCTCTCACCCTGCGGCCCAACTGCCTGCAGGAATTTGTTGCAGCCAATGAATCCACCTCCACTCAGATATTTGGGGAGATGTATATCACTCTCACCAGCCTGATTGATTCAATGGTACCCATGAGCAGACCCTGGGCCCTCCTGGGCAAATCATTATCTTATATTGTAAAGTTAGCACCAATCTTGTGGTGGGCCCTACCTGCAGGGTCTGCGGGCTGTCTGCCTGCAAGTTCCTAGGAACCCCCCACAGGCTAGATCTCTGGCATCTGAAACCCGCCTACTCTGAGTTCAAATCAGAGAACATACTACTTGCCAACCCCCTGGCAAGAACTAGAGAGATCAAAACTATAGGTTGCAAAGGAAAGTGATATGTAAGGCCGCCAAGATTGTTCCAAAACAAATATAATTACTTGCCTGCCTACATAGTTCCTATGATCCTGCCTTTTATCTCTCTACCAGACTGCCCCATGGAACCTGCCTTCACCAGCACTACTCCCACCCAGCTTTTCAGAGTAATCTACATTACTCTGACAGGATTGGTGGACTTCATGATGCCAAACTTCATTCTATGGTCCTTCCTTTGATGGTCCTTATCTTACTTTATCAAGTTGGCACCCATCTTATGGTGGGAATCACCCTCTGTCCTGGCGGTCTCCCCACCTGAGTCACCTAATGCCTCTGCTATGCCTAGCTTCCTGACACTCACCCCATTATATAATATTTCATGCTTTAAATAAAAATATTATCTATTTCAAAATTTCCCCCTTATAACTCTGCTAATACAGCATAGTTATTACAAGAGGATTAGGTAATATATTTAAACTAATACCTAAAATTAATGATATTATGAACAGAACTGTTTAAATAACTTAAAATTTAAAACTAAAAAAAGATAGTCTAAATTCAAGGCTTAAAAAGTTCAAATGAGTTATTTCAGTCTAAATTAAACATAAATTATATACTTTCAAAAGAGATAGGGTTATCAATAAAATACACAGAGCTTATAAAAATTATGGACTATGATAATTTAGTTGGGCTTTTAACATGTGTCAATTTTATTTGAACCTAGCTTGAGAGAGGGGACTGAAGTACAAAATTATGTATCTTGGCCTGATAAAAAACTTCCATAATGCCATTTCAGTACATCACTAGGATGATCACTCTAAAGGGTATCTAAAGAAAAGAAGATAAAGAAAATTAAAGAACAAAAGTTTTATCATTTTATCAGATGACTAACTCCAAGAACAACTAAGATATCAGATATGTGGTTTTTTATATTTTTTTTGTAAAAAGGTTTCAGGATACCAAGAGTACCGTGGGGCTCCAGTAGGTGAGGGAGGAGTCAAAGCAGGTACTGGTATGGCCCACCAGATGATGGGATCTAACTTTACCAGGTAGGAAAGGGCCTTCCCAGCCACAGCCCAAGGCCCGGCTGCTGGCAAGGCAGATTCAATCAATCCTGTGAGCACCAGGTAAAGCATCCCCAGGAATTGACTGTTTAGGCCAGCGGCGTCAGAGGTGGGTAGAGTTGAGATGGTTGGTTTGGGTGTTGGGGGTGGCTCCATGGGGACCAGGTAGGCAGAAGGATTGTTGTACTTCCCGTTGAAGATCAAAGGGTAGATAGTGATTGCTTTGCTGTCACAGGCAATTTGATAGGGTTCCTTGGGTGCGTTTGAGCGGGTGTACCAATGAAAGTCTTCCAATGTCCAGGGTTTGTGGTCAGGATTTGGGGGTACTCAGTGAAATGCACAGGGCCAAATGGATTGTTGGGCGGGTGGTAGTAGTCAAAGGCTTTGGGTTTGTCAACTGAATTCTGGCTATCTATCCCAGTGGATGAGTACTGAAACTTGGGTGTATGCAGATGGAAGAGTATCAAAAATAGGTATGGAAGCAGATTGGTGAACCAAAGGTTTATAACAACTTTTATTTGGTAAGGATGACAATACAGAACTTTTTCAGGTGCTTCTGGTTTATTTACTTACTCACATGCAAGTGCCTCTGGAAATTCTTCTGGTGCTATCTGTGTTGCAAGGCTTGACATCTCAGGTTCTGCTGTTTGGTTGGTTGCTTCATGGTCATTTTTGGGGTTTTCAGAAACAGTTGTTTGGCTTTTTGGTGGTCCATCTTGGCTTGGCTGGCCATTGGTTCTAGAAGATTTGGCTTCTGGGGTTATGGGGGTTTTCCCAATTTGATCACCTTTTTTGGGCTGGCTTGACATGCTTTCCTGAGGTAAAGAAACTTGATTAAAAAAGGGTCCCCAATTGGGGACCCCAAATTACTTAATGGAGAGTGGGCTTGATCTGGGTTTACTGGGTAGCATAAAATAGCCTGCTCAGGCCCAGCCAAACCCACCAAGGCTTGGGTGTAGGTTTTGGGGCCCAGAATAAGCCCTGCAGCTACCGCCAGGGCAGGAATGGTTCCTGCACCTGGATTTGCTTTGAAAAGCAAAAATCCAGGTGCAGATGAATCTACCCCACCCACTAGCCCCGCCTGGTGGCTAGGAGCGGGTTCAATTTCTGCCTGGGGCATTGAAATTGTTACTTTTGTAACAAAAAGGGTTTTAATAGTACAGTAGTTTTCAATACTGTGGTAATAAGCCAAATTGAGTCATCTGTAAGTGAAATGAACCTGACTGATAATGAAATCACCTCATATTAGAACAAAATAGAAATGAATGCAAATCTATTTTTAATCAAAATAGATTCATCAATTTTTGATTTTGCTTTGAGTTGAGTTGATTATGTTTTAGCTAAATTCATTTCACTTACAGATGTCTCAATTTTTCTTGTTACCACAGCTTTTAAAGCTACTTTATTATATCTATCTTTTTTCCTGAAAAAATGAGAAGCTAAAAGCAATTTATATAAGGGATTATTAATTAGTTGAGAGGGAAATCATTATCAATGAAATATGTTCTTGAAGTTAATTTCATTATTAAAATGTTGCAGCTTAACTATTTATAGTTTAGTTTCTGAAGAAATTTGAAAAAGATACAGTAGCTCTATAATCTGTTGAGATAAACAAAATCAGTTCAGTTCAGAACAATATTAGTCCTGTCACAAGCCAAATTTTTCCCTTTTTGATGGAAATAAGAGCTCATTCCATAGAGAATGTGTGCTAATCAGTGAAAATTCCCAGACACACAAAAAAGTAGAAACCCAAGAGCAAATTTATTATGGTTTAATAACAAAAGCCCCAATTACTAAAACTATTTTATTTCATGAAAAAACAAAGCTAATATATTTAATATGATTTTTTTAGTATAAATCAACTCAGTCACTGAAGTGAAAAACTCAATCCAACAACAAACCTCTCATAGTAACCAAAAAAGCCCAGTAAAATACCAAATATCAAAACAAACAAACAAACAAATGAATCTTGTTGTGTTTGGCTCCTGGGGACAACATCCAGGAGGACATGGTGGGAAATCTTTATGACAAAAGATTTGAGGTTTGAAGCTAGCCTTGGGTTAGTCTTCAGGGAAAAATTAAGGGCACACACCTTAATTTCCTGGAATAAAAGATGAGGAATTCCTTTTGGCAAAAAGGAAAGGAAAAAGCTTGAAGAATATTGAAAGCCAGCGCAAATGTGGATAAACTTGTCTTTATTAGGAGAGTTGATTCTACTTAAATAGTAGACAAGGGCTGATGATCACTCATTAGATAGACAGAGTGGCAGAGGGGGTCACGTTGGGGTGAGGTCATACCAGGATCAGAAAAATACAGGTATGATATTCCAGAATGGGTGGAGATTGGGTCAGACCCATTTACAGAAGGCAAATAATTTCCAAAGTCAAAAGCAAAACCGACCAAATCTTTGCACATATCACTATTCAAAGGCTATATCAAAATAGCATTAATGGCGCAATTTATGACATCTTCCCCTCCAGATTAGACATAGGGAGTTGATATTTGTGGAGAAATTTGGAATGAACTCGGGCATAAGGACAGCCAGATGAAAGCAGCTTCACAGTATACTTGACGCCCTTCTTGAAGGTGACTTTACTAGGTCCAACCCAGAGGTAGTCAAGCTTATGGGCTCTACCTCCAGTACAATTCTGATAGTTGAGGACTAGATCACCTACTTGGTACTCAGGGAGAGGGGCTCTAGAAGCATTAGAAGGCAAGAGTTCTAAGGCCTTGACTTTATAGGCAGTCAAATATGCTGTTGCCTGAATGCCAATGATACAATTAGTCAAGTCTTTGACATGAGCTTCAGGATTGGCAGACGCATCAACTTCAATTAAAAGGGGTCCCAAGATTGAGGGAGTTGTGGCTTAACATCCATACAGCATGACAAAAAGAGATTGGCCAGTCACTTGGTGTCTACTGAGTTGATACACAAAGAGAGCAGCAGGGAGGAACATATTCCAGTTAGCAGCATCAGAGAGGGTGAGTTTCCTCATGATGAACACAAGGGAGGAGTTTGCTTGTTCAACAGTTCCATTGGTTGACATATTATACAGAACAGAGAAGGATTGGTGAGTTTTATTGCCTCTACAATAGACGTTATGAGGCAAGCATTAAAGTTGGTGATATTTTCTAAAAGCAGAACTTGAGGACAGCTATGACAGTAGAAGATATATTGCAACAAGAAATTAGCAGTTGTATTGGGAGTTATATCTTTTGTAGCTACGGCTTTGACTCATTTACTAAAATGGTTTACAGCTGCCAAGATGAATTGACACCCAGACCTAGAACACAGGAGAGGTCCAACAGCGTCAATACTCACAGTGTGGAAGGCATGCTTAGAGGGGATGAGCTTGAACTGATGTTGTGAAGGTCAGGGGCATTAGAGCTGACAAGAATGACAGGAGGTGAGGATATCAGGAATTAGGAGGTGCATATTTTCTCAATAGAAGTTTTTGCACAACCAGTCATAAGTCTTTGCTATGCCTCTGTGCCCCATGTCAATGTGGGCTTGGAGGATGATGGCAACCCTCATGCTAGGATGGATGTAGGGCAGAAAAGCGTTGTTGACTTTCTTGAAGAGTTGCCTATCTCAAATCACAGTGTCCTTGGATAGAACTTATAGGGCCAGACAAATGTCTTCTGGTTCAGTGGCCCAAGAGTCAGGGTACCCTATCAATTTTTATAGGCAATCAGTATCAGCAGGATAGATGGCTAGTATGGGCATTCTTGACAAACATCAGCATTTTGATGTTGCGCCCCAGGGCAATGTACTACAGTAAAATCATATCCTTGTAGGCATAAAGCCCAACGGGCTAGTTGACCTTCAGGCTCCTTTAATTGTTGCAGTCACTTAAGGGAAGAATGATCAGTGACTAAAGTAAAGTGAGTTCCGTAAATGTAGTGTCAAAACTGTTTCACCACATGCAACACTTCTAGGCATTCCTTTTCCGTGACGCTATAATTCTTCTTGTGTTTGTTGAGGACTTGCAAAGAGTAGGCCACAGGTCAGTCTACGCCTTCATCATTGAGTTGGGCTAAAATGGCACCCACAGCTACTCCACTTGCGTCAGTGTACAAGATAAACTCCTTATCATAATCAGGGTAGACTATGATGGGAGCCTCTTTAAGCTTGGCCTTCAGCGCTTCAAAGGATTGCTGTTGGCTGTCAGTCCACTCAAAGGGTACATTGCAAAGGAGTTGGACAAGGGGTTTGCTCAATTAAACAAATTCAGGGATGAACTGGCAATAGTATACCATCATGCCAAGAAACACTTGGACTTTCTGTAGGTTTTTGGGAGGCATCATCTTGTCAATGGCTTCTATCTTATTATTCATGGGGCGTATTTCAGTTTGGGTGGCCTCATGGCCCAAGAATTTGAGTTATTCTTTAAAGAAAGAGCAATTGGAGGGTTTAAGCTTTAAGCCAGATTTTCAAATCTTGATGAAGACAGCCTTGAGATAGTCCAAATATTCAGTAAAGGTGGAGCTGAACACAGTGATATTGTCCAGATATACAAGGACACAGGAGAGCTTCAGGTCTCATAAAATAGAGTACATGGCTTGTTGGAACGTAGCCAGGGCATTACAAAGTCCTTGGGGCATTTGAGTGGGTTTGTAGAGGCCTTCTGAAGTGATAAGGGCAGCCTTTTCCAGGTCTTTGGGAGACAAGTAAACCTGCAAGTAGCCCAAAGCTAAGTCCATAGTGTAGAGAATTTTCAAGCCCCCCAATTGTCTGAGATCATTGTCAATCCTAGGCAACAGGTATGAATCCTTTTTTGTGAGAAAATTCATATGGCAATAATCCATCACAATGTGGTGGCCTCTGTCTTTCTTCTTGAGGATCAACACAGGGGAGAACCATGGACTTTGGAAAAGGTCAAGTAGTCCAGTGTCTAATAGTTGTTTGAGCTCCTTAGAAACTTGGGCATACTCTACTCTACTGCGGTGGTAAGGCTTTGCACAAAAGGGTGGCATATCACCAGTATCTATCTGATGGATGACTCCCTTAGCTAGGCCATAGTCTGTAGGCCTAATGGCAAAGACATTGTTAAACTGTTTGAGCAGTTCTAGCACATTTTTTTGTTGGATGGGTGACATTTGGGGTAAATCAGCAGTAGTGAACAAGGAGAGAACCTGAAGTTTTTCCTCAGGTAGATTAAAGTTGCTGAAGGTTCCAAAAGGGTAGAGGGACGCCACCTGTTCTGCCCCTAATATGCGACCATGCCCTACAACTTAGCCCCAAGATACATGAGTAGGCAAAGCAGTCAGGTTAACCAGCAACAGCTGTACAGGTTCCTTATGAGTTTGATCTAAGATCCCGGCATAACCAAGGCTCCTTGTGGCTTAAAGATTCAGGAGAGTATAGCTCCAGAAAAGACTTTTCAGGCAGCTTGTAAGAGATCTGAGAGTCTATAATTACTTGGGAGCCTGGAGGTATGATGAAAGCCGCAGGAGAAAGGAGAGCGCACCTTCCTCTGCAGGACAGGAAGGAGGGGGAGATACATGTTGGAGGAATGAGTTCTGTACTTGAGCAATAAGATGCCTGTGGGGTACTTGAGCGCACAAGTCTTAAGACGTTTTCCCGGGAGATGCGGAGGTTCTTCAAAAATTAAAGGGACCTTGTATCCTAAGAGCAAATGGGATCTATCTCAAAGGCTTACAATTCTATTATATTCCCAGAGGAATTGTGTACCAACTAGGAGATCATAACGTTTTTTCTCTAGGACAACAGCAGGGAAAGCAATGAGAAGCTTTCTGAACCTCATGGGCAGGGCAGAGTAGGCAACAATGGCTTGAGTTTGAGACATGTCAGCAGTACCATATGATTGAATGTAGTTTAGGTCAGGGGCCAGCTTAAGCTTTTTCATTAGCTTGGATGATACCACATTGACTGGAGAACCTGTATCCAGAATTACCTTGATCTCAACCTTTATAATTGGCACTTCCACACAGTTAGTATGTTTCCCAAAGGGTAGAAAGACAGCCAGAACATTCTGTACAGCTGCTAGCTCTTTTTCCCATTTAGCTAACATGCATTTTAAGGCAGTAATTTCCTTATATACAGTCTGCAAGGGGAGAGATACAGTCACATTCTAAAAGAGGACTTCTGCTAGTTCAGCAGCCTCTTCAGAGGAATCTACCAAGACAGGGGGACAAGGAGACTGAGCCAAGTAAAGTCAAGCCACTATGGCCTTAGCTTCAGCTGCAGATGGGCGAGTTATAGTTGTGGTTTTCCCTTAATGTAGCTTGTAAGGGACGGAGACTGTCTCCGGGACTGCAAACACCAAGTAGCCATAACCATCAGACTCATCACAGTCAGAGTCTTCAGGCTCAGAATCACTAGAGAGGTTATGAAACAAGTGAAGGATAGTCAGACCAGCCGAGGGGGACAATTTCTTGTCAGAAGGGGGGTCAGGAGGAGACGGGGGAGATTAGTCAGCAGAGAGCGTCTCCGCCTCTAAGCTGACCTCTCTTTTCCCGCCTGTTCCTGTGGATTGCAACCCTCTACCCAAGGGTTGATGCAGGTACATGAATGGTGTCCTACTTGACCACAGTTATGGCATCCTTGTCTCTTAGATGGTCCACTTGAGCCTAGAGTCATAATATTTGGGGTGTGGAAGGTGGTTCCTGCGTTGCTGGCCTTATTTTTGCAAACTACAGTACCCCCATGGGTCAAGTGCATGTCCTGTAAGAAGATATTGATACTCTTCATTGAAGTAAGGGAGGCTTTGTGGGCCTTGAAGTGCAGACATAGGAGTTGGTTCACCTTTAAAGTGGTCAAACAAGCTGTGTAAGCTTCCTGTGGGGTTAACTGTTGGCTGGTGATTAACTGTTGTCCTTCAACGTAGAAGCAATCAGCAAATTCAGCCAGGATTTCTTTGGGCTTAAAGGCAATGTGCATAAATGCATCTTTTTTGAACTCAAAGCTGAGATCTCCTCTGAATTCCTCAATGAGAAGGCATTTCATATCCTCCTAAGTGATAATGGAAGGGAGTTTGGGGACAGCAACTTCTTGACAAGTGGGATGGAGACAGGTGAGGATATGTTCCTTTTTGAGCTCATCAGTAGCCCTATGCATTGCAGTATTGTAAATTTTAAGAAAGGCAGCAATGGTAGAGGTTTTAGGATCAAATATCTGTTTGAAGGTTGGTTTGTAGTTTGGGTTGATGGACAAGGAAGAGGACTGACTGTTGTCACCTGGGTTGAGGACGTTAATGGGAGGATTGCCCTCAAACTCAGATTCAGCAGCAGGTTGTCTAGCCCAGAGGAGTTGAAGGCTTTCCTCCAGGGTATCCAAGGTAGAAATGTTCTGTCCACTAATATCACTAGAAGTGGCAGTAGCAGTTCCAAATTTGTCAATCTTAATTTGTTGTACTGCCAAGGTATCAGCAATCCCGTTGAGGTGGGTGGCCAGGGAAGTGGTCTGAGCAACCAAGGGAATGCTTGTCCATTCATTGTCTTGGTAAAGCAGGAGAGGTTTTGTACCTCTCTCTCCAATGCATCCTGCCTATCAGTAACATCATTTGTTACTTCTGCTATCTGATCCAGTGCACGTGCACAGTTGACCCGGGGTTGGCTTTCCAAACCAGGGCAGCAACCATGATTGCTAGGGGGTTGAGTACCAGTGACCTCAGCCTCACTTTTGCCATCAGAGTCAGATGACAAATCATCAGGGTCAGAGAGGCGTTGTCTCAAATACTCAATCTTCCCTTGCAAGGTAGCCACTTGGTCAGTGAGCAAAGCAATGCAAGGATCAGGCATAGGTTCAACTGGAAGTGGGTTCTGAACAGAAGATTGACGCCAAGTGGTAGCCTTGAGCTCGGCTATTGCTTTCCATACCTTGGCTTCAAAGTCAGATGGGACCTCAACAGGAGGAGCAGGAGGAGTTAACTTGATAGATGCTACTCTATCATCCACAGAACTTTGCACTTGATATAGAGTGTTGCCTAGTACATCCTTATCCAGACCATATTGATGCTGCAGATGGGGGCCCCAAGTATCAAAATGAGTTCCAACCAATCTGAGTTGAGAATTAATATTTTCTTGAAATTGGTTAAGTTTGCTAACCAGAGTCTCAAAGTCCTGGCAATGCTTTAGCAGAGAGGCCTCAATTTGCCCACACCACCTTGCTTGGTGCTCATCCAATTTGCATAGTCAATCCTTGATGTATCCAGGGAGTGAGGAGCAAAGGGAATTCAGTGAGGAAGTTAAGTACTTCTGAGAGACCAGCAAGTTGCACTGGTTATTGGAAATACACGCAAAGAGACAGTGTGATCATTCTCAATATGCCATATTATGAGCATGGTTGTTTGAGACAGCGGTGGCTACAGAATTTACAAGTTGGTTATGGGATTCTAAGGCAAGTTGATGGTGAACTAGGGTGGGTTGGATGAACTGGTTGACCAACACGCCAATTGTATCCATCAATTCCATCATTGCAGGGGAAGACCAAAGGCCAAGAGGAAGGAATACAGATCTTTGGAAGCATACCAAGGACAGAGACCAGGGATAGAGTGAATTGCCACAGTACCTGTGTGGAGGAGGGAGCAAGCAGCATCACAAGCTTGCTCATAATTGAGAGAAAAAGCTGGAAGGGGGGCCAAGAAGTCCCAGGAGACAACACCATTACCATAGGAGTTGAGGGGGTATTGGTGATTCCTTCTTCTAGAGGAGGACTAGAAATTTTAAGTTGATTGGGTACTTCAGAAACAAAGGGGGAAGGACCAAAGAATACACGTGAGAACAGGGTAACCAAGGGGTTTGCAGCCCCTGTAGTGAGCACCATTTTGTTGTGTTTGGTTCCTGGGGACAACATCCAGGAGGACACAGCGGGAAATCTTTATAATAAAAGATTTGAGGTTTGAAGCTAGCCTTGGGTTAGCCTTCAGGGCAAAATTAAGGGCATGTACCTTAATTTCATAGAATAAAAGATGAGGGATTCCTTTTGGCAAAAAGGAAAGGAAAAAGCTTGAAAAATATTAAAGCCAACACAAATGTGGATAAACTTTTCTTTATTAGGAGAGTTGATTCTACTTAAATAGTAGACAAGTGTTGCAACTGAACCAATGAGAGTTCAGTACTTGGAATTGGGGAAGACAACAGTCTAATAGGAAAGGACATAATAATAAGAATAAGGTGTCGTTTATTGTAGAATATTGTGATTAATATACATATGGGGAAAGCCACAAGGCCACAAGGGAGTGGCATAGTGGGAAGTTCCATGTAAGGTTTGGAGCCAAGGAATAACTTGTGTGGGGAGCAACAGGTCAAATTGGCAACACTCCTAATTAAGATAAAGTACCTGCCATTTGACATTGCCATCAGATTAATCCATAACGTTAGATACGTCAAGGGGCGACTTGTTGAGCACCCCCTGTGTATTGTAAGATACGTTAGCAGGCAAGCCTAGAAACTTGGTTGCAACACAAGGGCTGATAATCACTCATTAGGTAGACAGAGTGGCAGAGGGGGTCACGTTGGGGTGAGGTCATGCCAGAATCAGAAAAAAACAGGTATGATATTCCAGAACTGGTGGAGATTGAATCAGCCCATTTACAGAAGGTGAGGAATTTCCAAAGTCAAAAGCAAAACCAACCAACTCTTTGCACATATCACTATTAAAAGGCCATATCAAAATAGCATTAATGGCACAATTTAAGACACCCTCCTAGATAAATGAAAGCTTTATTGAGTAAATTAACCTTCAACTGGTTCCAGTTGAAATTTGTTTTGTGACTGAGTTCACATGTTCTAAACTGAATAATATATGTTTATCTCAACAGGTTTGAAAACTAATGTACATTTGGTAATATAATAAAATTTATAATAGTTGATCTATTATTTATTATCAAGAAGAGATTTATATAGGTGCTGGATATTGATAGCAGCTGCTGAGCGCCAGGATCCTCTGCTTCACAGCCAGATACCTCTACAGGCTTTACCCACTATTAATCTTTTGACCAGGTGATCATAAGTTAATATGGCTTGGAGGTACAACTTAGTTGATTTATAGGACTAACTTTCATCCAGAGCAAGAGTACTATTGCCCTCTTGCTCACCAAGCTTAATGGATTAATGACTGTTACAGTGAAGGCTAGTTAAACCAATCACCTTACAAAAAGTTAGCTCCTCTCTTGTGGTGGGCTCTGCCCACAAAAAACCTGGCCTGTGTAATCCCGGAAAATGACAAGCAATCCGTCCAAGCTTGAATCCCTGACATTAAACCCAATGATCCTATTTCACTCACATTTCAGTATTTAAGATGGAATCCCTTTTTTGAGAAAATTTCTCTGACAATATTTTTTCTTTTGAACATCTCCAATAACTCTATATTTTCACTCTCTAACTGATTAGTGGATTATTGAGATCATCCCCAACAACATGAAACCCCTCCTTCTTGTGCGGGTTTTTGTGTGTTAATAGGGTACAACCAAGCCAAATTGAAATTTGAAAGCCTGGATCCAACACCAACTGACAAATCTGAGGATTCCATCTATATTAATTTGGTCCACATTGCTTTCATGCCCCTTATGTCAAAACTTCTTGCTTTCCTCCCATTATTTATCCCAAGGCTCTGTGGTTGGTTTTGGGATATACCAGCAGATATTAATTGTTAAATCACTTCACTCCCTTCTTGGGGAGATTTAGATTACTAAGACACTTACTTCACATGCTAATAAATTGGAATTTCAGTAGGGTCTACTTTACTTAAGTTTATCTTGGGAGTGCTTCTCCACTCAATAGAAGAGAAGCTCTAAAATGAGCGGATCTCTGGAAGTATTATTGTGCTGGAAAATGTTGGGCTCCGCAATTTGCAAGATATTCTTGAGGAATCCCAGTGATTGATACAGGTATAGAAATTGACCAACAGTGATTGGCTATAGTGCTTATGCACATCTCATTTATTCCTGTGTATTCACTATTTATGAATCCAACCAAGTTGGTCTTTAGATGCCCAAGAAAGATGACAAACAAGGTATCCCATCTGGGCCTAAGACCTTTTTTATTTGTTGCAGCTTGGGGTTCTGTGATGATTCACATGAAGATCAGCTTTGCAGGTGGGCTAATGTTGGCCAAGTAAAGAATGGTGGCCTGAGAAAATTAAATGTCTGTGGTTTTGTTTGTTTGGCCAGCTGTAGTAGTTGAGGCTTTGCTCAATCAAGGTGGTTGTGGTTTGGTTTTTCCTTAGGGTGTTAGTAAGGTAGCCCCTTGCTAGTGCTGTGAAATGGTAGATAAGATGTGGATATCCTGGGATATGCTGAGGTAGCATTGAGAACCTCATATCAACTGGTGTGAAAATACAGTTGGATAATTTTACCTAGTATGACAGTCCACATGTTTGGTGGTTTGCAGGCAGGGCTAATGTTGCCTCCACCCAGCAGAAGATATTGACTGCTGTGGGCTAGATTTCTTCACCTAGCAGGGAACTGTGGCTGCAAAAGGATGAAGAATGAGATAACTAGCAGGGAACTTTGTCTGTTTGAGGTGGAGAAGGTTTTGGACCCCTGGCAGGTAGCGCGAGCTGCCAGGGAGGGGAAGAGCTCTGAAGGCTTTATGTACCCTGATACACTTACAGAAGGTCTGTGAGCAAGCATCCTACCTAACAGACTGCTAGAGTGTCCTCATCTATGTTCCTATGGGAGATTTGGAGAGATCCCAAAGTAAGCATTGGAGGGCATGGATTTGCTCAGAGGTATCATCAAGGCGGTTTTATTGGGGAAGCAAGCTTCAGAACTTGGTGTGATCAGGCCTCTGAAAAGTAGAGCTGATTACTCTGCGACTGAAAGCCCAGACTTAATCACCTGGGTGAGTAAAAACAACAACATAGGCTTTGAGGATCTATGGTTGGATGGCCTAAGTGGAATGCCACTTGTGAGGACCCAGTCAAAAGCCAGTTCAATGTAGACTCATGCCTGGGTCTACAGGTTCTGGTACCAGGGACTGAGATAAAGAACCAAGGTGGTTCACAGAATCAGCAGAGAAGACTAGTGAGAGGAACTGTTTGATCACAGAGAAGGCTAGTTGAAGGACTGTTGGTTCATATTGAAGTTTGTAACCAAAACGGTTCATTGTGCAGGTGGAACCAAGATGGTTCCAAGTGAGGATAAGTGGAAAGTCTCAGGGATCATGAAGCAGGAGTAGATGGTCATGATAAAGGAGTAGCCAGAGGACTGATAAGCTGTTGGAAGACTGGAATGAGCTGTTTTTTGACTGAGATGAACTAATTGCTGATTAAGCTGAAGAGCTGGAAGATGTGGTTGAAGATCATGATTCAGGATTAGCTGATAATGATACAGGAGCTAGCTGAAGGATCAGAAGATGATGATAAAGAACTGGTGGTCTGGAGAAATGAGCCAAGATTTTGCCAAATTGATTTTCCAAGGTGGTAAAGTGTGGAATGTTTTGCCTTAGTTTAGTAATAAACTCAAGAAGGAGTGTGGATAGAAGTGTGGGTAAGATATTTTTTTATTAAGTTCCTAGAATATATGAAGGTATGCTGCTATGAGAGCTGGATACAAAGTTGTTTTGGTGGGATGTTTTCCTTGGATTTTACAAGATTTGTAAATATATGGGGAAAACTTTGAAGAGGTCCAGAAAGAACAATTTAAATAGTATTCTACTATTTAAATTGGTTCAGGTTGAATTCAGGGAAGACTGGTGCCGGAATAATGGACCAGTTAACGCTTTGGTGCGCAAAGAGTTGTTGATTTGAGCGGTTTGAGCTGTGGAAATTATTTTACTAGTTGGATCCCAGTGGAACTTCATAAATGGTCTATTTCTGCGCTCTGCATTTATTGGTTTAATTCTGGCAGGTTTCCTAATGAAAAGGATTGGTTGGCAGCCAAAAGCTTAAAGTATAAGCAAGGGAATAGTGAATTAATACTTTAAGCATTTGAGGAAGTAAGTATGTAAGCTTAAGTTATTATAGGAAAAAGTGAGCGGCAATGGTTTAAGCTTCTGAAGAAAGCCATTTTGAAGGCAAAACTGTTGTGAAAAGGACACTATAAGAAGGTGGCTGGCTGGAAAGTTACAGGGTCTTTTCCGGGTCTTTGACAGGATCTTTCCAGGTCTTTTGAGTTTCTGCCAAGAGGTTTTTGGAAGCCTTTGATCACCAGCAGAAGCTTGGTTGAACTTATATAAGTGGAATAACAAGGCCAATGGAGCTATAAAGAGATCTGAAGCCCACAATAACGGAGCAGGAGTCCAAGAATAAGAAGCTGGATCCTAAGCGCGGTGCTGGAGTCCAAGTTTAAGGTGCATGAGTCCAAGTCTAAGGAGTAGAAGTTCAAGACTAAGGTGCAGGAGTCCAAGACCAAGTACAAGGAGTACAAGATCTTGTTAGAGAACTCCAAGTATTGGAAAATCCATATTGTTCCCTTGACCCCCTGGGCCATATACCAGAAGGTTTCTAAGGGGATCTTCCTTCTGAGAGTGAATAAAAGCCCATTTTGACCCCTATACATATTTCTGAGATACATTTTCCCTTACTAGAGAATGACAATCCCTTCCAGCTGGTCCCTGGCTACAATACAGGACACACTTTGAGGACTGGTGGACAAAAACCCCACACCTAGAATAGGGGTAAAGTTTCTCTCTATATAACTTACTGTAGACTTAGAACCTGAACGTAAAAATGCGGGATTGTCAAATCCTTATTCCAAATTTTGAATCACTTTTGCGGGCAACTCAGCTGAGTGAAAAGTAAAATATTAAATATAATTAACCATTTAATTTGACTTTTTTTGGTTTATTTAAATTGGAGATTTCAAATCTCTTGAGCAGATAACTCAACTAACAAAGGACAAAACTCAACAAACAAATGCGGGATACCTGAATCAGAAATGCAGGATTCTAATGTACAATTTGAGATTTCCTGTATGTCAAACAAGTCATAGACATCATGTAAAAATTAACGGCTCTGAAATTGCGGGATTGTCAAATCCAAGAACCAAATTTCAAATCATAATTGCAAGTAATTTGAAATAAATATAATTTATGGGTGTCTCAAAAAGGATGCTAAAGGATCTAGAGTGGATTTGGGCTAATTCTTTTAGGAATCATAGGCATTCTCAAAAATCACCCTATTCCAATTTAGGGCAGCTAAAATTTCAATCATAATATTCACCAACTTAACATACTTAAAAATAAAATTGACTAAAATATACATTCCTCCTCTTGAGTTTAATTTTTTTATAAAATTTTATTATGTCTTCTTTCAATACCAACCAAGTCAACGAGCTGTTTCCTGGCCTTGACAAAATCATAAAAGGCTACACTGGGTCTCTTGACGGTGAAGCCTCTGTCTATGGCCACTCCCAACCCGCAGGCCCCTCTGCAAGCACCACCCAGGAGTGTGTTTTTTCTCCTGCAACTTCCAGCATGGCCCTGTTTGCCCATCATGCACAGTCAGCCGCCAACCCAAATTATGTATCAACAATGGCATCTGGAACCAGCCATTTGAGCCATGGGGTCACCCAGAGAGCTCAGAATCCCAAAACAGCCAATCAGATGGCATTGTCCAGTTCACAAGATGGACATGTCCCTCCCCCAGCCAATCAGCCTGCAAGACACAGAATAAAATGGATCACTCCAGAGATTGTTCTCAAAATGGTTGAAAAGCAAGGGATGCTTATGTCCCTCAGGGAAATTGCGGCCAGAATGGGGTTTGCAAAGTCCACTGTGGCTGCAACCCTGTGAGCCTACGCTAACTGTGGCCCCCCTACCAAGAAGACCCTGACTGTTGACTGTTTTTCAACTAAAGGTGAAAAAGTCCACCCTCTCATGATGGCTATTATGAAGCGTGACCTGCAGATGCCCTTGGTCCAGGTCTGTCTCCAACTGGGACTCCACGGCATTTTCACCAATAAGAGAACAGTGAATTTGTGGATGCACAGAGTTGTGGTTGCCACCAGACTCTTATCTAATCAGGTTCTCAGTGGCCCCAGTTTGATGGACACTGACTCCTATGATTCTATAATCATCAATTTTACCAAAGGAAGGGCAATGAGGGCTCATAATAAAGTAATCTTCCTGTCATATGCCAAGATTTTGGCAAGTATTCAAGACTTTGGAGAAAAGCGCATCCAGTCTGAGGTATTCAAGCGCGGACCAATCTTGTACTGTTTTGCCAGGGTTTTGTTAGCAGTTTCCCCATTAGGTATCACTCACTACTCCACAATATTGAACATAAAAGATGGGTATACCTACCAGTTGGAGCTCAAGGCCATGCTGGAGGAGTGGGCCACACAAAACGTCACATACACAGTTGTACTGAGTGCTGAGATGGAGCAGCGGAAATGGGCAACCCAAGAAATCAGGGCTGTGGGGCATACCTGTTGGTCCTACCCCATCAACCACGCCAACATGCATCTTGCAGATGTATGTTTTATAATTTTGGTTCTGCTCTCAGGCGCTTAAAGCCTGCCACATACAATGAACTGTGCTCCTAAATTGATAAGGGTTATGAGCCTTTCCCTTCTGCAATTGTCCAGGACCTATCAGATCTTGTCATTTTCCTTGCAAGTGATAGTAATAAGTCTAAAAGAACTCCTGCCTCCTGTCAGGACTGAGAATTATAGTCTCAACTGATACTTCCTATTTTATTGATATTTATGCCAAGACTTCTGTTTGTTTATTTCTCCTTTACCATCTTAGGCTGCCTATATTTCCGCAAATACTGAACCATTTCAGCCCAAATTAGTGTCAGCCAAAAGCCCTTGATTCCAGCTTTCAGAATCTAACTATTGACAATATATTTCTGATTCAAAATATGAGTTAATCACGCTTAAACATAATTCTCCTATCAACTCCTTTTCATAGAATTGGGTATAAAACCCTCACAGTTCTATTATTACAAGCAATTCAATCTCCTCCTGTTTAGGCTCATCAAAAAACTATTGTCTCAATCCTAGCTGTATATCTTTTATCCTTGAGAAATAGTAATTTGTTAGTGATGGTTGAGCACAGGCTTTGATACAACTGTAGCTGTTGTTGAAAAAGTCTGAAGTCTTACACCTCCCCCATGCTCATCCAGTTGTTTCACTAAGCCCACATATGTGACAGAAGACAAATTTGAGCAATTGAAGCAATCAGCTCTTGCTGCCCCTTCCCAGTCAACAACCCTGCCTCCCCAACCCCCTGTCAAGCCACCCGCCTTCCAACCCTGACTCCCAAGCCACCACCCATTCCCTCCCCACTATCTCTGATGCCGCCCCTTTCACAGGCGCAGATGAAGGCAATGTCCATTCCGCCCATTCCCTTCCCTCCCCGTCCTTTGATTAGTAAATAAATTTTTTTTGTGACAACTTATTAAAATTGATATCTCTCTTTCAATTCATAATTAATAATATTTTCTTTTTACATTATCAACATTTCCCATAATTAATACAATGTTGTACATTTTACAAATAGCTTAAAATTATGAGCATACATATTTTTCATCATCATTAATAAATTAAAGACAATAAACTTAAATATTGCATTAGAATATTACAATTAGACGTCAACTCTTGATATTATGTGCATAACTCAGTACATTTTGTTTAATAAAATCAATTGTAAACTTGGCCTTTTCTATTATAATTTAATAAAATGGACTGTGTTTATATTAGGGCCATTAACACTTAGTACAAATATTAAAAATTAGTGCAATTTACAGCCTGTATATTTACCTATTGGTAATAACTCTGTAAACTTTTCAGTTGGATTTTGCAAGATAATAATGTAATGGGTTAACAAATTACTGTTTATTGTCATTAATTAGCTGATTTTCTTTGCTGTGGCAATTGTGCATTTTCTGATATTTAGACACTAGTATCCAATTGGTTGGCTTCACATCCAATCACACAGGTGATAGGAAAACAAGCCGCCACCCAACCACACCCAGTCTTGGGGTGGCAACTTGTTTTCCTATTGCCTGTGCAATTTTATGTGAAGACAACCAATTGGATACTAGTGCGTAAATATCAGAAAATTCACAATTGCCACAGCAAAGAAAATCAGCTAATTAATGACAATAAACAGTAATTTATCAACACATTACATTATTATTACCTTGCAAAATCTAACTAAAAAGTTTACAGACTTATTACCAATAGGTAAATATGCAGACTGAAAATTTACAATGTATCAATATTATACTAAGTGTTAATGGCTCTCTAATATAAACACAGTTTATTTCAATAAATTACAATAGAAAAGGCCAAGTTTACAATGAATTTTATTAAAAAAAATGCATTGAATTATCACATAATATCAATATATCACAAGTTAAAGTCTAATTGCAATATTCTAATGCAATATTTACGTTTATTGTCTTTAATTTATTAATGATGATGAAAAATATGTCTGTGTTGAAGATAGTACTATAAAAACCAGATTTTTTGATGTAATTCAAACAAAATGTCAACAATCTATAACTTGATCAACAAATTAGAAGCACACCTACAAAAGGTTGTTGAAATAGAAAAAAATATCAGGGAAATAGTGACAGGAAAGCTGGGTAACAAGGGCCAGCCACTAATCCAGTCAAAAGAAGATGATCTGGATAAGTTGGGAAATATTATAGATGAAAAGAACAAAGAATCATTACTTAATCTACAGGGAACAATTTTATCAAGTCTGAAGTTCAACAACACAGCCTACAATTTGTGGGAGTTCTGGAAGGGGGCCAAAGAAAACAATAAGATCAAACTAATTGAAGGAACATAAATTTAAAAGGAAATTAACACCAATGAAGAGGAAAACAATCAAATAGAAACAGATGAAAATGAAACATAATCAAGAAGCAGAAGCGCTTCAAGAAATACAGAAGCTTTATCAAATGAAAACCAAGAAGAAACACAAGTTGCAAGAAAGATAAGAAAAATTCAGCATAGAAAAATTAATGAAGAGCATCCAACACTCATGAAGTTTGCTGAAGTGGCGCCTGTGGCTGAGGGGGCCACAGGGGAAACAATTAGTAAGTCTTTTTATGTTTTACTTATATTTATTTTAGTCATCATCAGGAATGGGGATGAGGTCACAGAAGTGGCGGCTTATACACCAAGTTGGTTTTATGGGGGTTACCAGTCACTGGTGGCCCCTGTAAAACAAATAAATAAAAACCAAATAAATAAAATAATTCAACAGAATATGAATATTTTTTTAATATTGAAGCTCAAGATAGGGAATATTCACCACCTGTGGAGTTCTTGCCATGGATAAGGGAAGCATATAAACTAGGATCAAATATCAAAATCAAAGAAATGAATGAAATTTGCGGGGATATTAAACTAAACTTCAATGAATACATATACAAAACTATTCAAAGATTCCCCTTCACAAACATCAACAAATATGAAAAGAATTTAATAAAAACCAATTTTCAAATAGGAAATGAATATTTGAAATCTGAAATTTTTAATGAAGTTTTTAAGGCACTATCAAATAAAGTCAGGGATGCAGTCCTTGTGAATAATTTTAAGCCTTTATTAATATTGTTTGCCAAGGCCTGGGGGCTGATTCAAGTTGGGCGCCCCCGGAACCCTCTTCAAGTTCAACCAAACATCCTATATCAATAGGTTAGATCAAACATTTAAAAAATTATGCATGTTCTCAGAGAAGTATACCTTGCAAAGAATCCACATTGTGGTATACCTGGGAATCCTCCTACACTGCATATTAAAAACCAACGTCAAAAAGTTGGAGGATGTACCTATTCATATGGATATTTGCCGCGTAGCCCTTGACCGCCAGAAGACACCACAGGGATATAGGACAGTTGGGCATGTCCTGTATGACTCATTTGCATTGGCAATGCTATACAGGTAGTACATGCCCCCCCCCCAAAAAAACCTACTAGTCAATTCACTCACCCGCCTGCCTTTTATCAAACAATCAACAACCACCGGGGTACAGGGCGCCACCCCTCTAGCAATTGCATCCAGGGTTGTCCACCACGTACAGAAGAGTACGTGGATCCAATTAGATGCATTAGCTGAAATTTTAATTTCAGGGTATAATTCCCCGGAATAATCACATTCCCTTTGCAATTAGCATCCCCCAATAAATATTTTCCCTTTGCAAATTAATTTTTTTACTTTTTATATTTTAATACTAAATTTTTTAATATTTAAATATGTAATATTAAAATTTTAATATAAAATTTTTAATATTACATATTTAAATATTAAAAAATTTAGTATATAAAAGTTAACATTAAAATTTCAATAATAAATATTACAATATTAAAATTTTTAATATCAAATATTTTGATATTGAATAAATCACAATTTAATAAAATTGTTATATTTTGATTATTTAAACTTTAATATTTAACTTTAAAGATTTATAATTATAATTTTACTTTTAATATTTTTATTTTTATTTTAAATTTTAGTATGTAAATTATAATATTAATATATCTAAATATATTACAAGACATTAGTTAAAGTTGTGACCACGTCAAATATTAAAAATAAGTTAAAAATGTTTTTATTTATTAGCTTGTTGTCAGGATTTCTGGATATTGACTAATTAAGAGTTTCAACAAAATAACACGGGCCAGCAGTTAATTGCTCTTGAGAAGGGTTTCAACAAAATAATGCGGGCCGCGGGTTGTGGGATCAGTGATCAAATCATATCCTGGCATCAACCTACTTGTGCATTACAATTAATTAATGGTATATGCAATCACTGCCCATTAATTAATCCACCTCAAACCACCACCTCAAACATGCTTCCCATAATAATTACTATTCTAAAACTTTAAATGAATCCTAGAACAAGAGGGCCATCATATGCACTGTCATCTGCATTACATATAGAAGAGTCCAACATGGACTGGGCCATCAGGCCAACCACTCTAAGATAAAAGGCTTTGAGCCTATTGTATTAGAGTAGCTCTGATTAAGTGAAACAATCATCTCTGTGAACTAGTAGCCACCGCTGGCTAGCTAGCTAGCCCTGGAAGTGGCCCAGGTAGACAGAAAGGATACCAACCTGTGGAAGATGTCAATTTAGCCTTCTGTTAAAACCACCCCAAAAGGGCCGGGCCCCCTGCCGTGTCACCCTAATGCTACTTCACTCTCCTTTAGCGTCGTGAGCTAACTCGGATAAAACGCGGGCAGGCAGGCCCCCTTAAAGCCAGTCTACTAGAATAAAAGACTGATGATTCCTTATTGACTTGATGATTGATCCAAGTCCTACTTCCTTAATGTGATCCTCTCTTAAGTTCTATTAGTGGAGAGCAAAAGATGATACTGTTGTCATACAGTATAATTATCTATAGTAAAATATAGAGATAACTATGAACCTATATCCAGAAGTAGGAAGACCTGTCCCAAATCCTTCGGGCCTTGGGCCCTGTCAGACTTGCTACTTCTGATGACAACAAAATATTCCGGGCCAAAGGTTATGCCAAAGTCACAGGTTCTCTGTACTTTCCTAATGTTAGAAGACTTAGGAGATTATCTGGCAGATAATAAAATACCACAGTCCGCAATTTTCTGACACTTGTTGAGTACAGGTTTATTTATCACATAGATAAACATCAAGAATTGAATTTATCCGCATCATGTGGCCCGCTCCCACCATTGTTCTAAACAAATGATTGTTTAGAACTCAAATTACCTTTCCCTTGTAATGTGATTTGATAAGCATATTTGATATACTTGATCCGCGTCCTAAGTACTAATTAGTAAGCAATACATGAAAATCATTGGTGGTTGTGTTGTGTGGCTATAGTGGCACTGAAATAATAAGGATCAGATGATGACATGCAAGGTCCAATTTGTGGCTTAAAAAAAGCCAAAGTACCATCAACAATTCACAATTATTTAAATAAACTAATTTATTTCTATCTTTTTTTAATTTATTCATTTGTTAGCGCAAAAGCCAATAATAATATTCAGGGCATTATAATAAAAATGTTTGTCCTCATACCTAGTATAATTAATTTTACTTATCTTTTTCTATGTATTCTTATATGTCTATAATACATTCAAACGTCACATTATTATATATAAATAATATCTATTGAGTCCTAATAAAACAAACTAAATAAAATTAAAACTAAATAAAACCCAGAGTGTCCATTTATCTGATTGGCTCAGAGGCCAGGGCTTTTGGGAGGAAGGATTCCAAGTGCTCATAGAAAGCCACCACCACATCAGGTGGCATTGCAAATTGGCTGATCTTGAGAATGTTGAAGAGATCCTCTGTGTCCTGAGGAGGGCCTTATTTCATCTTATTCTTGATCCAACCAAACATCTCCTCAATTGGATTCAGAAATAGAGAAAAAGGCAGAAGGAAGAGGAGTCTCATTGGACAGTCTGCAAGGCGGTGGCTGGCAGAATGACTGTTTTTGTCAATGGGGGGGGGGAATTTGGATACAACCAGATCCACTTTGTGGAGCCTGAAATTATCAGGTAGGACACACCATTTTGAAAACAGCATCTCAAAAAACGCCATCTCAAAATAAGGGATCTCAAATTTCTGCTATCTCAATTTACTAGTAAAAACACCATTTTGATTTACGGCATTTCAACTAAGAAAAAACAGTTTTAAAATTTTAGATTTTTTGAACTCCAAAAACTACCCAAAAAATTCCCAAAAATAAAAATTCAAAAAACATTTCTAGGCTTAAAAAAGCCTCAGGATTCTAAATCTGCAATAAAAAATGGGGTTGATTAGTAGAAACAAGGTTGCGTAAAGTCCAAAAGTTAAAATATCCCAAAAATAACTATTTTCATTGATTTTAACTACAAACTAAACTTTAAAATAAGCATATAATTGTACCAAATACTAAAAAAAGTCAAAGAATAGTAAAAGTAAAGGAGATAATAGAGAAGATAGAGTGGTGTTTATTGAGGAAGTATCATACATTGGTTGAAAGAGCAACTGAGATAGCTTGGAGATGCTCAAGCTTGCTATCCTTGGGATAGTAGGCAAGGACCACCTTGCTAATATCTGTATACTTTTTTACCGCTTTGGTTTGCTTGGGGGGATCATCCTTGGTCTTGATGCCTGTTTTAAAGAGGCGGGCAGAGATGGCCTGCTGAGTTTTGAGATGCACCATGATTTTGTTGAACTTGGGCTTCTGAACCTGGACCCTTGTGGCAAATTGACTATGCCACCCTTCAAGAGAAGATGTGGTCTTGATTAGGCCATCCTTTACCTGCTTAAAGCAGTTCCACTGGATTGAGTCACCACCCTTTCTGATGCGGCGTGCTCCTTGAAACACTCCAACCCATTGAGTTTCAAAATACTCTATGAATGGAGCAAAGGCTGCCTGGTTGGCAACAATGTAGGGATGGCGGAGGAGGGCATTGTAGAAGGCATTTGTCTCCTCCTTCTGCACAAGGGCAAAGGCAGCAAAGCAGCTGAACACGTCCTTTGCTTCCTTTGTGCCTTCAGTGTAGACCAGCTCATGAAGTGCAGAGCACTTTTGAAGGCAGCGGCAGAGTGCCTGCTGAAAGTGAAAGTAGCATCCCTGAGGGGAGCTCTTGAAGACTCTAATAAAAGCATTGGCCTGAGCCTGCTCAAAATCTACTACCAGGTATTCATGGTATGGAAGGCTTTTGGGCTTTTTCTTGATGGGGGTGGCTTCCTCTGACTGGGCCTTTTTCTTGCGCCCTCTAGTCTCCTTTGGCTCCTCTTCAATAGTTGGGAGGATCTCATCCAACTTGGCCTTTAATATTGTTAGAGCCTGGACATAGGTTCCCTGCTTCTTATTTGGGAGGAAAAAGAAGACCAGGGGAAGAACAAGATTGCCAACCTGCCCATGGATATTCCAAAGCTGGGTAAAGAGCTTTGGGCAGGTTGAGAATATTCCATCTGCAAGCCAGGTCTTGCATTTTAAAAGGTTGTGAAGATCCTGGGAGGTAGCAAAGCAGATGATCCACTCTGGGGCATGTTGCCCATCATTGTGAAGGAGAAATCTCTCTTCATGCTGTGAAAGCTTTTTCTCTTTAGTTAAAATCAACTGGTCAATTGATGTAGCACTGACGCCTTCAGTGCTCAGAGCATATCTCTGGTCAGTGAGATATCTCTGAAGTTTTGAGGCGCCACCAACAGTGGCCAGTTGGGTATCATTTAGATTAATGAGTGCATCATTTACAACCTCAGTTGCAGTTTGGTCTTTGGTGGTTGGTATGACCTGGCAAAGAAACCAGCGGATCAGTTGATACAGTGGATCAAAGGGCTTGGTACAGTCATGCCCAATAGTCAGGGCTTTAAAACAAGTGAACCCATAGGTGGTAAGCCTAGCTGGACAGCCAACGTTATCACATTTGAAGTGATGCTGATGGATGGGCTTCTTCTTGTCATTGCAGCTGAAGTTGTAGCCCTTGTGGACAAAGCCAGCACCCCCTTTCTTTGTCATAATTGGATAGCTGACAGGGTATATGGCAGGCACAGCAAATGTGCCATTTCTGTTGCATACATTATGGATGGTATTAAGATCCCAGAGCTCAATTGGCTCATCTTCAGGAGCACCAGGCTCAGGCTCCTGCTCTTCTTCATCCTCAGGCTCTGAAGTGGGGTCAGAGTGCGGTTAAGTTGAACAACTTCTCTTGAGGGTCTGATGGGGAGTAAACAAAAGGAGAATGGGGAGGGGTTGGGCTTGTTTCCTCAGGCTCTGGTGAGGGTGTAGGGGTCTTGGGGGGAGCTTTACCCTTAGCAGGCTGCTTTTTAGAGGTAGTTTTGGCCTTTTTGGCCTTTGGAGGAGTGGTATTGGACTTTGAGGCCTTGGAGGCCTTGGACGTAGTTTTGTTGATAGACTTGGGAGGCATCTAAAAGCGAATTAGTATCAAAATATGAGCAATTTAGGGGTTGTTTTTAAAGAGAAAAACAAGAATGTTTTTAATATAAAAGTATCAATTTTTTTACATAGAATTGTAGAAGAGATCAAATAATATATACTATCAAAATTTCAATGTTTTTTTTGAAAAAATAATTTTTTATTAGTAACGCAAGTAGGCAAAACTTTGAGTTTTGACTGAAAACTTGCTCTTGAGATGGCGTTTTTGAAGTGACGTAATCAAGGTGCCGTAGCTTAAAAACATAGTGTTTTTGACCATTTTTTATATTAAATTAACAAATTTACAGTGGAGCTACCTCAACTGGGCCAAAGAGTAAAACTTGAATTTCTCAAAAACTAGCTTATACAACTGGGGTTAAAAAGTACCCAGTTGTTTAGGGGAGATAAAAAAATATATATTTGCAAATTTTCATATGTTTTCTTACATTTTTATTAATGTTGGTTTTGACGTAAAACTATACTTCTGAAAAGTGGAAAGCAAGAATCGCAGTGGGGGAATCAATATAGCGTAGCCTGGCGTCATATGTAATTTCCCCTTATTTTCCCCTATCCATTGTGCGCCTTGAATCAATTGGGTGACGTGAAACTCGGTGGAATTCAAAGTGACGTAAATCAAAATGGCGTAATCACCCTCTTCTATATTAAAATCATTATTAAAATATTTTATTGATGAAACCCTTATCAACATATCCATGTATAATAAATTTATAAATTACATATAACAAAACTGGTTTTTTTACCCAGCAATGACAATCACTAGAAGGACTATCATAGTGGCGTCTTTTTAGGTTGTTCCTTTTATAAGTGTCTTAGATTAATACTATAGGAACATCTTCTGGCACTATACCACAGGCTTTATTTTAGTTCAGGTATAAACTTATTTTAGTTTAAGATAGATGGCGTAATTCAAAATGACGTAAATTTGAGATGGTGTAAACACACCCCAAACTAAGTGTTTTCATATGTAAATAAAGTTAGCAAAATAAGATTTAATTAATCTGACTTGAAGTGATGGAATCAAGATGGTGTAAATTTGAGAGGCTGTATTATAAAAGTATATGTAAATTTTAACTATTTTATTGTTTATTTTATTTTTTGTGATTCAAAATCACTAACGCAAAAAACGCCATCTTGAATTAAATTTGAGATACTGTTTTTTGAGATGCCGTTTTCAAAATGGCGTGTCCTACCCATTATCAAGCACAGCAACGTTGGTTGTGCCGCTGTAATTTATCCAAAGGTACTCCTTGACAGCTTGGAGAAAATTGAGAAAGGTCCTGCTGTTATGGGAGCCTTTAATCATCTGATACTTGTCCAACCTGCGAGGACCAAGAAGTGCAACCATGGAATAGGTCTGGGAACAGACAGCTGCACAATGGGCTACACCGTACTTGGACCCCTTCTTGATCCACCCATGCCTAGACCTGAGTGAGGAGAAAAACAATCATTTGTCAATATAGAAGAACTGGACATTCCCAGTCTCTTTTAGTGCCAGATATGTCTTGGCATAAATGTGCCAATCCTTGATGGTCTTTTCACTGTTCCTATTGTACAGAGAAACTCTGAGCACCTTCCATAAGAAGCCCAAATCAACCATTGCTTTGTAAACAAAGGTTTTAGAAACAGAAAGCCCAAACTCTGTGACAAGCATTAATTGGACAGCAAGTGTGTCCAGGTGGCAATCCTTGGCTACCCACTGCTTGATTGTGTCAATGTGAATAGGCTGAAGGAGTTTGGGCTGTCTTTTTGCCTTGGTGGATTTGGAAATTTTCCTGGTATTACCATACTTGTTGTTGATGTTGGCAATGTATCTGGCCATGACACCAAATCAGGACGCAATATCCCAAACCGCCATTCACCCGTTCAATCAGTTGAGGAGAGCTACATGCTCACTATCTGTCAACCAACGCCAGCCCTTAGCAGGTACTACAACATCCTGGCTACCAGGCTCAACACAGGGGATGGGGACCTTTGTGTAGAAGGTGGTACCACGCTTGGTTGCGCTGGCGCTGTTAATGGTGGCATATGATACAGGCACAGATGGCTCTTCAGTGGTGGCCAATGGCTCATAGAACATGTCAAAAACGCAGGGGCAGGAAGTGGCAACTCTTGGATCAAGAGTGCAGGGCTGGGTGACAACTGGGTACACAGTGGAGGTTTAAGTAACCTCAGTGTTCCTGGTGACTCTGGTGTAGGAGACTTTGATTGCAGGCCTTGAGAGTGGCTTCTGTCTTGGATTGAGGCTACTGTTCCTAGCTTGAGATGTGGGATGTTGTTGGCTGGCGCTGACACCTTGGGAGGCCTGTGTATTGGCATGACTCCCCTTGAGTTGGGTTCTGGGTCTGTTCTTGGACCCTCTGGGACGCCCTTGTGGACAAGCTGCCCTGCGGGCTGGTGTAGGAGCGGGTTGGGAATGTGATTGATGGTCCATGAAAATAAAATAAAGAATATATATTAGATTAAATATGTATTTATTTTGATTTATTGGTTTAGTTGTGAGAAAGTTGTTTTCTCTTAATTTAGCCTTGAATAGTAGCAGAGTTTCTATATTTGTGATTTGAAGTGTATAATATTGTATACTTTCCAGGCTTGGATAATTTTAAAGTTTAGTCATTTTTTATGTCTAAACATGGTTGTTGATATTGAATTTTTCATTTGATTTTATCCAGAGTTGAGCTTCTTTATTTGGGTTGGTGTTCCCTAGTGTGCTTACTGTAAATTAAATTTGGATTCCAGTTCCTGCAATTAATATCTGAGTTTAATAGTGACATTCAAAAGTGATTTGAAATTTGGTTCTTGGATTTGACAATCCCGCAATTTCAAAAAACATTTTAAACTTAATGAAATTAGTTGATGGATTTGAACACTTCAAATCTGATTCCAGTTAATTCATTTTGTCCATTGAAAATGTGTAGTTTGACTTGAAATTTGCAAAGTGTCTGCAATTTCCTGCATCTTTAAAAATTCAAATAAATATACAAAAAATTCAATTTAATTAAAAAAGGCCATCCCGCAAAAGTGATTTGAAATTTTGATCAAGGATTTGTCAATCCCGCATTTTTACGTTGAGGTTCTGAATTTACAGTACAGGTAGCTTTAAAGAGGTCTTAAAGTTGCTGGGCAAGCATAGATACGCCCAGAACCATCATCAGGTGGCTGTGCAGAGAACCAGCCGCAGAGATTGATGGGTTGAATGTTTTAGAAAGTGAAGTTGGTTACTTTGTGCCTGAAAGCTAAAGCTATTCACTTGGGTGAGTAAAATCAGGGGCAAGGCATGAGGAATTTCTGCTTCTGATGACCTAAAGTGTAGGTCACTAACGGGGGGCAAGGTTAGGTTATTTACTTGTGGAGACTTATTGCCTTAGTCTGAGGTGTTAGTAACAGGGACTATCATGATAGAAAAGCTCAGATGGAAGTCATCTTTAAAGGCTTTAGAAGCAATTTAATAGATATGTGGAATTATATACAGAGAGAAAAAGTTTAAAAAAGTTTGGGAAAATGCTTCAAAATTTCTTTGGAGTGGTTTGTTAAGAGAATGAACAGAGCAAAGAGGTCTGAAAAATGTTCCAAAATTTATCCAAATTAAGTTGCAGAGGTAGCAGAAGGTGAAATGTTTTGACTTGGCTTTATTGCAGTAGCAAAATTAAGGAATAATGTTGAAGAAATTGCAGGTAAGAGGGTTCCTTAGTAAGCTCCTAATGTGAAGGAAATCACTGGATAATATGAAGCTGTTTCTAAATGATGGGAAATTACCACCAAAATCCACATAGAATTGATGATTAACCACCAACACGGCTTCAGATATTTTTTTATGAAATTTCCAATTGTAACTCCAGGATTAAGTAGAACAATTAGTCCTAACCAAAGTATTCCAAGATAAATGACCTGGGAAAGCATCAATGCATCTTCAGCGTAAAATTCTGGGCATTGGGAATTAACACAATTTTCAGTTTCAAGAATGGGGGGAAGAGCTGCAAAATCAGCTGGCATGAAATTGACATTGGGAGGCACTGATAACAAAGTTCCAGTTTCAGGGCCTCATCTTCCTGAAATGATTCTGTTCAGAATCAGATTGTATGGGATATACCGCAACAACCCAATCACAGGATGCATTTTTAAAATTTAAAATTAGAGCTTGGGATAATTGATTTTTATTGAGTAAATTTAGGAGGACTCAACTCTTAGAGTTAAAACAGGGAAAATTATTCAATATATATCAGAAAATTGACTAAGCAATACCACCTGAGTCTTGATCTCCTATTCCTTTGGCATCTTCAAGTAAGTATCTAGTCCAGGTTACAAAGAACCCCTGCATGACCAGTTTCTGACAACCATGCTGATTAATGAGCTTATATTGGGTGACCCTCATATTACATTGATTTATCAAAGTTAGTTTGCAAGGGGGAGCTGGTTTCAGCTGACAGACTGGAGCAGCTGTGACCCATTTTCAATCAACTGTTTGGTTTAAATCCGTTAACTTGGTCAATTTTGATACAGGTTTCCCAGCCTTCTGAGCCTTCTTACTTGGACAGACAATACCCGGCATTATGGAACCTACCGTGACATTACCCTCTGCTTCAGCCCTGGGCACAATACCACCATCTGGGAGATGGGATAAAGAGAAATTCTTATGGGCAGGTGGGAGTTTCATTGCGGCTAGGGTAAGTTCAGGGTGATCAATAGCAGTGGGATTGCGCTTGTAGAACTCATGGATCAGATCAGAGAAATTTGAAAAATTGTAGTGGGGAACCCAAGAGTTTTCAGAATCAGGATAACCTTTCCAAGATACCAAATATTCCAAACGGTGGTGATTCTTGCGGGAAGCCAAAATACAATTTAACTCATACTCAGGTTCTCCTTCCACAAGAATGGGTTGGGAAGAGGGGGTCTCTGTTCCTTTGAAGGGAGTAAGAAGACATTCATAGAAGGTGTGGAAAATCTTGAAAGCAGGAGGTAAATCCAGCTGATAGGCAGAGAGACCAATCTGACGTTCTACCTTGAAGGGACCAACTTGCTTGGGACCTAATTTGCAACAGGGAACCTTAAGTTTCATATTGCAAGCATCAACCATGACTAGATCACCTGGCCTGTAAGTGGGACCTTCCTGGCGCTTGCAATCTGTGTATTCCTTGTAAGTTGTCACAGCGGTGGCAAGAGTAACTTGGAGCTCCTGATGGACCTGCTTCAATGCAGCGGCTTGATCAGTTATAGCTTCCACGTTTCTAACCAAACAAGGACCAATGTTGGAAGAAGGATTGTAACCCACATTGGCATAAAATGGCAATACTTGAGTTGACGTATGCGGGTGTTATTATATGTGAACTCTGCCATGGGTAGATTATCACACCAGTCATCTTGTTGCGCATTGGTGTAGCAACATAGGTAGACCTCCAAACTTTGGTTTACCCTCTCTGTTTGTCCATTAGATTGGGGGTGAAAAGCAGTAGATTGGCAAAATTTGATACCAAGGATTCCAGTAAAATCTTCCCAGAAAATCTCCATTGGGATGCCATGTAGAGAGAAGATTCTGTTCACAAATAACCTAGTGGTTTCCACTGAAGTAATTGTGGTTGAGCAAGGTACAAAGTGTGCCATCTTTGTGAAACAATCAACTACCACCATGATTGTGCTAAACCCATTGGAATTGGGAAGCTTGCTGATGAAATCCACTGACACAGACGTCCAGGGACCTGCAGCAGGCTGAAGTGGAACCAGTAAACCAGTAGTCTTATTCTGACTGGCCTTGGATCAAACACATACCAGGAAATCTCAAACAAAAGCGGCTACCTGCACAGTCAAACCTTTCCAGGAAAACTGGCGGCGGATAAGTTCCACTGCTTTATTTTTCCCTGGATGACCAGCTGTTGGACATGTATGATTAGCCTCCATGATTTCATCCCAAATAGTGCCTTCAGGTACCCACAAGCGGCCTTTATGATATAGGACTGGACCAATCTTATGATAACCCTGAGGCTGACCTACTGGGTTTGCACATGCTAGCTCCAATAGCCTATCATAACCTTTGGACAGAGGTTGTAGGAACTTAACTTTGGAATACAAGTCCAGGTCTGCGCCCTCATCTAAGGACATGGTGGCCAACGCAGCCGGCAGAGGCAATACAAAAGGCACCACAGCCTCGTCTGGAATCATAGTATGTGTGTTAAACTTGGCGTCCATACTAGCATCTGGGAGATGGGAAGGATTCCTGCTTAGAGCATTGGCCAAGTGATTGTCATATCCCTTAATAAACTTGTAGCAGAACTTGTATCTTGTCAGATCACCATGCCATCTGGATTGGCAACCTGACAAAACTCTGGGTTTTCAATAATATAGAAGAGCTTTGTGGTCAGTTTTTACTACAAATGGATGACGTGCCAACATGAGATGGTGATGCCAATGCTTTAAAAATTCCACAACAGCTAACAATTCCTTGTTGTAAATCATGTAGTTGCATTCTTGAGCCTCCATCTTCTGGGAGAAATACCCTATAGGTCTCTTGATCCCGTCACTAGCCGTCTGCAACAGCACACCAGCCACAGCGTATTTAGATGCATTGGTAGAAACCACAAAAGGAAGCTCAGGATCCAAATGTCTTAACACTGGGGAGGACAACAAAAGAGCCTTGACTGCTGAGAAGGCACTTGCACACTCAGGCGTCCAGACTAAAGTTGACTTTCCACTAGCCAAATATAAAGGGGTAGCCACCTCAGATAAGTGGGGAGTGAATTTCTTCAAGAACGTACATGTACCCAAGAAACTAAGAAGTTGGGATACTGTCACCAGAGTAGCATACTCTCAAACCGCAGCTTCCTTGTCAGGGGCAATGATGTGGCCATCCTCAAAGATAATATTACCCAGAAAGGTAACCTTACGTTTAAAGAATTCACACTTACTCCTTTTGATGATCAAGTTTGCTTGGAGAATGCGCTCTAAAAATGCTAACAAGTGGGCCTTATGGGACTCCTCATCCAGAGAAAACACCAGGATGTCATCCTTATATGTGATGGCACAAACACCTAGGAGATCTCCCAGGACTGAATCAATCAACCGCTGAAAGCAAGCTGGGGCATTCTTCAATCCAAAAGGCATTACGTGGAACTGGAAGATACCCTCTTAGTTCTGAATGCTGTTAACCATTCCATTCCTTCTGTAATCCTGATTTGATTGAAAGCATTCAACAGATCAAGTTTTGAGAATACCTTGGTCTTCTCAACGCACCTAGAGATCTGTGCTTTGAGAGGTAAAGGATAAGGATCTGGAATTGTAATTTTATTCAAATTCCTGTAGTCAACACAAGGACAAAGGGACCCATCAGACTTCTGAACAAATAATAGCAGAGAGCAGATTAACAAAGCCTTCTTAAAAAAGTAGCCTTTTGCCAACATGTCATGAGTCCACTCTTCCAAACATGCATCTTCCTTCAAGGTTAAAGGGTACATAAGAGACACAATTCTGATCAGATCAACAGTGACCTTAAAGTCAAAGTCAAACTGAGTGTGCTTGGGAAGGACCTCGCCTCTGGTGGCGTCAAATGCCGCAGACCAGGGTTGCAAACATGACAGTAAATCTGAACTTACGGGGACAGGGACAGGAAACAATTGTATGGTCTGTGATGATTGCTCCAATTCAGGCATATCCAACAGCAGAATACAAATAGTTATACCCAAATAGTGTTCCACCTGCAGCTCATTTTTCTCCAGTAAGGTTGATACAGTATGATCTTTCCACCAACTCACTCCCAAAATGATAGGATACATAAGGGTAGGGCAAACAGAAAACCTTGCAGTAAAAGACTGACCTGCAACTACAAAAGTAACTGGCATCTTCAGCTAGAAAGAGGGAAATGTTTGACAATTTCCACCCCTAACAAGCATTCCCAGGTGGTACTTGAGTTGTAGCAAGTTGGCAGTCTCCACGCTCATGAAATTTTCAGAAGCACCTGTATCCAACAAAATAGCTGGCTGATAGATAGTCTGACTATTATCAATGCTACCATAGAACAAGAAGTGGATTTATTTGCAGAAAAGGTAGCAATCTTGGCAGGGTCTTGTTTTTCATTGGCAGTACAGACAGCAGCTAAGGAGGCAGGATGCTCCTGGAAGTAACGCTTGATCATTTCTTGGATGGCAGCTGGAAGAACGGGGTTATCACAATCAATGGGAACAAGGGGCAACTCTTTGGACGTAATAACAGAAGATTTTGCAGGTACAACGTGCTGAAGCATTGCCAAGGAACTATCAGGAACAGACACTATGGGGGCCTCCTTTACATCACTGGGTTTGTTCACCACCGCCAATTGTAGCTGAGATGAGCTAGGGGGAGAACAATCTTGGCTCTGGTTGGAAGGAACTACCGCGGAGCAAGGACCAGAAAACCAAGAGCGCACAGCGGGTTTATCCTCAATTACCAATGTAACTTGTTTGGAAGTAAAAGGATTTGAGACCAGAGAAAGAATTTGGCTTATTAGGGCCTCAGTTGTGGTTAACAGGGAATCCCAAACTGCCAAATCCTGGGCAGTCTGGTCAACTGCTAACCACAATGCTGAGAGTTTGTTCACCTTGGGAACATCAATTGTACGGCAGTAGGTAAGAAACTGAGGAAGGAATACCAAAAGCAGAGTTGTACCCTGACAGAAGGCGTACAGCTTACAATATACTTTGAGCTCCTCAATAGATACACACAATTTTTTTAACAAAGGTTATAGAGATGCACTCTCAGTTAAAACACGTGGATTGCGCTCCACCGCAGACAACAACCATTCACAGGCATCTTAAGAAACCTTTGTCATCACATGGTAAACTTGGGATTTGTAACTAAGGCTAGAGCCAGAATAAAATGATAATGCTCACAAAACTTCACGCAAAATTTCATCAGTGGGTGGGGCAGGAAAATAATCCGGGCGCCAAAATGACATGACGCGACAGAAATAGGAAACAGAGGATCCAGTCTCTACAACTGCAACCGGAGATGAAAACCACAAATTAAAGAAAAGCCCAAACTGAAAACTCAGAAATAAACTGATGCAAATAAACATGGTAAACGCAGATATCTTGACGGAGCAGGAGAAAAGAAACACAAATTCATGACATACTTCTTCCAAAAACTCAGACGTAGAAGAGTTGAGTAATGTGACAGAAATCACTGGATAATATGAAGCTGTTTCTAAATGATGGGGAATTACCACCCAAATCCACATAGAATTGATGATTAACCACCAACGCAGCTTCAGATATTTTTTTGTTAAATTTCCAATTGTAACTCCAAGATTAAGTAGAACAATCAGTCCTAACCATAGTAAACCAAGATAAATGACCTGGGAAAGCATCAATGCATCTTCAGTGTAGAATTCTGGGCATTGAGAAGTGACACAATTTTCATTTTCAAGAATGGGGGGAGGAGCTACAAAATTGGCTGGCATGAAATTAACATTTGGCGGCGCCAACAACAAAGTTCCAGATGCTGGGCCCCATCTTCCTGAAATGATTCTGTTCAGAATCAGATTGTATGGGATATACCGCAACAACCCAATCACAAGATGCATTTTTAAAATTTAAAATTAGAACTTGGGATAATGGATTTTTATTGAGTAAATTTAGGAGGACTCAACTCTTAGAGTTGAAACAGGGAAAATTATTCAATATATATCAGAAAAATTGACTAAGCAATACCACCTGAGTCTTGACCTCCTATTCCTTCTACTTCCTCAAGTAAGTATCTAGTCCAGGTTGCAAAGAACCCTTGCGTGACCAGTTTCTGACAACCACACTGATTAATGAGCTTATATTGGGTGACCCTTATATTACGTTGATTTATCAACGTCAGTTTGCAAGGGGGAGCTGGTTTCAGCTGACAGACTAGAGCAGCTGTGACCCATTTCCAATTGACCATTTGGTTTAAATCTGTTAACTTGGTCAATTTTAATACAGGTTTCCTGGCCTTCCAAGCCTTCTTACTTGGACAGACAATATCCAGCATTATGGAACCTACCGTGACACCTAAGATAAATGAAGTTATTTTGCTATGAGAGCAGGATGCAAAGCTATTTTAGTGGCAAGTTTTCTCTGGATTTTACTTTCAAAGTAAAGATCTGGGTAAAAAGTTGAAGAAGATCAAGAAGAGCAAGTTAAATAGTATTCTACTATTTAATTTGGTTAAGGTTGAATGTAGATAAGACTGGTGCTGGAACAGGGAACTGGTTAATGCTTTGGTGCACAAAGTTTTTACACTTCAAGTGGTTTGAGCAGTGGAAATTGATTTCCTAGCTAGATAGTGGTGGATCTTCAGAAATGATCAAGCTTTGCGCTATAAAATCACTGGTTGAGTTGAGGGCATGTTTTTTGATGAATATTATTAGTTGGAAACCAAAAGCATAAAGTATAAGCAAGAAAACAGTGAATCTGATAAGGAGCGCCTTTTGGGGAAGCTTCAAATATAAAAGTAGGAGGAGAAGAAGTATGTTTTATTGGATGATACTTTAGACTTATATGGATTTAGCTGTGGCGGGGATATTAGTTGGACCAAACCCAGGGGCTGGTCATGTGCTGGATGGGTTTGAGTTGTTGGATGCCTGGACAGTCATGTGATATTGGTTTGTTGCCATTTCCGTTATATCAAATGGTATATTGGAAAGGCACCAAATTGGGCAATGACTGGATGTTAGGTGTGATGGCAATAGCCGGAATACTTGTACATCCAGACCCTCAACAAATCAATACTTTAAGCTTCTGAGAAAGTAAGTGTGTAAGCTTACTTTATTATAGAAAAAAGTGAGTTTCAATGGTTTAAGCTTTTGAAGAAAAAAATTCTGAAGTGAAAAGTGTTAGAAACTAGGCGCTATGAATAGGAGGTTGACTAAAAATTTGAGAAGGTCTTCCAGAAATCTTTTGGTTGCAAGCAGGATTGTTTTTGAGCGCTTAAACTGCATCTTGATGGTTATACATCTGGTTTATTTGGAATAACCAGATGTCTTCTAAAGCGTTAAGAAGTCCTTGCTGAAGGAGTAGCTGGTCAAAAAGACTTCAGAACAGTGGCAAATAAGAAGGTTTATAATGGGATATTTCTTCTGTTAATAAAGACTAACTTGACCTCTATTCTCTCTTTTTGTGAAAGAGAACTTCACTGTCATGGATAAAGACATCTTGGCAGGCATCATTTGCTCCCCCCCCAAAAAAACTCAACAAAAAGGAGCTGCCAGCAAGAAAATGCCAATGAAGACCTACACAGGCCTGAATCAAGCTATTGACAGGAAGTGGGTGGTGGCCAAGCAAGTGCACCTTTCAAACAGGACCTAAAAACCTGCTGTTTAAGGCCTGAAAATCCAAAAATCAGGTAATTTGGTGTTTTGAGCCCAAAAATTAATTTATGATGTTACAATTTTTTTGGTCAATCCTGGAGGCCTGGTGACAAAATTTCCCCGTCACATCAACATTGTTCCCAAACCCAATATTACTTGAAATTTTATCAGAACTACTGCAGTAGTTCAATAATCACCTCAACTTACAACTAGTTTTACAGTTTTAAGGTTTAATGATTTTACAGAACATGGAGCTTCTCCTTGTGTACATGCCTGTGAGATATCTTGTGGGCTGTAGCGTTAATTTTGGGGTGTCAGCCTCTGCTCTTTTATCTGACGCTCACAATCTCAAATTGAGGAAATTGGTGAACCAATTTTCCAGATTCTCTACCAGCAAAATACAATGCTCATTTCTCAATCTCTGATTTTCCTGTTGTCTCTTTTATTTTTCTTAGGCTGCACTTTACCAATGTCTTTGCTTGGAGATTTTTGCCTGTACATTTCAACTTTGAAAATTTTACTCATTCTTAATCCTTTGTGCATTTGGTATTTTATACCTCATTTTGTGAACGCTTCAGAATTTTGTGGCAACTTCATTAAATTCCCTAGTGATAGTAATTCTTGTGCTGATCAGGAGGATCTGAAGAGGCAGAAACTTAGTCTGTTCACTCATAGAGATTGCCTGGTTGATTAATGAGTAAAGCAGTACAAATAACCTTGAGATCTGGGATATTTTTGTACCAAATATTATCATGCAAACATCCTCCTAGATGATGTAACTGCTTTGGTAGATTGTGCATTGTTGTGAAATATGTTCCTCCTAGTAATCAATTGCCCATGATGATTGTGGGACATGGTGAGTCCTTTTAAATCTGTCAGATTATTCACTTTTGTCCTTTTCATAGAACTAATATCCCTGAGGATGTTGCCCAACCCAGTCAGTCCCTGGCTTTGATCCAGGACACACCTTGGTGACCTTTCAGGAGCAGGAGCACCACAGCCCTGATTTCTTTTTAAGAAAGATTGCTGCATCAGTTATCTCTCAAGCTGTAAAAGATCCCTTTTAAAGCTGCCCATTATCTCCTTCAAAGCTCTGGCCCAACCAAATTTGCTAAATCTCAATTTCCCCAAAGCTATCTTCCCTTCCTTAAAGTTTACCTTTACACATCTATTATTTTCCTGTTTCATGTTCCACCAATAAAAATACCCTTGGTCATGCCCAATTTCTTTCTTTGAGCTCACGATGCTATAAAGAAAATCTGTAGGGCTGCTTCAGCCAAGCTCTGGCTAGATACAGTCAATTTCTGGCTCTGGGCCACTTGTCAAATATTAAGCAGTGTCGTGTTGGCTGGAGCGGCCCAAAGCTGGAAGCTTGCCAGTCCAAAAAACCATCCCTGCTACAGTACACAGCAAAACCTGATCTCTCATGTGCTTTCAAAGCCATGCAAATTTATGAGTGATCGTTGCTATAAAGCTAGGCAGCTTTAGCTGCCATCTAGGGCTGCGTCAGATTTAGGACAGGTGGCTCCTTTTAAAAAAGAAGCCACCCGTCTGAAATCGTTTAGTAAAAGTACACATTCTGGAATTTAAATTTCCGGAATTTTTTTTATAAATTTTTTTTGTCTTTCTATTTAATAAATTAAACAAGTTTGAATGCGTATTTTTATTCTTTTAAAATTATTTTATTTTAAATATTTATATAGAATCCTCTAGATTCCGGAAAGCAAAAAGCCTTCCGATACCTTTTTTTTTATAAATTTCGGATTCCCCTACACTGGGGGAATCCGAAAGAAGTAGACGGGGAAGGGCGATTACAGCATTTGCTGTAATCTTCCCTTTTTAAGCCGACGCAGCCCTACTGCCATCCCACCTCAGATCATACCAGGGCCCGACCCAGCAGGTGAGAAAACAGAACGATATTTTAGAATAAAGTTCCGTGTAATCTCGGGCCAAACCATTTTCGCTGGATATCCTTGAGATATGGTTCCTGTTAAAGTTCCAGCTCTATGAGTATTTTTTTTGTTGATTTTTGAGTTGCCGCAGCTTGGTCGAAGCTCTTAGTTCTAAGGGGCTGATTATTTCTCGCTATTCTTTCTTGCACACTTATCGAGGATTGTGATACTCTAGCTTGATCCTTTTGTTTTAATCTTGCCTCCTATTTATTCTAGAAAATAAGTTTCCCTTGGCAGCTTTAATATTTTGAAATATTTCCTCAAAGCTAAGCTTTCCAACCGTGCCTCTTCCGATCCTTTTTTAAACGTTTAATGTAGTGTCACTGCAGTAAACGACTTTTACCCTCGAAATAAGAGCAAGTAATCAAGAGTTTAAATAAGATCAACCTGTAGCATTTGATTTTACAGCCTTTAGTAAATATATGTGCTGTTGTTTGTTGAGATGGAAATAACCTGTATTCTATAATAAACCTACTGAAAGAATACTGAAAACCAAAATAGGATAAAGCGAGATGGAATCCAACCCTCGTCAACTTAAGAAACAGAAACAACCTCTACAAGGTAGCTCTGAAGCCCCGAGAAAGAAGGCTTTGCGCCTAAAGCGAACCAAAACCTCACAGCAGGTTAAAGATCCTCCTGAAAAAGAAACAGACGAACATGTTCACCTACCACCTCAGCTGGCCAGGCTGGAAAGGATCTTTGGTGCACTTTGCTCCTTTTTAGGGTTGTTTGAATTGCAGCGTAGGCCAGCCAAAGCTAAAATGTCTGAATTGTGTGGCATCTCAACTAGCTTTTCTGCTGTTGTAGCTTCTGTTAATCGGATCACTGGAGAGTGAGTTTATCTTTGGCTCTCTCTAACTCCGAGTAGAAGCCTCGAACTCATAGACCTTGCCGCGATTCACGAGCTGGCACCTCAGCTCACTGCAATCGAGTCCAGGCTTGCCTTTGTTGATTACGATCCGCAGTTTGATGACGATTGGGCTCGCCCTAAGGCCAGCAGTGCGACTACTTTTTTGCATGCCGCACGCCCTCATGTTCTCTACAGTGCATCGATGGAGAATGAAGCTAGAAAAGTTCTCAATATATATTTTCTTCTCAAAGCGTCAAATGAACCGTAATTTTAATTTCCGAATTTATTTAATCAGTTATAAGCGCTCAAGGGGACAAGCCGATAAAACCAAGGGCTAAGAAAAAAATAGATCTGATCGGTTTAACCCAATCTCGCCAAAAGGCTTTTCATGACGCTTGTGTTGAATATTTCCGTAAAGTTGGTGGGCCTGAAGCGGACTTGTTTAGTATTTTGCAATTGGCCTCTAGAAGCCATCTCCCAGATGCCGTGTTTGTAGATAAAGCTCCTTGCCCTAAGCCTCAGGAAGTAGGTGGTACTTTATCATCAGCTGTTTCCGAGCTGTTCAAAGCTTCATTTTTCATGGGACAGGTGGATTTTAAGACCTCTATTCAACACGTAGCCGCGCGTGCTCCAACATTCCGTAAGTGATTTCCCTTTCTTTTCTAAACTCGCCAAGTGAGTTTAGAATTCATTCTGCACCCTCACGTCGTCCCATTACTCCCGGAAAAGGGCTTGTATTCACACCAAGCGTCTTCCATCGATGCCCTCTCTACCAATCAAGGGATTGCCATAAGCACTTCAACTGCAAGGTATCGAGATATAGGATGTAGATTAAGTGTTATCTAGTGGGAAATCCCTTATTTACCAACTTGCAATCCTTGATCATCTTGTCCAGCATGGAGGACGGGCGCTATTAATTGCGCCGACGAAAGCATTGGCTCAGGATCAACTGGCTAGCTTCCGCCGGTTGGTTACAAAATCATCTGCTTTGGACTGGATTGAGATCAACACCTATGATGGTGACACTCCTCCGGAGATTCGCGCTAAAGTGCGCAAAACTTCCCAGATTGTTATTACCAACCCAGATATGCTTCACTATTCTATTCTTCCTCAGAGCAGTTCCACTTGGGGTTGTTTCATATCTTCGATGACGTTCCTTGTTTTAGATGGTATATATCCCACAGTTACGTCTCATCTTTAGAAATGCATGTATATCATGGGTCTTTTGGTCAACATACAGCACTCGTAATGCGACGGCTCCTGAGATTGACGTCAGACCTTAAAATCATCGGCTGCAGTGCTACCATTTCAAACCCGGCCGAGGTAAATTCCTTAGTGCTTTCTAACCAATATAGCATTTATCCCGTCTAACTGGCTTGGCCAGGAATAGCTTAGCTGAAATAACTAACGACGGGTCACCGAGTGGCCCAAAGGTATGGGCTTTCTTACTCTAAATTAATGGACAGAAAATCATTCTATGGAACAGCTCGCGATGTGCCCGCCCTTTAGTAACTGATAGCGTTGAAGTGCTCGCCCATTTCCTTCAGGCTGGCACCAGCACCCTTGCTTTTTGCCAAAGCCGAAATGTTTGCGAAACTCTTCATAGCCAGCTGAAGGCATATCTAGAGCTGCGTTTACCCTCCGCTCTTGCCAGCGCTCAACTTGCGCAAGTCGAATCCTACCGCGGGGGCTATTCGCCAGAGGTAAATACTGGAGCATCTTTCACTAATGACGAAGGATCGCCGTGAGATCGAGAAGGGCCTTTCCCACGGAAAGCTTAAACTTGTCATCGCCACCAATGCATTGGAGTTGGGCATCGATGTCGGCGGGCTTGATGTGGTAGTGTCAGTGGGTTCACTAGCTGACGTTGCGTGCCTACAGCAGCAGATGGGACGTGCTGGCCGCCGGGGCAATGAGTCATTGATGTTACTTCTCCACGGCCAAGCTCTTGGCGATGCGAGCGATCAAAAGCATTTTTTAAAAAGCATAGCAGGCGAATCACCCTGTCGTACACTGCTTCCTGATGAACCCGACCCCCATTTGCTTGAACTTCACTTGCAATGCGCCGCAAACGAGCGCCCTATAATGCCTGAGTTAGACAAACGGTGGTTTGGTCCGCAACTTATACCGCTGTGCGATCAATACTTGGAAACTGATGGTGGCGAGGTATGCGGATTAGTCTTCAGCTGATTTGAATTTAGGAGTACATCTGTGCCTATCAGCATAGGAGTGATCCCACACGAAGGATCCAACTTCGTGGCGCAGCTCAGAAGGCGTCCTTTCAATTGGTCGATGCATCACAAACGCCCCATCAGTTGCTTGAAGAACTAGAGATCGATCGTGCCATCTACTCCGTTTATGATGAAGCTATCTATCTTCACCGTGGCAAACGCTACTTAGTAAAACAGGTCCATCCCAAAGCACACCGTGCTTTGCTAGTTGATGCGTCGGATAGTCTCCACCAGACGACACCCATTCGCCATGCCATTTTGAGTCATGGGTTATGCCTTGCTTCCCGTCATCTAACCAAGTCTTCCTTTCACCTTGGCACAGTGTGCATCAAAAATGTTTATACTGGCCTAAAGCGCATCCATCCCCGCAGCAGAGAGATATTAGAAGAAATCACCTACCCCCCTCATCAAGATTCCAGCTTGGTTGTTAATACCCCATGTATGTGGATTGATCTGCCAGCCTTGACAAATGCATCTGCTATTGCCCATCTTGTTGTGCGAAGCATCCACACCACCCTTGGATCCTTATCCCATAATATATCGTCAGCCTGCTGCAGCCTCACAGAAATAGACTTGTCCCATAATTTCCTAGACAACAGGTAGGCTTATCTTTATCCACTAATTGTATAGAATATACCTGCACCCTGGTTACAAACCATCACATCCGCTTTTGTCCGACCCAGCCATGGGCATATTTCCCCAAATAGGGGCATTAATAAGCGCCGCTTCCATTCTGGTTAAAGAGTGCCCATGCGAGGATGGTTGTCTCTCATGTAATAATTTATGTTGCCTAACTAACTTTCTAGGTATTTTATCCCCCACTTGTAACAGCTTCAAGCCATCACATATCCCTTCCGGAATCAAATGCGAGGTAATCCATCAACTTTGTGAGATGAGCCTTCGATGAGTACATAAACAACTATAGATTGAATTTCCATTGCGCAGCCTGTAAAAAATAATTTTTTCTACACCCTCCTCTTCTAATAGCTTTCCTCTCAAGCGCAGAGCGCTTCTGAAAGTAAACAAGATAGTTAAATTCAAAACTGATAAGAACTAACTGTTTCCAATTACCATGCCTATTTAGAAATAGAAGCCAACAAAAATATGTAATGGTGGTGTCACAAATATACTTCTGGGAAGCATACAGTAGTTTTCCCATCAATTGAGACAAACAAAATGAATTCAAACTTAGCACATTTCAAGTACCAGTGTAAAACATGCACTCCATTAGCAGGGATTTGGCAGCTTAATAAGCAGAATGGCTCAAAAAGTACAACAAACATCTCACTACAAAAAAGCTATCCAGATAAGGTATGAAAATCTAAAACAAAATGATTTCAGTCCTTTCAGTTTACCCATGTTTACTATGTAAATCAGTAACAAAACACTCAGTCGCAGTGGATCAAGACTCAAACCATAAAGGAAACCCTATATCAACTCAACCCACAAACAAAACCACTCAGCCATTGGGTGAAGTGTACTTGAGCATTCTACCAAACTATCTAAAATAATTTGCTAATCAGAAACATAAGCCACACTATTGGCTAGGCTAGGGGGATCCCCCAGAGGGCAAGGTTAGATTGTAGATTGTGTCTCAGACTGGTTTTAGAGGTTTCTCTGAGGTCAAATCTATTTTTGACTTGAGCCCAAAAAAAACGCGGGCGGCCAGGCAGTAGGGCCTGCAGGTTGGCAGCACACAGGGGTTTGGGGTTTGAATCCCGGGAAAGGGATTCTGTTTTGTGGATCAATAGCAGGTAATTGTCACTTGTGACAGTTGGGCTGACATTGTCAGGGATAATTTTTCTATATAAAAGACATAAGTGAATCCTTTGATGATTTCAAAAGGGAGAATGGGGGTTAAAAAAGTCTTTATTAACACAGAAAAAAGACCCCCTTAGAAACCTTCTGTGGTATAACTTGTTCTTTGTCTTGCTCATGCTCTTGCTCTTCTTTCTCCTGGATTTTTTTATCCACAGTTATGAAGCTCTTTTGACAAACTACTTCTTCAGCAAGGACCTAAGAAGACTTCAGAAGATATCTGGTTATTCCAAAACAACCAGACATACAGTAGTTTTAAAAGCTATGGCAACAAGCAAAAATTCTTCAGATTTAAAAGAAATGATTTCAGATTTAAACGAAATCCAAGTCACGCGAGATTCAGGATTCAATTAATTTAAATATCTTTGGTTAATAAATGAACTGTCAAACCAAAAACGAAATTTCACTAACCCATCATACAAAATTAAAGCAAGCATCAAGTGGTGTAGTTCAAACCACAAACAAAATGAACTGACACAACAAGTGATATGGATGGATGCTATTTTGTAGTATATTATAATCCAAGCAGGATTCATATGAGGCACCGACAGAAGGACTAAAGTGAAACAAAACTTGAGCAATCTAGAAGCGAGATTACACAAGCAAAAAATGAAATGAACTCACACAAGATGTGTAGTATGAGCAGCCTAAAATAGAAAAATAACAGTTTAACAGCCAATCAACAGCTATCCAATTTAGGACCAGAGGCATTTTATTCATTTTTTATGGCCCCAGATTTGTATGAAATGGTTTTGAGAACCTTTCAAATATGGACTCAAGATTACAATAAAAATAATTAATTAAATTTTAAAATGTCTACTTTTAGTAATTTTATCCTAGGTTTTTTTACAATGGTTTTTACAAGCAATATCTTCAACCGCGCCAGCAGCCAAGCCAGCTGCAATGGAGGCAAGGCTCAGAATGTGGAGGCACCCGTTTACACCCAAGCCTTTGAGGCGGGTAACAAGGAAGCTGACCTGTTACTGTCCCCCAACCCATATGGCTTTGACTTGTTCGAGAGTCACTTAGCGTCTAGCTCTGCCCTTGCTCCCACACCCACCCCTGCACAAGCTGCCCATCAACCAACCAATCAGGATGGCAACCTCAATCCAGAACAACTTCCTGCCACCGCCCAATCTGCCCCCCCTCAGCCAATCAGACTTCAGCTCCCGCCGCCCAGCGCCCCAAACACAGAATAATCACTGCCCAAATTCTTCAGGAAATTGTGGCACTCAACCTGCAGGGTCTGTCCTGGGATCAGATAGCCAGCCAATTACAATTCACCTGTGCTACTGTCATGCGGGAATTCAACAACCTGATAAATAAGGGAAATCTGATTGGGACAGCCAAGAAGCCAAAGAAGGCCACAGAGTCCCAGATCAATGAGGCATACCCAATAATGCTTGACCTCCTCCAGCGGGACCCCAAGCTTTCCTTGACCCAGGTCCAGAAGCAACTTGAGCACCATGGCATTTGGGTGTCTGAGTGCATGATGCAGCTCTGGATGCACAGAAAGGTGGCTTCAATTAGGGTTCTTACAAATTTTGCCGGCGACCAATGGGATGGCGCTGAGGATTCCCCATATGACACCACAATCAAATCAACCCTGGTCAGATGCTTGACAAGTCTAACAGATGACATCATGTTTGTCTCATACTACATGTTATCAATTGTGTCAAGATTTCTGGATCTTGAAGAAGAGATATTATGTTTATTATTCATTATGTTGTAGGATGGGATAGGGAATCTGTATGGCAACAGATGTGCTTCAATTGGCGTGACAACGGCAGAGGTCCATTGTTGAATGATCCAAGAGAATTTGTGAAGTCCTGTGGTCCTTTGGGATGCGACACTGACTGTGGTGGTTTGGCAGGAGTTTCACAAGTATCAATAAGCTTGTTCTTACTGTACTTTGACACCTCTACTATTCGGACTAGTAGAGATGTTGAGGGTATGAAAATTGTATATATTCCAAGTGATCTTGGAAGACCCCTTTATAGTTGACAGCTAGCGGCCAAACTGGCATCTAGCTGCGGACAACTCTTACTAGCTAGCCTATCATCCCCAAGCTACTAGTCTCATCCCCCAGAGTTGGATCCCAAAACCCAAATAGGGTTTGAGATGGGGTAATATTCTAGGCTGCTGATTTCTCCTCTTCAGCCTAGATATTCCTTGACTTAGTTACAGCAACTAAGTTGACACCCATTGGCCAAACTGGCGTCTATGCTTGGCATAATGAAAAATGCAAAAGGGCGGTTTGTCATCTCACTTCTCAGTGAAACAGGTGTTGAATTCCCCGATATTCTCTGGGTTGGGTTTGTGTCCTTATCTGGAATCCAGAACCCTTAGCGTCTAATTATAGAAGTTTCTGGATTGGCCTGTGACCTGAGACCCGGAATGTCTCAGGTGCTTCTGACTTGTAACTATATTGACCTTATTTATAGTTCCCCTGTATTCCAGAATAGCCATTTTGCTTTGGCTGTATTCCGTCCACTATCAACTCATGTCTTGTGATGGGAATATGGATCAGTCAACCCTGATAGACCAGGATTTCCTGATAAATTGCATTTGACAATTTTGGTGAGCAAGGAAAAGCCGCCACCAAGAATGGAAGGAAGAAGGTCAAGAAGGGGACATTCATTGGTGCATTTCTGGCTGTTTCAGCCAAGGGTTTTGTCTACTATTGGATAAACCCAGATTTCACCAATGGCTACAAGTATGGTCACATCCTCAGTGGATTACTTGACTCCTGGGATGGCTCAAATTCCAAGTACCGGGTTTTCTTGAGCCACCAGATGGAGGGTGTTCCACCACCCTTGAGGCCATCCAGGGACGCGGGCATCAGGCCTCAGTCTACCCTGCCAGCCATGCAGACGTCCATCTGGCTGATGTTGTCTTCTTCAACATTGGAGATACACTATGGGAGCACCGCCTTCAGGCTTTCAACAACCTCTATCTTGGGGTCCTTGATCACAATTTTCTCTTTGGTCACCAAATGGTGGCTGACTTGTTTGCGCAAATGGTTTTCCATGTGAACATGGGCAACCAATCACGCAAGGATAAGTGCCTCCCACCCCGTGCCACAGCCACCTACCAGCCCATCCAGCCAATGACTGATAAGGAGTACTATGAGTGGTATATGGCGGCCATCACGCGCAATCCTCCTGCCTCCACCCCCCACCACCAACACCCCCGCCCGCAAACCCAACCCATCCAATCCCAGACCCCCCAGGCCAGCACCGCCTCTACGTCTTCCTTCTTGCGCCATTCTGCCTACTAGGCATCACTCTTCCCCACCTCAATAAACCCCTGGTTCCAAAAAAATTCTATTTATATTATCTTTATTTTGAATTTCAATTGTTTGTGTTCTCTTTGTTTATAGTTGGTTTTATTCTTTATGTTCAGCTTATTTCTATAAAATCATATATTTACTATGTTGTGTATCTAAATCCTGAACACAGTTATTTTTAGCACCCAAACATAGCCCCTTGTGAAAATATTAACAACAATTTGGTGATCAGCTAAATTTGAATTAGAAAATTATAGTGTTAACTGTTTTTAGATAAAGTTGTTGCTGATCCAAATTCAAAACCTTAATGATAAACTTTAAGCCAATCAGGAGCCAAGTGATAAAGTGATTGTTGTGACATAAAGGGTCATTCAATAATTCTTTGATGCATGTGCACTAATTAATATGATTGGCTGGATGTTTTGCCATTGTGCACCATTGCCGCTGTGGCAAGTTGTTGGTGGACTAGTGCCCAATCAGCTGCTGGGTTAGTGCTAGTCCATCAACAACTTGCCACAGCAGCAATGGTGTACAATGGCAAAACATCCAGCCAATCATATTAATTAGTGCACATGCATCAAAGAATTATTAAATGACCCTTTATGTCACAACAATCACTTTATCACTTGGCTCCTGATTGGCTTAAATTTTATCATTAAGGTTTTGAATTTGGATCAGTAACAACTTTATCTAAAAAAGTTAACCTATAATTTTCTAATTCAAATTTTGACAACCATCAAATTGTTGTTAATATTTTCACAAGGGGCTATGTCAAGCGCCAAAAATAATATGGTAATCAAAGAAACAATGCCAACACAAAGCAAACAATACATATTGAGATGAGTGTAAAACATATACAAAATGGGTAAAAAGATGGGATAATGTAGTAGATGGAAAACAAAAAGGAATAAACAAAGAGGCAACAGTATCAAAATAATACAGAGTTTATTGAGGCAAAAGCTATAAAAACATATGGAAAGGTTAGTAAAAAATCAATGAGAGAATTGGAAAAGCTTCTGAAGGACCTCGACTTGGCGATTGCCAAAATAAAGGACATTGACCGCAAGGTCAAAGCAAAGGTGAAGTCCGCCATACTCACTGGGGACAAAATTGATAAGGTTTCTGCAAAGGCACTAATGTCAAAAATGACTGACACCCCAGAAATAACAATTGTGCGCTTACTAAATATTCAAAAAACTGTGGTTGAGGGGCGCCAGTTCAAGGGTACAACACACCATTTTAAAAACAGCATCTCAAAAAACGGCATCTCAAATTTAGAACGAGATGGCATTTTTTGTGTTAGTAATTTTGAATCACAAAAAAATAAAATAAACAATAAAATAGTTAAAATTTACATATACTTTTATAATACAGCATCTCAAATTTACGTCATCTTGATTCCGTCACTTCAAGTCAGATTAATTAAATCTTATTTTGCTAACTTTATTTACATATGAAAACACTTAGTGTGGGGCGTGTTTACGCCATCTTGACTTTAGGTCATTTCAAATTACGCCATTTATCTTAAACTAAAATAAGTTTATACCCAAACTAAAATAAAGCCTGTGGTATAGTGCCAGAAGATGTTCCTATAGTATTAATCTAAGACACTTATAAAAGGAACAACCTAAAAAGACGCCACTATGATAGTCCTTCTAGTGATTGTCATTGCTGGGTAAAAAAACCAGTTTTGTTATATGTAATTTATAAATTTATTATACATGGATATATTGATAAGGGTTTCATCAATAAAATATTTTAATAGTGATTTTAATATAGAAGAGGGTGATTACGCCATTTCAATTTATGTCACTTCAAATTCCACCAAGTTTCACATCACCCAATTGATTTGATGCGCACAATGGATAGGGGAAGATAAGGAGAAATTACATATGACGCCAGGCTACGCTATATTGATTCCCCCACTGCAATTCTTGCTTTCCACTTTTCAGAAGTATAGTTTTACGTCAAAACCAACATTAATAAAAAATGTAAGAAAACATATGAAAATTTGCAAATATATATTTTTTTATCTCCCCTAAACAACTGGGTACTTTTTAACCCCAGTTGTATAAGCTAGTTTTTGAGAAATTCAAGTTTTACTCTTTGGCCCAGTTGAGGTAGCTCCACCGTAAATTTGTTAATTTAATATAAAAAATGGTCAAAAACACTATGTTTTTAAGCTACGGCACCTTGATTACGTCACTTCAAAAACGCCATCTTGAGAGCAAGTTTTCAGTCAAAACTCAAAGTTTTGCCTACTTGCGTTACTAATAAAAAATTATTTTTTCAAAAAAAACATTGAAATTTTGATAGTATATGTTATTTGATCTCTTCTACAATTCAATGTAAAAAAATTGATACTTTTATATTAAAAACATTCTTGTTTTTCTCTTTAAAAACAACCCCCAAATTGCTCATATTTTGATACTAATTCACTTTTAGATGCCTCCCAAGTCCATCAACAAAGCTGCGTCCAAGGCCTCCAAGGCCTCAAAGTCCAAGACCACTCCTCCAAAGGCCAAAAAGGCCAAAACTACTCCTAAAAAGCAGCCTGCTAAGGGTAAAGCTCCCCCCAAGACCCCTACACCCTCACCAGAGCCTGAGGAAACAAGCCCAATCCCTCCCCATTCTCATTTTGTTTACTCCCTGTCAGACCCTCAAGAGAAGTTGTTCAACTTAACCGCACTCTGACCCCACTTCAGAGCCTGAGGATGAAGAAGAGCAGGAGCCTGAGCCTGAGCCTGGTGCTCCTGAAGATGAGCCAATTGAGCTCTGGGATCTTAATACCATTCATAATGTATGCAACAGAAATGGCACATTTGCTGTGCCCGCCACATACCCTGTCAGTTATCCAATTATGACAAAGAAAGGGGGTGCTGGCTTTGTCCACAAGGGCTACAGCTTCAGCTGCAACAACAAGAAGAAGCCCATCTGTCAGCATCACTTCAAATGTGATAATGTTGGCTGTCCAGCTAGACTTACCACCTATGGGTTCACTCGTTTTAAAGCCCTGACTATTGGGCATGACTTTACCAAGCCCTTTGATCCACTGTATCAACTGATCCGCTGGTTTCTTTGCCAGGTCATACCAACCACCAAAGACCAAACTGCAACTGAGGTTGTAAATGATGCACTCATTAATCTAAATGATACCCAACTGGCAACTGTTGGTGGCGCCTCAAAACTTTAGAGATATCTCACTGACCAGAGATATGCTCTGAGCACTGAAGGCGTCAGTGCTACATCAATTGACCAGTTGATTTTAACTAAAGAGCAAAAGCTTTCACAGCATGAAGAGAGATTTCTCCTTCACAATGATGGGCAACATGCCCCAGAGTGGATCATCTGCTTTGCTACCTCCCAGGATCTTCACAACCTTTTAAAATGCAAGACCTGGCTTGCAGATGGAATATTCTCAACCTGCCCAAAGCTCTTTACCCAGCTTTGGAATATCCATGGGCAGGTTGGCAATCTTGTTCTTCCCCTGGTCTTCTTTTTCCTCCCAAATAAGAAGCATGTAACCTATGTCCAGGCTCTAACAATATTAAAGGCCAAGTTGGATGAGATCCTCCCAACTATTGAAGAGGAGCCAAAGGAAACTAGAGGGCGCAAGAAAAAGGCCCAGTCAGAGGAAGCCACCCCCATCAAGAAAAAGCCCGAAAGCCTTCCATACCATGAATACCTGGTAGTAGATTTTTAGCAGGCTCAGGCCAATGCTTTTATTAGAGTCTTCAAGAGCTCCCCTCAGGGATGCTACTTTCACTTTCAGCAGGCACTCTGCCGCTGCCTTCAAAAGTGCTCTGCACTTCATGAGCTGGTCTACACTGAAGGCACAAAGGAAGCAAAGGACGTGTTCAGCTGCTTTGCTGCCTTTGCCCTTGTGCAGAAGGAGGAGACAAACGCCTTCTACAATGCCCTCCTCCGCCATCCCTACATTGTTGCCAACCAGGCAGCCTTTGCTCCATTCATAGAGTATTTTGAAACTCAATGGGTTGGAGTGTTTCAAGGAGCACGCCGCATCAGAAAGGGTGGTGACTCAATCCAGTGGAACTGCTTTAAGCAGGTAAAGGATGGCCTAATCAAGACCACCTCTTCTCTTGAAGGGTGGCATAGTCAATTTGCCACAAGGGTCCAGGTTCAGAAGCCCAAGTTCAACAAAATCATGGTGCATCTCAAAACTCAGCAGGCCATCTCCGCCCGCCTCTTTAAAACAGGCATGAAGACCAAGGATGATCCCCCAAGCAAACCAAAGCGGTGAAAAAGTATACAGAGATTAGCAAGGTGGTCCTTGCCTACTATCCCAAGGATAGCAATCTTGAGCATCTCCAAGCTATCTCAGTTGCTCTTTCAACCAATGTATGATCCTTCCTCAATAAACACCACTCTATCTTCTCTCTTTTTCCCTTTACTTTTATCATTATTTTAATTTTATTTGGTATTTGGTATAAATATATGTTTATTTTAAAGCATAGTTTATAGTTAAAATATATGAAAATGGTTATTTTTGGGATTATTTTAACTTTTGGACTTTATGCAACCTTGTTGCTACTTATTGACCCCATTTTTTATTGCAGATTTGGAATCCTGAGGCTTTTTTAAGCCTAGAAATGTTTTTTGAATTTTTATTTTTGGGAATTTTTTGGGTAGTTTTTGGAGTTCAAAAAATCTAAAATTTTAAAACCGTTTTTTCTTAGTCAAAATGCTGTAAATCAAAATGGTGTTTTTATTAGTAAATTGAGATAGCAGAAATTTGAGATGCCGTATTTTGAGATGGCGTTTTTCAAGATGCCGTTTTCAAAATGGCGTGTCCTACCAGTTCAAGGCATACAATCTTTCCGCGCCGTCCGTCTGGGTTGATGACCCAGAGATGTATGCCCACCTCAAAACCGCCAAGCGTTCAGGGCGGAGGACACCAAATTGCCCGCACAACTGCTTGCGCCAAGAATGGCAAAGCCAGCTGAAGCCGCCGGCAAGAAGAAACCCAAGAAGGTAACCTAAAAAAATATAATTAATAAAAATTCTTAAATACTTACCTTTTTTAGAAGATGTTGATGATGAACTCTGCCGGGTCCTGGTCTTCCCCCCACCTTCTATGCCAACTATGCTAATCATGTGGCAAAACAACTCTATCTTCCCCCCTGTCTTGCAGGAGCTTGAAGACAGGATCCATGGTACATTCCCAATGTCCAGGAGGCATTGGCTGGGCTTTTGCATGGTGAGGGGGCATCTGAGTGGGCAGTTACTGCCTACAAGGATGCCCACCTGGTCCGCCTGGAACCGATTAACCTCAGTGGAGTTTACTGTGTAAACTCCATTAAGCTTATTTGGGACGTCCTGGCAATGCTCCCATTCAAGAATATACTGGAGATGGGCCAGGCCCATGCAGCTGCTTGCTTCTGCTTCCCAGTGGAGCATACCATCTCTTACCTGTTGGAGAACTTTGGGCGCACAGTGTCAAAATTGGCTGTTGCAGATGCAACAGCCGTAAAGAAGACCATGATTCTCCTGGCGGACTTCAGGCTGGCCTGGAGTGCCAACAAGACGGGGGTCCCTGCAGCTATGGAGCTGACCTTTGCCAAAACCAGGCACAAGAAGAAGATTAGCGCTGTATACAACAAATTGTGCGAGTTTACAGAATCCTTTGCTGGAAAAAGGCTTCATCTGGTTGTTTACCTGGGGTTCTTATTCTTCTTTGGGATGTGGCGCATCTGTAGAGGACCTGGACAAGGTCCTTCTGGGGATCAACAAGGCCCGGCTTGCACTCAACAGGAAAGAGGTCCCCCTGGATACAACTTGGTTGATCATGTGATCCAGGACGCCCTGGTCCTGGAAGGCATCTTTGGGTTTGCAGCCCCGCCAGAAAAGCTGCTCCTCCATTCCCACCTCACCATCCTTCCTTTTACCAGTAGGCAAGAATACTGCAATAAGGGTTATCCACTGTTCACAGTGTGGCGGTGGAGGTTATGTGCCACCTCCATTGCGGGGTGGGTACATATCACTGCAAACCCACTATAGGTGCTCCTAATTTTTTTCTCTATACCAATAATTATCTTTATACTTTATATTATTCTTATTATTAATTTACAATGTTTATTTTAGCAAACAAGATTTGAAAAATATATCCCAGAGAAGGCCTTAATAAAAGCATAATAATATATGTTAATAATATATACTTCTAATTTGTATACTTTACATTTAACTTTTTAAATTTGATTTTTTAATTTTGTTGAAAAGATTGATATAAATATATTTGAGTAATCCAGTATCAAGTGTTTGGGATACCCTTAGATGCCATAATAAAAAATGATTATAAAAATAAATAAATTACTTACATCTATTGATGGATCTTCTGAATATGATTGTGGGTGTGGAAACATCTAAATATAAAATAATAATTAATAAATCTTGAATAGTAAATTAGAGAATATAAAAAAGTTGGACACACTAAGCCTTTAATTGATTGGCTGTTTGGCTAGGCATGCAGGGATGAATGAATCAGCGTGGCCATAGAATTTAGCCACAGTCTCAGCTGGGAGGGTATGGATCCCAGCCTGCAGCAAATCAAACAGGTCCTTGGTCCCTGTTGGGGTTCCTCGCTTGAAAACTTGCTTGAGCCACCCAAAGACTTCCTCAATGGGATTTAGGAAGGGCGAATAGGCAGGGAGGAAGAGAAAGTGCAAATTTGCCGTGGTCAATTGCTGGGGGCCCACTGCAATGCTTGTGTTGATTGATGGAAATTCTTCAAGAATATCAGCCACTTGTGGAGGCCAATATTGTCCAATACAATTATGTTGGTGAAGCCCAGGCTCGTGCGCTTTGGGTGCTTCTGGACCAATTGGAGAAATGATAGAAAGGTCCGGCTATTGTGGGAGCCTAGTATCATTTGGTAGAGAATGACCCCCTTTGGAACAAGGAGAGCCACCATTGAGTAGGCTGTGGCGCGGACTGCAGCACGCCAAGCCACCCCGTCATTGGAGCCTTTTGGGACATAGCCATACTCATTGCGCATCAACAAGGCAAATGCTGATTTGTCAATATAATAGAATTTCACTGTCCCCTTGGCTTTGAGGGCAGTGTACGCCTCTGCATAATTTTTCCGGACATCAATGTTGGCTGGGCTGTTTCTGTTGTAGGGGAATACCCTAAGCTTTTTCCAAGAAAATCACATTCCCTTCACCAGATGGTAGTAAAAGGAAATCAAGGCCTCAATCCCAAAAGCGGACTTGACTATGGCCTGTATATTTGCCAGTTTAAGATGGCAGTCCTGGGTGATCCACTTGTAGATTGCCCATTTGTGCTCCTTGGTGAGCATGGTTGACACGCGCAAGGATTTCTCTGTGGCAAGGACACAACCAGTATTAATGAATTTTTGGAAGGTCTTGCTAGCGTATTTGGGATCCACTCCAACAATGGCCGCGGCTGCCTTGTAATCACCCAATTCCCGCATTAGCTTAAGCAGGATGATTCATTTGATGTCGGGGATGCGCTTCTGGGCGGGCTTTTTAGCAGTGGGGATTGACTCGCTGGCATTGGGCACAACACAGGGCATAGGTACCTTGGTATAGAAGGCTGCAACCTTTTTTAACACCTGCTGTCCCTCATCAGTTTGGTAGAACTGGGGCTCCTTGTCATCCTCCTGATTGCCATCACTAACGTAGGGCTTGTAGCTAGTATCAAGTACAGGCTTCACCTTCTTCATCATGGCTGACGGGACCAACTCTTGCTGATACACAACGTCAAACACATACAAAGTAAGTTCTACCTCCTTGTTTCTAACCATTTTGGTAGTGGTGACCTTGGTGGGCTTCTGGGTCAGCTTTGGGGCCTGGGGGTTGATGCTCTGCACCCTAGCAGCTTGTGCTTCTTGAACAGGCTGTTTCAGTGCAGCATCACTATGGAACTCTCCTCTCCTGCCTCCCTCCTGAGTAGGCACTTGTGTTGTACTAAGTCTATTCTTTGACCCACGGGGGTGACTGCAACCGCGGCGCACAACGCGTGTATTGGTAGTCTGTTGCTGTGTTCCTTCCATTTTACAATTTAATAAAATATTAAATAAAACTTAATTAATTTACTCCCTATTTTTAATTTTTGCTTTTATCTGTTTATGGATATTCAATTAATATTTCATCCCACCCAATATCCCAATTATAGAATTTTATTTCTTAGTTAGTTGTTTTTGGTTTTACAACGCCCATTTTAGAATCCTCAAAAAAAATCCACCCATTTTCCTAGATTTTACTGCCAAATTCAAACACCCAACACAACATTTTTAAAATTTATGTTTCAGATCTTGTGTCTTATTTTAGATACCTTGGTATCATTCATGATTACAATCCATTGTACACATTGCGTGAGTGATTTTGTTTGCATAGTGAGTTGCTATTGTGGTTTTGACACACCACGCTTGGGTGTATTTTGTCACCAATTCACATAGTAAACATATGTACATCAAAAGTCAACTCACTCCATTTTGTTTGTGAATCAATGTATTTTGGATTATATTTTGAATGGTTTTGCTTTGCGTGTGAGCCCTTTGTTGCTGTGTTGACTCGTTTTGCCCATTAACACCAATAACCCCTGTTAACAGAGTGTATATTTTAACCTGAGAGTTGGATTTTGTTTAAATCTGAAATCATTTTGTTTAAATCTGAAGAATTTTTGCTTGTTGCCATAGCTAAAACTACTGTATAACAATCAGGATGCAGATTATGCACCTAACAAATTTCTTGCTTGCAACTGAAATATTCAAAAAAAAAAAACCCCTCAAATTTTAAGTCAGATTAATACTTATAACACCTTGTTCTCACTTTTTACGCCTTCAGAATACCTTTTATTAATAGCTTAAAATATTAGCTCTCACTTTTTTCTACAATAAAATAAGCTTACACACTTAATTTCATAGAAGCTTAAAGTTTTGAACATTATTTTCTTAATCATACTTTAAATTTTATCTTATAACCAATGATATACATCAGTAAGCATTCTTTCAACTCAACCAATGATTACAACCTTCAAAACTTCACCATTTATGAAGTTTCATCACAATCCAAATAGGAAATTAATTTCTGCCACTCAAGCTGCCTGAAGCATCAAAACTTTGTGCACCAAAGCATTATCTGGTTCCCTGTTTCAGCGCCAGTCTCCCTAAATCTAACATCAATCAAATTAAATAGTAGAATGCTATTTGAATTTTTTTTCTTGATCTTCTTCAATTTTTACCCCATATTTTTACCCTCATAGTAAAATCAAGGGGAAATTACCTACAAAATAGCTATGTATTCTGCTCTCATAGCAAAATACTTTGATTTACCATAAAAAGTCACTAAAAAACCTCTTCCTGGAATTTCCTCAACATTTCTCCTTGATTTTGCCACTTTAGCAAGACCAAGGCAAAAAATTTTAACCTTTGCTTCCTCTGCAAGTTGATTTGGAGAGATTTTAGAATATTCCTCTAAATGGTTCCAACTATCAAGAATCTGGATGTAAAAGTGTTCTGGCAATCACCAACACAAGTAAAATCCAGTCATTGCCTGGTTTGGTGCCAATCTCATATAAATTTTGATACTCCCAGATTGGCAGCAAACCAATTTCCAAAAGCTTATCCAGATATCCAGCTATTCTAATCCAACTCACACCTGACTTCCAATTATTGATCTGACTTAAGTCCCTGCCACATCAAACATAATATATGGTCCTAAAATATTAACCAATAAAACTGCTCTTATTCTCTAAATCTATCCTCCAAGCTTTCAAAGAAGTTGCTCCTCATCACTGGTAGCAGCTACGGTTTTGAACAAACCTATGAAAAAGAAAATGACTGAACAGAACCCACCTATCTTTTCCCATATCTTGAACCATACCACATCCCAAGACACCTGAAAAAAGTACTTTTGCGCCCACAATATTGACAAAGATATCCCAAGTGGGTGTATTTTATTTGAAGGATTGGTTATGCCCAAGGCATGTACCAAGATAATTAAATACAGTTTCTCACTAGAACCACAAACAAACAAAAAACAAACACACAACTGTCTACCATAGAAAAAACTCCCATTACCAAGTACATTAGCATTAGCATATTCTTTGGTAAAAACAAGAAAAATGTCATCAACTGGCTGGACCACTCAGCAGCCAAACTTTGCACCAGCTGCATTCCTCATAAAAAGTGAGTCCAGGAAGCCAGTAAATGCCTCTACAAGGCTGCAGCCAACTGGTTCATCACTTGAGTTGGCTAAGAAACTGATAACCAGCTAAAAAGCTGGGAAGAGTTCAAAGATAATATCTCTCACAACTTCTGCATCACTGAATCACTCCAAGACATTGTCATACAGCTCAGTTATCTTCCTCAAAAGACCACCATCACAGCTTACACCAATGAATTTGAGGAAATACATGACAAAATTCAAAACCCCACAAAAGCCAACAAAGTACACATGTTGTAACTGTGCTGTTTTAGCAGAGTTACAAGGGGAAAAATATTTGGAAACTAGATAATATTCTTTATTGGATGATAATGATTATATAGTTGTTGTGAATTGTGGATAGTAGGGAACATGATAGTGTTGATAACACTGTGGGATGTTGAAGGGGGTGGCTTGATCCTTGTAATGAGTCAAGCGCCAAAACAAGTCACCCACTGGGGAGGATCAACTGAGCAAGTGCCTAAAGTTGAAGTGTAGAGATTGAAATCTCCAAATTGTTGCAAATGAACCAATGAGGGTTTAGTACTTGGGATTGGGGAAGACAACAGTCCAATAGGGAAGGACAGAATAATAAGAATAAGGTGTCATTTATTGTAGAATATTGTGGTTAATATACCATATGGGGAAAGCCACAAGGCCACAAGGGGGTGGCATAGTGGGAAGTTCCATATAAGGTTCAGAGCCAAGGAATAACTTGTGCTGGGATCAACAGGTCAAATTAGCAACACTTCTAATTAGGATGAAGTACCCGCCATTCAACATTGCCATCAGATTAATCCATAATGTTAGATACGTCAAGGGGCAACTCATTGAGCGCCCCCTGTGTATTGTAAGATACGTTAGCAGGCAAGCCTAGAAACTCGGTTGCAACACCCCCCCTTTCCCCCTGTTTGTTGTCAGACACCAGGACTGGAGTTTGCGGAAGGTCTGGGAAGGTCCGCACAAACAATCTTTGTGTGGGGATGGGCAGCAGGGGCGCAAGCAGTCATGGTGAAGCTTCCTGGTATTCCCTTGGGCATCCTCAAGTTGGTAGGTGTGGTTGTCATAGACTGCAGCTACCTTGAAGGGTCCTAGGTGGTTGGGTTCTAATTTGGAAGAATTGGGATTGAGGGTGTAGACAGGGTCACCTACAGTGTATCTAGCTTTGAGGTGTTTGTCCCTCCCGCAATCCGCTTGTGTTTGATCTCCTGGGCTTTGGCACGCCATTGGTCTAGGGAGGGCGTTGTCACTAGGGGGGATTGTCAGGAACCTTGGACCGTAATTTCCCCTGTTCAACCCCGGTCAGGCTGTCAGGTGTTCCAAAGACCAGGGTTCTAGGGCTGAACCCAGTGCCCCTGTTGATTCTTGCTTACAGGATCAGTAGGGCGATGGGAAGATGTTCAGTCCACGCAGTGTTAGGGTGCTCTTGTGAGAGCTTGGCAATCAGTTGAACCAGGGAGCCGTTTAACCGTTCCACGCAGCCATTGGCTTGCAGATAGTAGGGGGTTGCGACTATATGCTGGAGCGCGTTCTTGACGCAGTATGCCTTCACAACGTGTCCAACAAGTTCAGGTCCACCATCTGTGATGAGACGCTTGGGTTGCCCAAAGCGAGCCACAATCTCCTTGTCAATAAAGCGGGTAATGGTGGTGGTGGTGTGGTTGGTTGTTGCCCACGCCACTGGCCAACAGGTAAAGTAGTTGATAGCGGTGATAATATACTTCTTGCCCAGTCTGTTTTCAGGGAGCAGTCCCACAATGTTGAGAGCCCACTGCTCAAAGGGTTCCATAGCCTTGATGGGTAGGACAGACTTGGGAGGCGCAGGTTTGGACGTATTCTTCTCACACAACACACACGTCTCAAGGAGGTCCAAGATGTCTTGCCGCATGTGTGGCCACCAAACCTTACGTTTCATGATCTTGAAGAGGTTACACCCTCTGATGTGACCCAAGGTTTGCTGGTAGTGCAAGATGGTGTCCCCTTGTTGTGTGGTGGGAATGTAAGGCGTCTGCTCACCTGTTTCTGCCCAGCGGCAGACGTTTCCAGCATCAATGGTGAACTGACTTTTGTTGTCCTTCAGCTTGGAGATGGTGACCGAGTTAAGGCCCTTGTAGCGGGTTGCCTCAGGGTGCAGGTAGAGCATGGGCCAGTCTAGGTCCAAACTGTCGTCCCCAGTGATGGACACTATGTAGAGCCTTGAAAGAGCGTTGGCTGTGACGAGTTCCTTTCCAGGCTTGTATTTGATGCGTAATTTATAGGGGGATAGACGCTCAACCCATCCTGCCTGGCGGCATGTCAAATGAGACTGCATGTTGAAGTATTGGAGTGACTTATGGTCCGTCAGAACGCGGGGTGGGAAGGTCGCACCTTCCAAGTAACAGCGCCACTTCTCAATGCAGTGTACAATGGCTGCCAACTCCTTATCATGGATGGGGTAACGTTGTTCCGAGTCAGTGAGCTTCCTGGACTCATATGCTACGGGAAGGAAGACGCCATTGTCAGTTTCTACCCTTAGCACGCCCCCTATGGCCCTGTCAGAGGCGTCAGTCTCGAGTTTGTACTGTCAATTTTGGTTGGGAAACTGCAGTACTGGTGCAGTTGTGAGTTTTTGCTTCAGCATCTTGAAGGCTTGATATCTGGCAAGGTTCCAATGGAAGCGCTGTTTGGTATTGAGGAGCTCAGTGAGAGGTGCAATTAGTTCTCCGCAATTGGGGATGAACTTGTGTACATAGGCAACCATGCCCAAGAATGTTTGCACTTGGCCCACATCAGTGGGGGGCAACATGCTAGTGATTGCCTTGATTTTGGCAGGGTTGGGCTTTATCCCTTGGGCAGAGATGGTGTGCCCAAGGAATAGTAACTCTGACTTGAGGAACTCACATTTGGAGGGTTTAGCTTTTAGCTGATTTTTACAAAGGGTGTCAAGGACAGCGCGGAGGTGTTGGAGGTGTGTGGTTTGATCTTGACTGAAGACAATAATGTCGTCAAGGTACACAACCACGCACTTTCCAACCAGTTCTCAAAGGCTTTGTTCATCAACATGGTAAAGGTGGAGGGAGTGTTGGTCATTCCAAAGTTCATGACATGACACTTGAACAATCTGTAGCGTGTGTGGAAGGCAGTTTTTGCCTCATCCCCTGGTGCAATGCAGACCTGGTTGTACCCCGCAGTGAGATCAATCTTACTAAAGACCTTTGCGCCTGTGAGTGTATCAAACAGGTTGTCAATCAGCGGCAGGGGGTACTTATTTTTAACTGTCACCTTGTTTAAGGCGCGGTAGTCCGTGACCAGGCAAAGAGACCAATCCTTCTTAGCTACAAAAAAGACAGTTGCCCTGTATGGAGATAGCTAGGGGCAAATAAAGCCCTTATCAAGCGCGTCCACAAGGTGCTGGCGGAGGGTTTCATCTTCCTTTGGCGTGAGACGGTATAATGGTCATGCTTTAGGTAACAATCCTTGAAGTTGTACAGCGTGCTGGATCTTCCGGGGCAGAGGTAGTTGTTTGAGTGTTTCACTGAATACATCCTTGTACTCCTCAAGGAGTGCAGCTAGTGCTGGTGGTGGCAATGATGACAAGGGAGGGGCTGCAGGTGATTCTGCACGGATAACTTCAACTGAACATTGGTTAAAGTCTAGTTTCCCCCCCTTGAAATCATATGAGCCCTTCTCTGTTATCCTGACAAACACAGTGTCATGTAGTAGCTTGTTCATTTCCACAGGGTAGATCTGGAACCCCACCCCATTCCTATTGAGGGTGATGACAGAGGTATCCCAGTTGATGTAGGGACGGTTATGCCAGAGCCATTTGAGGCCAGCAATTACGTTGTGGCTGAGGCCTGCCATGATTGGCCCAGAGAGTTTAACCTGGATGTTCCCCATTCTTACGGAGAAGGGTACTGTCTCGTGGGTGATGGCCACTCTGCAGGAGTCAGCTACATGTACTGCTTTGAATCTGCTGGGTACTTGGTCTAATTGTTGGGAGTCAGCAAACACCTGATCTACCATGGTGTGATCAGCCCTGGTGTCTACCAGTAACTTGTGGGTGTTCCCACGGAAACAGAAGGGATAGGACAACCGTGTTACTTTATTTGAGGAATGAGCGGCTTGCAACACGGGGTCATTGCTATGGACCTGAAAGACGTCTAGGGTTTCAACCTCGTGAAGATTGTAGTCGCGGGAGTTCTTTGCAAGCAAGGGCTGAGAGGGCAGGTCAGTCAGGGTTGTAAGGCCTCTTGTTGTTACAACCCCCAGGATTTTCCCTGGTCCTCAATTAGCGCTAGCTGGAGCTCCCCCTTGCGGTGTCAGGAATGAAGTATGGAAATAAGATTCCATGAGCCACCAGAACTTCAAACCATTGACTACTCCAATTATCTTATAAGTCATCAAAGAAGATCCAGAAAGAGACAAGACAAGAGTATTCATAAGACAAGGACAGGAGTGAAGAACCATAAGATTTATTAAAGCATCATAAGGAGAATGACGGATAAGGGTTAAGAGAAAGGGAAAGGTAATTTATACTCATCAATTCTTGAATGAGAGGATCAAGTATGCTACAAGAGGGATATAGCATTTTGAAGGTATATTAAAATATATAACAGTGGTTTAAAGATGACACCAATAGATTCCTCTTGGTCACAGCTTTCAGGAATGCCTTTAAACGTTGAGATTGGTTCTCTAGCCGCAGAGATATGATTTTTGAGGTTCAGCAATTATGTGCAAGAAAACAGATAGTTCGAAGGGTAATTGGACTGTGAAAGCACTCGGAAATGGCACAATTGGGTCATTATTTTAGAGATTAGGCCATTTTCTAATGCACATGCTGCTCAAGTCGCAGCATAACACAGTTCGATTTTGAAAAAGTAACTAATTACACAATTTATATTTAAAACATTAATAACTCAATAAAAAATTAATATTTTTTCACACTGTAAACTATCAAAATGAAGCTAAGAATCTTATCTTTCTATTGGTGTAAAAATTTTAATATGTATACTATGCTCAATATTAAAGCAAAAGTAATTTAAAAGAGCATAATCCAGATTTTATTATATGATTATATCTAATGATATAAAGTAGATCACTTCAAAGCTAATAAATACTCTTTTTTGAATACACAACAGATGTTTTTTATTTAACGAAATTAAAGATAAGATTGAGAGCTTTATTTTTGCATTTTATTTTATTTAAAAAGCTCAATTCTCTAGGATTTTATGATAGTTTGAAGTTAGGATGTTTTTATCACCGTTTAGATTGATTTTAAGGTTCAAGTGAGCTTCGAACCTCAAATTGAGCATTCTTTAAATGGAATTCTTTAATATTTTATCATTTAAAAATATGCAGAAGAGTTACAATTAACTGAATACATCATTTTAATTGATTTGCATTGATTATAAAGAGGATATGATGTAATAATAATGCTTAGCTGCTTCACATATATCACTTGTGCATGAAAACTGGGTATTTAATTAATTTCTGCAAACATAAATTCAAGTTCAAACTATAATAAAAGCTATCACACCATTTCATTCAGAATGGTGTCATTTAGCTTGGTATATAAGAGCTAAAGTACCACAAAGCTTCTAATCCAAATAACCCAATTCAAAGACCACATTCTGATCATAACTACTCCATCATTAAGGCACACATCAAAGATTTGACCTAATTACAGATTCAAAATACTACCATGTCCTCAGTTAAATTTACTTCTTCCATGCTACCCTTTTTTTCCTTGGGAGCTTCAACAAAAAGAGAGAGAATTGCAATGTTAAAAAAGGCATTCCTCTTTATTGCTGGTGATGATCTTGATAATTTCATCAAGCACTTCCTTACTCAAACTGAATTTGGGAAAGCTCAGTTCCTGCCAACTATTCAAAATCAAAAAGGCAATGAGTTCATTGAAAACTTAAAGAATCTCATGAAATCTTCTCCCCAAAAACATCTCCCAGCCTTGCGATCTCTGGTTACTTCCAGTTACTCTTTAAAAGAGCTTAATGATATGGGGTTTAATATAACCAAAAGTGAGTTTGAATACTCAAGAAAAATAAATAAAAATAAAAATGTAAGCTTAAACAAAAAAAGCCAAAAAAATAATAACTATTCATTAAAAAAAGAAATAACTAAAAAAATAATTAAAAAATTGCTGGAAAATTCTTTTGAAACAAGCCAGTTTACAAAAAAAGTGCCTGAAAAAATTTATAAAGATATAGAAAAAGAGATGAGTAATTACTCAACTGAAATTAAATACTCTCTACTTAAAACAAAAAAAGAAATATATGAAAATATGAAAATAAAAAATGAAATTTCAGTTTCAATTTCCACTTACTATAAATTAATCCCTAAAAATATAATAAAAAGTAAAAAACAAACTGATATGTGCAATATTTGTAATTTAAAAAATTCACTAGAAAAAAAGAAGGAAGAATGTGAAAGTAAAAACTTACCATTACCAGAATCTATAGACAATGACTTAAAGACTATTAATCAGCACCAAGACTTTTATGTTCATCAAAATTGTGAATATAAAAAAGATATTAATGAACTAGATGATGAGTCTTGTGTTGTAGTTATAGATTATAAAGAAAACTTAAAGGTTGGAGGTGGTCCAATTGAGACCAATAATTGTTTTTATTCAAAAAAACCAGTCTCATTATTAGGGTTTGCATTAGTTTTTAAAGAAAACAATAAAATTAAATATGAATATCATGATTTTTTGTCTCAAATATTATCACATGATTCTTTATTTTCAGGTGAATGTCTAATAAGTCTTCTTAAATTAGATAGATTTAAAAAAATAAAAAATATAAAAGTATGGACAGATAATGGAAATCATTTTAGATCATATGAATTTTTATATTACTTATTTAAAGAGGCACCTAAATATATTAAGGGTTCCATAAAATATAACCGTTTTGTTGAATGCCATGGAAAAAGCATTGTTGATGGTCACTTTGGTGTAATATAAAAAATTTTAAAGGAAAAAGAAAATGTACTTTATATTAACAACATTAATGATCTAAAAAATATTTGTGAGAAAGAAGAAAGAAGAAAAGAATTATACAATTCATCTTTAACTGGTTCAATTGTTTCCCAAAAAGCATTTTTTTATATTTATGAAAGGAAATTTAGGCCTATAAAAAGAGAGCTTGAAGTTAAAAATCTGCGCATTAATCTTTCATATTTGATGAAAGATGGGAAGTTATATACTTCACCTTTAACATTTGAAAGCTTCTCAGAATATTCTGAGATATTTTATCATTTGAAATCACGTGATGATATCAGAGAAACAAAAATATCAGAAGATGCTAGTAGTGTATTGGGGCAAGTTCATGAAGTAGGGCAGCTTACTAGAGGGTGTATTTTAAATAGAGTTATCAGTCTTTCAAAAACAACAACCTTTTTTTCTGAAACAAACTAAGAATATTTATGATGAGCCAAAGATAGGGTAATAGTATTTATAGCTTTGGGGCTGCTATTACTCTCCCATGCAACTCATCATAAATATTTTTGGTTTTTAGTAGCACTTAAGATATTTTCAGTAGTACTATAAGTTGCAATTTTCAATTATAAAATCAATGAATTATTTTTTAAAAAATCACCCAAGCCCAAGATCAATTAAATATTTGGGATTGATTGTATTTTACTCTTTCTGAATAATTTGAATATGAATAATGTGATTAAGTTATAAAATAACCAATCTGGCGCCTAGGCATAACAAGAAAAATAATGTCTCAATTGAATCAAGTTAATATAAAAACCTATTTAAAATTGAGTTCAAACATGATAAAATCAAGTAAATTGATATAAAATGTTGTCAGGATTCTGAATCCTGACACGCGGGGCGTTTAGCTGCACTTTCTTGTTGACAAGATTGACAACGGCCCACTTGTCCTTGGCCATTGTTAGGTGCAGGACGTGGTTGGGGTGGAGCATTGTTGGTGTGGCAGAAGTCCATTGAAGCCTGGTTATTGGCCTCTACAACGGCTTTATAACAGTCATTGATAGAGGTGCAGCAACTGACGGGGACCCACTTGCAAATATGGGGTTTTAACTCATTGACAATGAGAGTGAGCAACATGGCGTTCCCATTGGTCACAGCTTCGGGGGCGGCAGCAAGGGCTTGTTGCCAAGCAGCAAGATACTTGGGGATAGAACCAGTCTGCTTGATGGCTAAGAGGGGAGTCCCCAAGACAATGGGAGAGAAAGTTTCACTATATCGGGATTTGGCGGCGTCTCAAAATGTCGCCCAGGTGACGTCAAACTCCTGGCTGGCCCAGTTGGTGAACCACACAGCGGCGGGCCCTGTAAGGCGGCCAGATGCCATGACGGCCCACATGGACTCTGGGACCTGACAGATACAAAGGCGTGTTTTGGTAGACTGGAGCCAACTGACAATGTCAGGTCCTTTGACACCGCCAGTGAAGGACTCTAGTCGGAGGTTAAGCATACGTTGAGACAGGTCCGACTGTGGTGGGGTGACGCTAGTGTCACGCTGCCCAAGGCAGAGCCAATTGTATACACTGGTAAGAACTAGCTGATCTTGATAGATGACATAACCTTTGGGAATGTCCCCCTTGGGGATTGGAAGGAATGTCTCTTGTTGTGGAGTAGCCATGTGGCCCGTACTCTGTCCTTTCTTGGGGGAATTTTGTTTTTAAAATAGGCTGTAAACCTACTTCTGCTACCACTGTTGCAACTGAACCAATGAGGGTTCAGTACTTGGGATTGGGGAAGACAACAGTCCAATTGGGAAGGACAGAATAATAATAATAAGGTGTTGTTTATTGTAGAATATTGTGGTTAATATACCATATGGGGAAAGCCACAAGGCCACAAGGGGGTGGCATAGTGGGAAGTTCCATGTAAGGTTTGAAGCCAAGGAATAACTTGTGCGGGGATCAACAGGTCAAATTGGCAACACTCCTAATTAGGATGAAGTACCCATCGTTCAACATTGCCATCAGATTAATCCATAATGTTAGATACGTCAAGGGGCAACTCATTGAGCGCCCCCTGTGTATCATAAGATACATTAGCAGGCAAGCCTAGAAACTTAGTTGCAACAAAATCAATGGATTTTTTGATCTCTGCACTTTTTTCAATAAAATTTTCCCCAAAAAATTTAATATTTTCCTTAAATTTGACTTTTTTAAATGTTTTTACTAGTAGCTAAAATCAAAAAACCAAGTTCAAAGTGCCCAAATTGATGCAATTTAAAACACACCTTAACTTAATTTGGCTTTTAAAATATAATTTATTTACCCCTTTGAATAGAGGGGAAAAAATCAAAAGTGCAAAAATCAAAGTGCAAAAAAATCTTCAATTTAATATTTGACACATCAAAATTTAAAAAAAATTAAATTTTAAATTTTTTTCTATATAAAAAAAAGAAATCAAGAGCTAAAAAAAGCTTTTTTAACTTTAGGCAAATTTTTTAATTTATTTTGTTCAAATCTTAATATAAAATACTATTATAAGCTCTTTCTTTTTAAAAAATAAAAAATTTCTCATAAAAGTTTATTTAAAAATTTACATATAGTTTCTTAATGGTTGCAGAAATTGAAAAGTAGTCAAATCAAAATCCAAAAAGATACCAAAAAACTAGGACCACTTAACATTAAATTTTTGCAAAAAATTAATATTTATTCATTATGTTTTATTAAGTTCCTCAAATCAAAAGTGAGGAAATCAAAAATCAATTTTTTAGATTTATTCACACTTTTTATAAGCTTATAAATTTTTTAATAATTATTAAAAACTTTTGAAATTCCTCATGTAAATTCTTTAAGATCTGATATTTAAATATATGAAAAAAGAAATAAAGTTTTTTAGGCAGGTTTTTATTTTATTGCAAAATTAATAAATTGGTGTGTTTTTGGAGACAATTTCAAAAAATATTAAATTAATATAATACTGTACTACTGTAAATTCAGAACCTGAACGTAAAAATGTGGGATTGTCAAATCCTTGGTCCAAATTTTGAATCACTTTTGCGGGCAACTCAGCTGAGTGAAAAGTAAAATATTTAATAAAATCAACCATTTAATTTGACTTTTTTTGGTTTATTTAAATTGGCAAATTTTGAATCTCTTGAGCAGATAACTCAACTAACAAAAGACAAAACCCAACAAACAAATGCGGGATATATGAATCAGAAATGTGGGATTCTTATGTACAATTTGAGATTTCCTGTATATCAAACAAATCATAGACATCATGTGAAAATTAACAAATCTGAAATTGCGGGATTGTCAAATCCAAGAACCAAGTTTCAAATCATAATTGTGAGGAATTTGAAATAAATATAATTTATGGGTGTCTCAAAAAGGATGCCAAAGGATCTAGAGTGGATTTGTGCTGATTCTTTTAGGAATCATAGGCATTCTTAAAAATCACCCTATTCCATTTTAGGTCGGCTAAAATTTAGATTGTATTATTCACAAAATTGACATATATAACAATAAAATTGACTAAAATATACATTCCTCTTCTTGAGTTTAAAATTATAATAAAATTTTTATTATGTCTTCTTTCAACAACAACCAAGTCAATGAGCTGTTCCCTGGCCTTGACAAAATTATGCAGGGTTACACTGTGTCTTCTAATAGTGAAGCCTCCTTCTATGACCACTCCCAACCTGTAGGCCCCTCCGCAAGCACTACCCAGGAGTCTGTTATTTCCCCTGCAACTTCTAGCATGGCCCTGTTTGCTCACCATGCACAGGCAGCTGCCAACCCAAATCCCTTATCAGCAATGGCATCTGGAACCAGACATTTTAGCCATGGGATCATCCAGAGAGCCCAGAACCCCAAAACAGCCAATCAGATGGCATTGACCAGTCCACAAGATGGACATATCCCTCCCCCAGCCAATCAGCCTGCAAGACGCAGAAGAAAATTGATCACCCCAGAGATTGTTCTTGAAATGGTCAAAAAGCAAGGCAAGCTTATGTCCCTTGGGGAAATTGCGGCCACAATGGGTTTTGCAAAGTCAACTGTGGCTGCAACCCTGAGAGCCCACGCCAACTGTGGCCCCCCTACCAAGAAGACCCTGACTGGTGCCCGTACCTCAACCAAAGGTGACACAGCCCATCCCCTTATGATGGCCATTATGGAACGTGACCCGCGGATGCCCCTGGTCCAGGTACGTCTCCAGTTGGGACTCCATGGCATCTTCACCAACAAAAGAACAGTGAATTCATGGATGCACAGAGTTGTGGTTGCCACCAGAATCCTATCCAATCAGGTTCTTGGTGTCCCCATTTTGGTGGATACCAACCCATACAATGCAACCATTATTAATTTTATTAAAGGGAGGGCAATGAGGGCCCGTAATGACGTCATCTTCCTATCATACGCCAAGATCTTGGCCAGTATCCAAGACTTTGGAGAGAAGCGCATCCAATCTGACGTGTACAAGCGCGGCCCAATCTTGTATCGTTTTGTCGGGGTTTTATTGGCAGTTTCCCCATTGGGCGTCAATTATTACTCAGCAATTTTGAACACTGCAGATGGGTATGCCTACCAGACGGAGCTCAAGGCCATGCTGGAGGAGTGGGCCACACAAAACACTGTGCACACAGTTGTATTGAGTGCAGAGATGGAGCAGCGGGAATGGGCTACCCAAGAAATCAGGGCTGCAGGGCATACCTGCTGGTCCTACCCCATCAACTACACCAACATGCATCTTGCAGATGTATGTCTTTACAATTTTGGTTCCGCCCTCAGGCGCTTGAAGCCTGCCACCTACAACAAACTATGCACCCAGATTGATAAGGGGTATGAGCTTTTCCCTTCCGCGTCCGTCCAGGACTTATTTGATCTCATCATCTTCTATGCAAGTGATAGTGATAAGTCCAGAAAGGACCCCTGTCTCCCCCCACGCCAGTCCATCCGTTTTGTCAAGCCAGTATATGTGACGGAAGAAGAATTCAAGCAATTGAAGCAAACTGCTCTTGCTGCCCCTTCCCAGTCAACAGACCCTGCCTCCCCAACCCCCCATCAAGCCACCTGCCTTCCAACCCTGACTCCCAAGCCACCACCCATTCCCTCCCCACCATCTCTGATGCCGCCCCTTTCACAGGCGCAGATGAAGGCAATGTCCATTCCGCCCATTCCCTTCCCTTCCTGTCCTTTGATTAGTAAATAAATCTTTTCTTTGTGACAACTTATTAAAATTGATATCTCTCTTTCAATTCATACTTAATAATATTTTCTTTTTACATTGTTAGCATTCCCCATATGTAAAGAATCTTGTAAATTGATGTGGTAACATATAATTATTTCCATGGATATTTTCATCATTGTTAATAAATTAAAGACAATAAAGATAAATATTACATTAAAATATTGCAATTAGACGTCAACTCTTGATATTTTGATATTATGTGCATAACTCAATGCATTTTGTTTAATAAAATCCATTGTAAACTTGGCCTTTTCCACTATAATTTAATGAAATGGACTGTGTTTATATTAGGGCCATTAACACTTAGTACAAATATTGAAAATTAGTGCATTTTACAGCCTGTATATTTACCTATTGGTAATAATTCTGTAAACTTTTCAGTTGGATTTTGCAAGGAATAATAATGTAATGTGTTAATAGATTACATTATTATTACCTTGTAAAATCCATCTGAAAAGTTTATAGAATTATTATCAATAGGTAAATATACAGGCTACAAAATGCACTAATTTTCAATATTTGTACTAAGTGTTAATGGCCCTAATATAAACACAGTACATTTCATTAAATTATAGTGGAAAAGGCCAAGTTTACAATAGATTTTATTAAAAAAATGCATTGAGTTATGCACATAATATCAAAATATCAAGAGTTGACGTCTAATTGAAATATTTTAATGCAATATTTACGTTTATTGTCTTTAATTTATTAACAATGATGAAAAATATGTATGCGCTGAATATAGTACTATAAAAACCAGTTTTTTGATGGAATTCAAACAATATGTCAACAATCTATAACTTAATCAACAAATTAGAAGCACACCTTCAAAAGGTTGTTGAGATAGAAAGAAATATCAGGGAAATAGTGACAGGGAAGCTGGGTAACAAGGGCCAGCCACTGATACAGTCAAAAGAAGATGCCCTGGATAAGTTGGGAAATATTATAGATGAAAAAAATAAAGAAAAATTACTTAATCTACAGGGAACTATTTTATCAAGTCTTGAATTCAACAACACGGCCTACAATTTGTGGGAGTTCTGGCAGGGGGCCAAAGAAAACAATAAGAAGATAAAACTAATTGAAGGAACAGAAATTCAGAAGGAAATTAACACCAACAAAGAGGAAACTGACCAAACGGAAACAGATGAAAATGAAACACAAGCAAGAAGCAGAAGCGCATCAAGAAATACAGAAGCTTTATCAAATGAAAATCAAGAGGAAGCACAAGTTGCAAGAAGAATAAGAAAAATTAAGCCTAAGAAAATTAATGAAGAGCATCCAACACTCATGAAGTTTGCTGATATGGCGCCTGTGGCTGAGGGGGCCACAGGGGAAACAATCAGTAAGTTTTTTATGTTTAACTTATATTTATTTTAGTCATCACCAGGGATGGGGATGAGGTCGCGGAAGTGGCGGCTTTTACACCAAGTTGGTTTTATGGGGGCTACCAGTCACTGGTGGCCCCTATAAAACAAATAAATAAAAATCAAATAAATAAAATAGTTCAGCAGAATATGAATATGTTTTTTAATAGTGAAGCTCAAGATAGGGAATATCAACCACCTGCGGGGTGCTTGCCATGAATAAGGGAAGTATACAAACTAGGATCAACAATCAAAATCAAAGAAATGAATGAAATTTGTGGGGATATAAAACTGAACTCCAATGAATAAATTTATGAAAGCGTTCAAAGGTTCCCCTTCACAAATATCAATGAATACAAAAAAATTTTAATAAAAACTGACTTTCAAATTGGAAATGAATATTTAAAATCTGCAATATTTAATGAAATTTTTAAAGCTCTATCAAACAAAGTTGGGGATGCAGTCCTTGTGAATAATCTTAAGCCTTTATTGATATTGTTTGCCAAGGCCTGGGGGGCTGATACAAGTCAGGCGCCCCCGGAACCCTCTTTAAGTTCAACCAAACATCCTATATCAATAGGTTAATACAAACGTTCAAAAAACTGTGCATGTTCTCAGAGAAATATACCTCGCAAAGGATCCATGTTGCAGTGTACCTGGGAATCCTGCTCCATTGCATACTGAAAGCCAACATGAAAAAATTAGAAGATGTACCTATACAGATCAACATATGCCATGTAGCCCTCAACAGACAGAAAACACCACAGGGATACAGGACAGTTGAGCATGTCCTCTATGATTCATTTGCATTGGCAACTCTATACAGGTACTAAGTGCCCCCCCAAAAAAACCTGCTAGTGGATTCCCTCACATGTTTGCCTTTTATAAGACGGTCGGCCACCACTGGGGTGTTGAGCGCCACCCCTCTAGCAATTGGCGCCAGAGTCATCCACCACATACAGAAGAGTATGTGATCCCAATTAGATGCATTAGCTGAAAATGTAATTTCAGGGTTGTGGGGTTCCCGTCTGCCAGTCCGCAAGTGTGTCCTGGATTGTAGCCAGGGACCGGCTGGAAGGGATTGTCATTCTCTAGTAAGGGGAAAATGTATCTCAGAAATATTTATAGGGGTCAAAATGGGCTTTTATTCACAGTCAGAAGGAAGATCCCCTTAGAAACCTTCTGATATATGGCCCGGGGGTCGGGGAAACAAAATGTATTTGCCAATACCTGGAGTCCTCCAACAACATCTTGGACTCCTTGTACTTGTTCTTGGACTCCTGCACCTAAGTCTTGGACGTCTGCCCCTTAGACTTGAACTCCTGCTCCTCAAATGTGGACTCCGGCTCCTTGGAATCAAACTTCCGCGCCGCGCTTAAGAACCCGCTCCTTATTCTTGGGCTCCTGCTCCGTTATCTTGGGCTTCAGCTCTAACCAAGCTCCTGCTGGTGATCAAAAGGCTTCCAAAACCTCTTGGCAGAAACTCAAGAGACCCAGAAGTGTTCTCTCAAAGACCTGGAACAACCTCCAAAAAGACCGTCAAAAGACCTCGTAACTTTCCAGCCAGCCACCTTCTTATAGTGTCTTTTTCCCAACGGTTCTGCCTTCAAAATGGCTTTCTTCATAAGCTTAAACCATTGCTGCTCACTTTTTCCTATAATAACTTAAGCTTACATACTTACTTTCTCAAAAATTTAAAGTATTAATATACTATTTCCTTGCTTATACTTTAAGCTTTTGGCTTACAACCAATCATTTTCATCAGAAAACCTGCCAGAACTCAACCAATGAATGCAGAGCGCGGAAATAGACCATTTCTAAAGTTCCACTGGGATCCAACTATGAAAATCATTTCCACAGCTCAAACTGTTCAAATTGACAACTCTTCGCGCACCAAAGCGTTAACCAGTCCATTATTCCGGCACCATTTCTTCCTGCATTCAACCCAAACCCATTTAAATAGTAGAATACTATTTAAATTGTTCTTTCTGGATCTCTTCAACGTTTTCCCTATATATTTACAAATATAGTAAAATCCAAGGAAAATGTCCTACCAAAACAACCTTGTATCCTGCTCTCATAGCAACATACCTTTGTCTATCCTAGGAACTTAATAAATAAATATCTTACCCAAACTTCTATCCATATTCCTTCTTGATTTTCATACTAAACCAAGGGAAAATATTCCACATCTTCTCACTTTGGCAAATAAATTTGGCAAAATCTTGGCTCATTTCTCCAGACCACTAGTTCTTCACCATCATTGTCAGGTCCTCCAGCCAGCTTTCTTCAACAACAGTCACTAAACTTTCACTTGGCCAACATAAGCCCCGCCTGCAAACCACCAAACATGTGGATCATCACAGGGGTATAATTCCCCAAAATAAACACATTCCCCTTGCAATTCATATTCCCCCAATAAATCATTTTCCCTTGCAACTTAAATTTTTTATTTTATTTTCTTATTTTTTATTTTAAATATTAAAATTTTAATACCAAATACTTCACTATTAAAATTCTACTGGTAAAATTTTAATTGTGAAATATTTAATATTAAAGTTTTAATATTAAAATATTCACTGTTAAAATCTTTAATATTGACATATTTAATATCAAATATTTTGATATTGCATAAATCACAATTTAATAAAAATTTTATATTTTGATTATTTAAACTTAAATATTTAACTTTTAAGATTTACAATTAATATTTTAATTTTAATTTTAAATTTTAGTATGTAAATTATAATCATTAATATAACTAAGTATATTAAAAGACTTTAGTTATAGTTGCCAATATGGCAAATAAAAAAAAGAATTAAAAATGTTTTTATTTACTACTTGTCAAGTACGGGTCCATTTATCATAAAGATAAACATGGAGAATTGAATTTATCCGCATCATGCGGCCCGCTCCACTATTGTTCTAAACAAATAATTGTTTACAACTTGAATTACCTTTCCCTTGTAATATGATTTGATACACATATTCAATATAATTGAACTGCGTCCTAAGTACAAATTAATAAGGATTATATAAAAATCATTGGTTGCTATGTTGTGTGACTATAGTGGCACTGAAATAACAAGGATCATATGATGACACACAAGGTCTGATTTGTGGCGTAAAAAAGCCAAAGTACCAACAACAATTAACAATTATTTAAATAAAAAATTCTATTTCAATCTTTTTTAATCTATTTATTTGGTAGCGCAACAGTCAATAAAGTATTCAGTGCATTATAATAAAAATATATTCTTCATACCTAGTATAGTTAATTTTACTTACCTTTTCTATGTATTCTTATATGTCTATAATACAATCACACGTCAAATTATTATATATAAATAATAATTTTTGAGACCTAATAAAAACAAAATAAATAAAAATAAAAATAAAGTAAACCGGAGAGCCCATTTATCTGATTGGCTTGGAGGCCAGGGCTTTAGGGAGGAAGGATTCTGAGTGCTTGTAAAAAGCTGCCACCACATCAGGTGGCATCGCAAATTGGCTGACCTCAAGAATATTGGATAGGTCCTTGGTGTCCTGCAGAAGGCCTTGTTTCACCTTATTCTTGATCTAACCAAACACCTCCTTTATTGGATTCAGGAATGGGGAATATGGCAGGAGGAAGAGAAGTCTCATTGGACAATCAGCAAGGCAGTGGCTGGAGGAGTGGCTATTCTTGTTTATAGGGGGAACTTGGACATAACCAGATCCACTTTGTGGAGCCCGACATTATCAAGCACAATAACATTGGTTGTGCTGCTATAATTTATCTGAAGGTACTCCTTGACAACTCAGAGAAAATCAAGAAAAGTCCCGCTATTGTGGGAACCCTGGATTTGGTATTGGTCCAACCCATGAGGACCAAGAAGCACAACCATGGAATAGGTCTGGGAACAGACAGCTGCACAATGGGCTACACCGTCCTTGGACCCCTTCTTGACCCACCCATGCCTAGACCTGAGTGAGGAGGAAAACGACAATTTGTCAATATAGAAGAACTGTACGTTGCCAGTCTCCTTTAATGCCAGATATGTCTCAGCATAAATGTGTCAATACTCAATGGTCTTTTCACTGTTTCTGTTGTACAGAGAAACTCTGAGCACCTTCCAAGAGAAGCCCAAATCAACCATTGTTTTGTAAACAAGGGTTTTAGAAACAGAAAGCCTGAACTCTGTGGCAAGCATTGATTGGACAGCAAGCGTGTCCAGGTGGCAATCCCTGGCTACCCACTGCTTGATTGGGTTGATGTGAATAGGCTGCAAGAGTTTTGGCTGCCACTTAGCCTTGGTGGATTTGGCAATTTGCCCGGTATTGCCATACTTGGTGTTGATGTTGGCAATGTACCTGGCCGTGACACCAAATTGGGACGCAATATCCTGAACCACCATTCCCCCATTCAAGCAGTTGAGGAGAGCTTCACGCTCACTATCTGTCAACCGACGCCAGCTCTTGACAGGTACCACAGCATCCTGGCTACCAGGCTCAACACAGGGGACGGGGACCTTTGTGTAGAAGGTGGGATCACGCTTGGTTGCGCTGGCGCTGTTAATGGTGGCATATGATACAGGCACAGATGGCTCTTCAGTGGTGGCCAATGGCTTGTAGGTGGTGTCAATGACGCGGGGGCAGGAAGTGGCAACTCTTGGGTCAAGAGTGCAGGGCCAGGTGACAACTGGGTACACAGTGGAGGTGTAAGTAACCTCAGTGTTCCTGGTGACCCTGGTGTAGGAGATTTTGGTAGCAGGCCTTGAGAGTGGCTTCTGCCTGGGATTTAAGCTGGTTGATTGGGCCTGGGACATGGGAGGTGATTGGCTGGCAATGACACCTTGGGAGGCCTGTGTATTGGCATGACTCCCTTCAAGTTGGGTTCTGGGTCTGTTCTTGGACCCTCTGGGACGCCCTTGTGGACAGGCTGCCCACGGGCTGGTGCAGGAGCAGGTTGGGAATATGATTGACGGTCCATAAAAATAAAATAAAAAATATATTTTAGATTAAATATTTATTTATTTGGAGTTATTGGTTTAGTTGTGGGAAGTTGTTTTCTCTTGATTCATCCTTGAATAGTAGCAGAGTTTCTATATCAGTGATTTGAAGTGTATAATATTGTATCCTTTTTGGTTTTGGATGATTTTAAAGTTTAATCACTTTTTATGTCTAATTATGGTTATTAAGATTGAATTTTTTATTTGATTTTAGTTGTGGTGGAGCTTCTTGATTTGGGTTGGTGTTTCCTAGTATGCTTACTGTACATTCAATTTGGATTCCAGTTCCCGCAATTAATATCTGAGTTTACTAGTGGCATTCAAAAGTGATTTGAAATTTGGTTCTTGGATTTGACAATCCTGCAATTTCAAAAAACATAGTAAACTTAATGAAAATGGCTGATGGATTTGAATGCTTCAAATCTTATTCCATTTAATTCATTTTGTCCATTGGAAATATGCAGTTCAACTTGAACTTTGCAAAGTGTCTATGAGTTCCCGCATTTTCAAATATTCAAATAAATACTCACAAAAACCAATTTAATTAAAAAAGGCCATCCTGCAAAAGTGATTTGAAATTTGGACCAAGGATTTGACAATCCTGCATTTTTACGTTCAGGTTCTGAATTTACAGTATGTTTCCCTATGTTATTTCAGGGGACAAAATCAAAGTGCACAAAACAAAGTGCAGAAATTGAAGTGCCTAAATCAAAGTGCAATAAGCTCTTGGTTTTTTGAAGGCTTCTCTTTTGAATTTTCTCCTTTCCACCTCTCATTCCTCCTCAAAAAGAAGTTTGTTTGGCCCCTTGGCTGCGCTGGGGGCCAAAAAACTTTTAAAAAATTCTGCGTTGTCAAGAGGGTGGATTATATAAAATCTGATACCAAGTAGAAAAACTTTCTTTTTTCTTCTCTTCTCCTTTTCTTACCCCCATTATCTTCTACTATCTTCTTTCATTCTTACCCTTGCTTATCTTCCATTATTCTCTCTCCATTATTACCCTCAATTATCTTCTACTATATCTTTTACTATATGTATTAGAGTATAATAAGATGTATAAAAGGTTTCTCTTTGATTTACAACTTTGAACTATCTATATCATCTTCTGGTGAAAGTACTGTCTTTTTAACACAAAAATATTCAAGTCTTCATTTTATGATATGTAAGTGGCAGATTCTTGATATCTTTGAATATTGTGACTTATTATAAATAAGATATAAGACTATATCTTTTATTAAGTATAAAATTGTATAGTATAGCTTTAATAACAAAGTAATATGCTTTATATTATTTTAATGATAGACTTCTATAATTTTTATCATTGAAATAAGATCACTAATAAACCAAAATACCTAAAATCATATGCTTGTATCTTGCAGGAAAAATCCTTTATTTTGCTTATACTGAAGTATTATTATAGCTTTACATAAGCTGGAAATTAAATTGACTTTTTTTATCAAACTTATAGTTTATAAAGCATTTTTTTATGTTTCATATATTATATTCAATTGAATACAGTTACATATAGATTCTAGTCTAATTTTTCTTTTGAAACTAAAATAAACTTTCTTTTAAAAACAGCTAATTTAAGAATCTTTTCATTATCTAGCATATATTTTTTATTGTAGAACTAAATTTCTTGGGATCTCTTTAGTCTAGAATAGATTTAAAATATATAGTTTTATATTATAAACTGTATTTTATTCTGCTTCAAAGTTAACCTCTGGAAAATCAATTTTTGCACTTTGATCTTTGATATTTTTGATTTTTGCACCCTACATAGTGTTTCAATTTTTGCACTTTTTGGGGGTCCCATTTTCAATTTCTGCACTTTCAACCTTAGGAACTTCAACCTAAGGAACTTACCTGGATCAACTTCTGTTCATGTTATTGTATTTGGAAATCCAAGTTGCCTTCCTAACTTGGCTTTGGGTAACTGGATAATTGGATTTCAGGTCACAAACCTGCTTACTCAGAACCTTGCTGGCAGGTTGAGCCTGCTGTTTTGAAACCCCCCCTGGCTGAAGGTTGGCCTCCTCTGGGGGCAGGTTGTCAGGGAGGTTGTCGGGAGCACAGGCGCCATACTGAACTAGCTGTTGTTTGGTGGCGGGTAAGACAGTCTCTCGTTGTTTCTGTATTGTTTTTCAGGGTTGTAGGCAATTGTGGTGTAAGGTCTTGTCTTGCTTGCGTTTTCCAAGACCTTGAACAAGGTAAGTGTTATTGTTGTTTACCTTTAGGATGATTGCAGGGCCCACTTTTTCTGGGTGTAATTTGCTCTTGTTGGTATTTATGACCCAGACTTTGTCACCAACCTCATGTCTGTCTTGAATGGGGACAAAGGTCTTTTATAGATGTTTTTCTTCCCTTTCTGATTGATTGCTATTAGCCTGTATGACCTAGGGATCTGAGCGGGGTGGAATTTTGCTGGGCATTTCCAACTTTGGTCCTGATAGTGCTTGGATGATATTAGGCTGTGTGCCATAAACTAACTTGAAGGGGCTTTTGCCAGTGGATCTGTTCACATGGGTCTGGCATACAAGTAATGCAGTTGGTAGCTGCTTGTACCAGTCTTAAGGTCTCCCAGAAGTGAGCTTGACCAATGCTTGCACAAGGCTGCCATTCAGCTGCTCCACACGTACATTGGCCTGAGGATGGTAAGGTGTTGTCACCGTGTGCTGGACCCCATTATTGGTGAGGTATATGTTGGTATCTTCAGAGATCTTTTATTTGCCTCTGTTGGTTATCAGGAGTTCTGGCTTTCTGAACTTGCTGATGATTTCTTTTCCTATGAATTGCCACACATCATTGCCTGTGTGTGTTTTTACTGCTTGTGCCACTGGTCATCAAGTGGCAAAGTTGATAGCAGTGATGATGTATTTCTTTTCATTGTGTTTCTCTGGCATGAGGCCCAAAATGTCTAGGGCCCATACCTTGAAGGACAGTTGCAAGCAAATAGTTAGTACTGATTTAGGTGGGGTATTGCTTTTTGAAAATTTCTCACATACTTTGCATTGGTCTAAGACTTCCTGGACATCCCAGTATAGGGCCAGCCACCATGCTTTGTGTTTGAGGAATTCATAGAGGTTGCGGCTTTTTGTGTTCCCTAGGTCCCTGTGGTAAAGCAGTATTGTGTCAACTTGTTGATGTGTGGGGACATAAAAAATGGTGATTCTGTTGGCCATTTTTTAATTTAAGGTCCCATACACACCGGCAAATAAGTGCTTGTTCTTAATGACAGTTTCTTTTGTTATGTCTGTAGTAACAGGGGGAAGCCTTTGTCCTTTGTCCAAAGGACCAGGAGAGGCCAGTCTGGGTTGAGCCCATTCTTGCCTCTTGTGGCTCTGACGTACAGGTGCAAGAGTGCATCTGTCATGGCAAGTTCTGGACCAGGCTTATATTGTATGACCATGTTGAACCTCTCCAGGAGTTCCATCCAGTGGGCTTTACAACAGGATAAGTTTGCTTGTATTTTGAATTATATAAGCAACTTGTGGTTGGTCAATGCCGTGAATTCCTCCTTTTTTTCTAATTAACAACACCATTTGACCAGGCAGTGCACAATTTCTAACAACTCTTTGTTGTGTATAGGGTATTGACACTCACGGTCTGTCAGTTTGTATAACTTGTAAGATACAGGCAGAAAGTCACCATCATTGTTTTTGATTTATAGTACTCCCCCAATGGATGTATCAGATGCGTCTGTCTCCATTTGATATTCCCCATCATGTTTGGGGTATTGCAGGATTGGTGCTGTTGTGAGTTTTTCCTTAATGTGTCTGAAGCAAAGGTCACGTTGGGGGGTCCATACAAACTTGGATTTGGCGCCAGTTATGACGGACAGAGGTACAGTCGGGACACCACAGTTGGGGATGAATTGTTGCACATAGGCAACCATTACCAAGAATGTGTGGAGTTCTGACTTGTTCTTTGGAGGTGGCATTTTGCAAATGGCCTGGATTTTCTAGCTGTCAGGCTTGATGCCATTCTTTGAAACTATGTGTCCCAAGAAGGGCAACTGTTAGCGGAAGAACTGGCACTTGGAGGGTTTGGCCAACAGTTTTTGTTGTTCCAGGGTAGCAAAGTCTGCCTCTAGGTCTTTGTGGTGTTGTTCCACCAAGGGACTGTAGACAATGATGTTGTCTAGGTAGACTAGGGCATGCTTGCCTATGTGCGGAGCAAACAATTTGTTCATGAAGGTCACAAAGGTTGAAGGTGTGTTTTTCATCCCAAAATTGAGTACCACACACTTATATGAACCGTATTTAGTGTGGAAGGCTGTTTTGGGTAAATCTTCTTCCTTGATACGGATCTGATTGTAGCCTGTGGTTAGGGAAATTTTGGAGAAGACTGTGGCACCGCCCAAGGCATCAAAGAGGTTGTCAATGAGTGGCAGTGGGTAACAATTCTTGATAGTAACTTTGTTTAGGGCTTGGTAGTCTGTGACTAGGCGCAGTGTACCATCTTTTTTTGCTACAAAGAATAATGCAGAACCAAAAGGAGACTGTGAGGGGCAGATAAGTCCTTTCTCCAATGCCTCCTTGAGGTAAGCTTGTAGGGTGTCATCTTTGTTTGGGGTAAGGTGGTAGATGGGTCACACCTTAGGTACAGCTCCTTTGAGTTGGATGGAGTGTGGATGTGTTTCTCTGGTGGCAACCCGGGTAGAGCCTCTTTGAAGATTTCTGGATGACAGTTCAAAATCTCCTGGTCTCAGGGAGTGGTTGTGTCTTGGTGGTCCTTGAAGTGTATGATCTTGTACTGGCAGGAGTCCCAGTCAATTGCATTGAGGTTCTCCTTTTCATCCGGGATCTCTGTGATGCGTACAAAGACATGATCACGCAAGAGCTGGTCTACTGAGTCAGGGTAGATCTGGTGATTGACACCTTCACATTTGATGGTCAGTACCAAGGTTTCCCAGTATATGTGGGGTTATTCCTTTATGGCCAGTCCATCCCCAGTATGACATCAAATTTGGGGGAGTCAATGACAGGTCTCTGAATGGTGAAGTTCAGGTTCTCTAGCATAATGGAGAAGGGAAATGTTTCCTTTGTCACGGCAATGTGATGTTCATCAGCTAAAACCATGCTCTTAATCCGCAAAGGATTAGTGATTGGCTTGAACTTATCCACAAAGCTGCTGTTGACTAAAGTTTGATCTGCGCCCAAGTCCAGGAGTGCTGAGCCTGTGTAACTGCAAAAGCGGAAATGATAAGACATCAGTTTATTGGGATTTCTGGTGATGGTGTAAAGTACTGGGTCTGCTGAGGGTACTTGGATCATTGGGCATTGGTCCACGTCCTTGGGTTGGTACTCATTGTTGGGAAAGTTGGGAGTTGTGCAGAGAGATCTTGGCTTGCTTAGTGCTCTCCCCAGGCTTTTCCCTTGTCTTGATTGTCTTGTGTGGAAGTGATATGGAAATGGATACGGTTTGACTGGCTATTGTTCCCATTTCCATGTCCATTTGAGCCTGCAGGTTTGTGGTTTGCACTGTTGTTGTTCCCAGGAGGCGGTCAATTGGAGTGCCCAGCTGGATGGAAATCTTTGGGTTGCTCTCTCTTTCCAGTTTATGCCTTGTGGAGAGTGTTGGGTGTTTGTTCTGCTTTCTCTGCTTTGCAATGCAGACTTTTCAAGTTGGTCACTTGGTCCAGGGTTACATGTCTCATTACATGTGACTTGAGTGCGTCATATTATATGAGGTGGGTAGCTGGAGTGTCAAAGGCCATATCTGAGGGGGCACATAGTCAGAGTTCCTTGTAAGCTTGGGTGAGCTCCTTCATTGTGTCCGTTTGGGTCAGGTTCTTTACTTGGAGGATGATCATAAGTGTGGTGTCTTTCAGCACAAATCTTGCCAAGAAGTCTTGCTTGAAGGTGACCTGATTCTTAGTGTGTTCTTTGTGCCATTTGTTGCACCAGGTACCAGTGTTGTGAATCAATCCAATGGAGATTTCTGCAATCCAGAAGTGTTGTGGACATTCCATTTGGGCCAGCTTGCTTTGAGAAGACTGGATCCATGCCGCGGCATTATTGTTGTTGGCTCCTGCAAAAGGTTCCAAGGTGGTGCTTCAAAGTCTCTGGGCTACGTAGGCTGGCATGGTGCTTTTTGTCAGTTGCTTGAGGAATGGCGGCGGGTGCTTGGAAGAACCCTTGTGCTGACAGGGTGTTGCAGGCAGAGAGCGGGATCACTGTGTTTTGGTACAGGATGAAGCCATTGGGTATTTTGGTACCAGGTGAGTATGGAGTCCAATCTAGCAGAAGGCCAGACATGATTCTATCGAGAATTTGTTGGCTGTGGTGAGTACAGGCAACAGGCAGAATTTTGCAACGTAAGGTAGTATGGAAAACCTACCTGTGCTACCAATGTCAGAACTGTGCTATTTTAGCAAAGTTACAAGGGGGAAAATATTTGGAAACTAGATAATATTCTTTATTGAGAGATATATATTATATAGTCATTGTGGATTGTGGATTGTGGATAACAGGAATATGTTAGTGTTGATCTTTTGGTGGGATAGTGAAGGGGGTGGCCTGATCCTGGTAATGAGTCAAGCGCCAAAACAAGGTATCCACTGTAAAGGATCAGCTTCTGTTCATGTTGTTAGATTTGAAATTTGAGTTGACTTCCTAACTTGGCTTTGAGTGGCTGGATAATTGGATTGCGGATCACAAACCTGCTTACTTGGGACCTTGCTGGTGGGTTGAGCCTGCTGTTTTGACAATTCCATCCATTGGATGTCTCAATTTAGCGCTTGACTCATTATCTAGATCAAGTCACCCCCTACCCAGTCAGCTGAGTGATCATCATCATGTTCCTGATATCCACAATTCACTCCAGCTATATAAGCCATATATCCAAATAAAGATACTTATCTAGCTTCAAATCATTTTCCCCTTTGTAACTTTACTAATACAGCACAGTTACGACAAGTTTTGTTTTTTAACTACAATTTATTACAGCTTTATCTTTCATTATCTCCCAAGGAAGTTTTTATTGAACCACAGTTTGTTTTAGATAATTATAGTGAAATACTAATTAAATAAATGAAGAAATATATATTTCAATTGAAAGGAATTGTTATCTTACTTATAATTGGACACAACACAAACCCATATGAGATTGTGCTTGGTCACATCACAATTCATGCAGAGATTGTTTTATGACTTTAGGAGCCGGGCACAAAATGTGGCAGTTGCAAGTGTGATCTTCCCCCTACAAGCACAAAACAAATCTTCATGAATTGTGATGTGATATTAAGGTCACAGAATGATTTGTACCCAACTGTTAAAGCCACAAAATCAATTGTTACAGACAAAGCTTGGTCACAACACAGATTGTGACAATTCTGATGCTTGTCCCTACTCTAGGCTAATCTAGCCCTAGCTTAAAGGCAAGGTCTCAGACTACAATTCAGACTTGCATTAGATAGTGAACCAGATGCAACATATTAAATAATAGAACAAAACTGAGGATCTGCAGAAAGACTGCTAAGCTTTGCAGATAATTTTGATTGGCGGTAGTTCAAAATATTGACTGCACCGCACAAAATGTTGATTCAGTACCCTTCCCAGCTGTGAGAGCAGAGTGAGCAATGAATACGCATGATGTCATGGCTAGGGCTCTTGATTCCCATCTGGCATGATTCAAAACTATTTTACTTTAGTTTTTATAAGATGCGGTTGCGAATAAGGCATAGCTCCAAGATCCTATTCCATCGATTCAAAAGATATTTTCTTTAAAATTTATATTGTTATGGTGGAACTTAGAGCTTAAATCAAACCTATATTGTTCCTTAGGCTGCTTTGACCAGCTTCTGGCTCTGGAACCCTTTTTTCAAAGAATTGTTTTAATCAAATATTTAAATGCCATTTAGTTGTAGCAGCTAAGAGGCAGGCCGAAGCAAACCTAACCATTCAGTTTAGATTTAAACCTTGCATTTCATAGCTAAATATGACGCAATGCGTCGCTTATTAATCTTTATAAAAATATAGTGTTAAATAGAATGAATTAGAATAGCATAGCAACAGATTTTTGCCACTTTTGCTACATCGTCTGACCGAGTAAACCGTTTGAATCACATTTTATAAAAGTGGTTTTAAAAAATATTTTTTATTTGATCTAATATATAATTTTAAAGCTAGACAATAAGAGTTCAACTCAGACTTACATGAGTACTAGTATTTAAGGTGACCACTACGGTTTCATTTAACAACAATGAATACCTTCTTTCTCTTCTTCCTTCCTTTGACTTGGACTTTGGCCAACGAAATCAAGTCTATTGTGCCCTTCACGGTGAACAGAGCAGTTAATTTAAACTATTCTATTTCTGGCTTGGCTGCTAAAGGCAAAGGCATCATTGCTACCTTCCCTGAAAGAAACATTCCCTTTCAAAACATCCTTTCCGGGCGTGAGTATAAAGTAGATAAAAGGTATTTTGATGCCCGCGAGATCTTGTTTGTCTCCAAGAAAAAAGCATACTCAATTGGAAGTATTGCATATAGACTTGTCGAGTACAAACGCCGGAAAGGCTTACTTGAACCAACCTTGATCAAATCTGGCAATCTTGATAGCGTGATTGCTTTAGGGAACGACAAACGTCTCTTCGTGGGTAGTTTGGTAGGGACTCCGTTTAAAGCGGGTGTCAGAACTATTATTAGTACATACAAAGACGGAGTCTTTAACAAGCTGCGTGAGTTGGACGGGTAACTGACTGCATTCACTATAAGCCCCGACAATAAGAAGATCTATGGTATCCTTAATTCTTATGAGAACGGCCACCTTAAAGAACTGATTGAAATCTCGTTGCATGACAATAGAACTTATTATAGCTTGCTCGCTAAAAAATACAATCAAAGTGTACAGAGAGATACTGTTGTATGTGATAAGCAAGGGAACATCTATGTCAACTGGAAAAAATCGGTCATTGAGGTTTACACTTCCCGAAGTAAAACTTCCTCAATCACTTCTGACTATGAAATAGATCATATGGCTATTTCCAACTCTGAACCCCAATATCTTTATGTTGTAGGCAAAAATCCCCACTTAACCAATGTCCCTCGTGTGTTTGGACGTGTTAAGCTTTAATATCTTATTTCATGATAATAAAATGTGTCTTTATTTAAAAAATTAAACATACTTTAATGGATTAATATATTTTTAAAGTTCTCCAAATACTACTTTTACATATTTTATCAATTGTGACTTATTAATAACTACTATGTATTGTATAAAGATATATCCCTTGATTTTAGACAAGATTCAATTTCTACATAACTCCTAACTTCCATCTTATTTGGAAAAAATCAGAATATTTGTCCCAGTAGGAGCAATTTCTGAGGTAAGATTAAAATAATTAAAACCAGAATACAATGAAATGACCTACATGTATGCTATTGTTTAATCATTCTGAAGTAAAAAGTTAAGCTTGCTAGAACATAATACTTAGCCTTAAAAAATATCCTTCAATTAAGACTATTAATAATATATTTATACCTGTTTTTACTGAGCTGCTTTTATGGTTGTGTCACAGCATCTATGATTACTCCCTCTTGGGAAAGTAATTCCCTGAGTGATTCCCCAATTAATTACTAAATTGGTGCCACCCTTATCAAGCTGCCCATCTCATACGGGGATCAAACCTTTCAAGTCCTAAATGGAACATTACTTGGAAAAGCCTCATGATTACCATGACATACATGAACAGCATATGGCTTTCAATGATACTATAAAATCCCCAAAATCTATATTATTGAGGGTCTGTATGTACAGGTATTCTGGTAATTGTCAACACAATTAACATCCAGTCATTGTCTGTGTTGGAGAGTTGATACACTCTGAGTCTTTGGGCAACCCTCTTGACTCTGCAAATAAGCCAACATCATCTTCTATGACTGAGCTGGATAAACTGAGCCTCCCTTGATCTAGAACTACGGATAAAATAATTTCTTCAAAAACTAGTTCAACAAAATCAGCTCCACTTTCAAGCAATACAAAGGCACTTGATTACTCAAAGGTGTCAAATCCTCTAATTCAAGCTGCAGAGCATAGTGTGGATACGCCAAGATACTCTTTGAGATCATGCAAGCCACATAAGGGTATAAATACCTAACATTTTTATTATCAATAAACTTATCATAATATTTGTTATAACTAAGTTTCCCACATTGCTTGCCAATGTATCTCATGATAGACAGGGGGCGCTCAATGAGTTGCCCCTTGACATATCTAACGGTATGGACCAATCTGATGACAATATTGAACTGTGGGTACTTTCTCCTAATTAGGAGCGCTACCAATTCAACCTGCTGATCCCCGCACAAGTTATTCCTTGGCTTCAAAGCCTACATGGAACATGCCACTATGCCACCCCCTTGTGGCCTTGTGGCTTTCCCCATATGGTATATTAATCACAATGTTCTACAATAAATTATATCTTGTCTTATTCATTCTTATCCTTTATATTGGAATGTTGTATTCCCAAATCAAATACTGAACCTAATTGGTTCAGTTGCAACAGTGGTAGTGGCGGTAGGTTCACAACCTACCTAAAAGGAAAATTTATCCCAAGAAAGGACAGAGTACGGGCTGTATGGCTACTCCCCATCAAGAAACCTTCCTGCCAATCCCCATGTGGGACATCCCCAAAGGATATGTCATCTACCAAGATCAACCGGTACCTACAAGCGTATATAATTGACTCTGCCTTGGGCAGCGCAACACAAATGTCACCCCACCCCAATCAGACCTTTCCCAACGCATGCTCAATCTCCAGCTTTAATCTTTTGTGGGTGGTGTTGAAGGAGTTGATATTGTCAGTTAGCTCCACTCTACCAAGACCCGCCTCTGTATCTGTCAATTACCTATGCCAATGTGGGTTGCTACTGCATCTGGGCGCCTCACAGGGCCCGCCACCGTATGGTTCACCAACTGGGCTGGTCAAGAAACAGATGTCACTTGGGAGTTGTTCAGGGACGCCATGAAGTCCCGCTACAGTGAAATATTTTCACCTATTTTGGTGGGAACTCCACTCCTGGCCATTAAACAGACCAGGTCTGTCCCTGAATATCTTGCCACCTGGTAAAAAGCCCTTACTGCTGCCCCAGAAGCTGTGACCAACGGAAATACAATGCTACTCACCCTCATTGTCAATGGGTTAAAACCCCATATCTGCAAGTGAGTCCCTGTAGGTCGCTGTACCTCCATCAATGATTGCTACAAGGCCATTGTGGAGGCCAACAACCAGGCTTCAATGGGTTTCTGCCAATCCAGTGACGCGCCACCCCAACCTTGTTCTGCACCTGGCAGTTCCCACAGCCAAGTAGGCTGCCACCATCCCCGCCAACAGGAAAATGGGGCTAAGCGTCCCATGAGGGGGAACTCCAACTAGAGCAAATTGAGGACCAGGGAAAAGCCTAGGGGTTTTAGTTACAAGAGGTCCTACAACCCCACTTGACCCTCACTCTCAATCCCTTTTTGCAAAGAACTCCTCTGACTACAAAGTACATGAAGTTAAAACCCTTGATGTGTTCCAGGCTCACAGAAAAGGACCCCATTCCCCAAGCAGCCACTCTTCAAATAAAGTAACCCACTTGGCCTATCCCTTCTGTTTTTGTGTGAATACCAACAAACTATTGGTAGATACTGGGGCCAACCACACTATGGTTGACCAGGCATTTGCTGACTCTTAACAATTAGACCAAGTGCCTAGCAGGTTCAAGGCAGTACAAGTAGCTGACTCCCGTAGAGTGGTAATTACCCATGAGACGGTACCCTTCTCCACAAGAATGGGGAACATTCAGGTTAGGCTCTTTGGGCCAATCATGGCAAGGCTCAGCCACAACGTAATTGCTGGCCTTGACTGGCTTTGCCACAGCCGTCCCTACATTGACTAGGATACATCTGTGATCACCCTCAATAGGAATGGGGTGGGTTTTCAGATATATCCTATTGAAATGAGCAGATTACTCCATAATACTGTATTTGTTGGGATAACAGAGACAGGCTTGTACAATTTCAAGGGGGAAAAACTAGACTTTAACCAATTTTCAGTTGAAGTTATCTGCGCTGAACTATCTGCGGCCCTCCCTTGACCATGTCATCTCCACCAGCGCTTGCCACACTTCTCAAGGAGTATATGGACGTATTCAGAAAAACTCTGGACCAACTACCTCCTCCCCAAGAGATCCAGCATGCTGTACAACACCAAGGGCTGTTACCTAGAGCACACCCCTTATACCGTCTTACACCAAAAGAAGATGAGACCCTCCACCAGCACCTTGTGGACGCGCTTGACAAGGGCTTCATTTGCCCCTTGCTCTCCCCACACAGGGCGGCTGTCTTCTTTGTAGCCAATAAAGAAAGGTCCCTTTGCCTGGTCATGGATTACTGTGCCTTGAATGAGGTGACTTTTAAGAATAAATACCCCTGCCATTAATTGACGCCTGTTTGACACACTTGCAGATGTGAAGGTCTTTAGCAAGATTGATCTCACCGCAGGGTACAACCAGGTTTGAATAGCACCAGGGGATGAGGCAAAAACTGCCTTCTGCACACACTATGGGTTGTTTGAGTGCCAGGTCATGAACTTTGGAATGACCAACCCTCCTTCCACCTTTGCCATGTTGATGAACAAGGCATTTGATGAATCAATTGGGAAATGTGTTGTTGTGTACCTTGACAACATTATTGTCTTCAGTCAAGATCAAATCACACATCTCCAACACCTCTGTGCTGTCCTTGACATCCTTTGGAAAAACCAGCTTAAGGCTAAGCCTTCTAAATGCAAATTCCTCAAGTTGTAGCTATTGTTCCTTGGGCACACTATCTCTGCCCAAGGGAGAAAGCCCAGACCCCCAAAATCAAGGCAATTGCCAGCATGCTGCCTCCCACCAATATGGGCCAGGTACGCACCTTCTTAGGCATGGTTGCCTACATGTGCAAGTTTATTCCCAATTGTGGGAAACTAATTGCACCCCCCAACTGAGCTCCTAAACACTAAACAGCACTTCCATTGGACCCCTGTCAGAGATCAAGCCTTTGAAACATTGAAGAAAAGACTTACAACTGTGCCTGTACTGCAGTTCCCCAATTGGCACTGCCAGTACAAACTCAAAACTGATGCCTCTGACAGAGCCATAGGGGGTGTGCTACAGGTAGAAACTGACAAGGGTGTCTTTCTTCCCGTGGCATATGAGTCCAGGAAGCTTAATGACTCAGAACAACACTATCCCATACATGATAAAGAATTAGCGGCAATTGTACACTGCATTGAGAAATGGTGCTGTTACCTGGAAGGAGCCACCTTTCCACCCTGTGTCCTGACAGACCACAAGTCACTCCAGTACTTTAACTCGCAGTCCCACTTGACACGCTGCCAAGTAGTCTGGGTCAAACACTGTTGTGTTTGGCTCCAGGGGACAACATCCTCAAGGACACGGCAGGAAATCTTTATTACAACAGATTTGAGGTTCAAAGCTAGCCTTGGGTTAGCCTTCAGGGCAAAATTAAGGGCATGTACCTTAATTTCCTGGAAAACAAGAAGAGAAAGTCCTTTTGGAAAAAAGGACAGGAAAAGCTTGAAGATTATAAAAGCCAACACAAATGTGGATAAACTTGTCTTTATTAGGAGTAATGATTCTACTTTAAATAGTTGACAAGAGACTGTGATACTCAATAGGAAGACAGAGTGGCTGAGGGGGTCACACTGGGATGAGGTCATACCAGGTATCAGGATACGCCCTGACACATCTCATGTTACAGAAATGCCTTGAGAAAATTCTGCTATTCTCCACAATCCCAATGCTAGTTTGATGACTCTCCTAGCTGCTCTTGATGATGAGTTATGGCTTTTTAAAGTTTGGCTGCCAGCTAAACTTCCTAACCAGTGCAAAGTGACAAAAATATGCAACCAAGGCACAAGAATTGATGCAAATCTTAATTCAAGCATAACTCAGCAACCACTGGACGGATTTGGACTTCCAAACACGCATTTTTAAGCCAAACACCAGGAGAGTCAATCTGTGCTATTTTTAGACAAAACACGGATGCAAAGCCCGATTTGTGGGATTTTGCAAAGAAGCATGAGTCATGCTGTTCAGAAGATGCCCCAAAACCCCATCCTGATGCCACCAGCAGAGTCCCTAAGACTGTCTAGAAGATTCTAAAGAATCTAATAAAATGGTATATAAAGGTGTTGCTCACAATGATCCCCTTGTGATCATTCTAAGTTAGCTTTGAAATAAAGCTTTAATTTAGTTTGATTTACATATTAAGTTCAGTCAGATGGAAACCAACCAAGACCCTCTGGGCCCTGACACCAGGATCAACCACAGACTGGTAAAATAATCTGGAATGGGTGGATATTAAACCAGACCTATTTACAGAAGGCAGGGAGTTTCCAAACTTGAAGGTGAAACCAGCCAAATCTTTGCAACTATCAATATTTGAAGGCCAAATCAAAATAGCATTAATTGCGTGATTTACGACAAACGCCTATCCCCCTACCAGTTGCACATCAAGTACAAGCCCAGAAAGGAACTTGTCACAGCTTACGCCCTCTCAAGGCTCTATTTAGCATCCATCACCGGGGACAATGGCTTAGACCCAGATTGGCCAATGCTTTACCTCTGTCCTGAAGCAACTTGTTATAAAGGCCTTAACTCGGTAACCATCTCCAAGCTAAAGGACAACAAAGTCAGTTCACTACCAATGCTGGCAACATCTGCTGCCAAGCAGAGACAGGTGAAAAGATGCCCTACATTCCCACCACGCAACAAAGCAACACAATACTGCATTATCACCACATATTGGGTCACATCATAGGGCGTAACCTCTTTGAGATCATGAAACAAAAGGTTTGGTGGCCATTTATGCATCAAGACATCTTGGATCTCCTTGAAACATGTGTGCTGTGCAAAAAGAATACGTCCAAACCTGCACCCCCAAAGTCTGTTCTGTCCATTGAAGCCATGGAACCCTTCAAGCAGTGGGCCCTCAATATTTTCAGGCCCCTCCCCAAAGACAGCTGGGGAAGAAGGACAGCATAACAGCCATTTATTACTTCACCTGTTGGCCAGTAGCATGGATGACCACTAATCACACCGCCACCACCATCACCCGCTTCATTGGCAAGGAAATTGTGGCCCGCTTTGGGCAACCCAAACGCCTCATCACAGATGATGACCCCAAACTTGTTGGGCATGTCATGAAGGTGTACTGCACTAAGAATGCCATCCAACAAATAGTCACCACACCCTAGTATCCGCAATCCAATGGACGCATAGAGCAATTAAATGGCTCACTGGTTCAACTGATTGCCAAACTTTCACAAGAGCATCCCAATACCGTGTGTACTGAACACCTGCCCACCGCCCTACTTATCTTACGGGCAATAATAAACAGAGGAACTGGGTTTAGCCCCAGCGCCTTGGCCTTTGGAACACCAGACAGTCTGACAGGAGTTAAACAGGGAAAGTTACGGTCTACAATTCTTGAAAAAAAAACCCTGTTGACAACTCCATCCCTGAGTCAATGGCATGCCAAGGCCCAAGAAATTGAACACAAACAAATTAAAAGAGGAACAAAACACCTCAAGGCCAGATACACAATAGATGACCCCATCTACACCCTCAACCCCAATTCTGCCAAATTAAAAACCAACCACCTGGGGCCCTTCAAGATAGCTGCTGTCTATAACAACCACACCTACCAACTTGAAGATGCCTAAGGGAACACCAAGAAGCTTCACCACAATTTCTTGCGCCCCTGTTGTATCATCCCCATACAAAAGTTGCTCTTATGTGTCAGGGATCCAGTCTCAGGCGGCCAGTCTGCCGTTTTCAGGGGTAACTTGGGCCGGAGTTTTAGCAGGCAGGGCCCACCACAAGAGAGGAGCTAACTTAAAAAGGTAGGAAACAGACTTTCCCACCCAAGACCATGGGCTGGTGGCTGGTATTATGGTGTCAATCACCCCTGTGAGGGTGATGTACACAATTCCAAATAGCTTGCCAGTATGGTCAGTTGGGAGGTCAGGCAAGGAAGCAGGCATAGGTTTGGGCGTCACGGGGTGGTTCCATATGGATATTGTATGCAGGGAGGTAGTTGAATTTCCCTCTAAATAATTTTGGTGTTAAAAATATCCACAGGCCTTGACAGTTGTATCTAACAGCAGATTGTATGTGGGCCAAAGAATTGAGTTTGAGTATCTTTTCTGGGGTATAGTCCTTGTATTTGGGCTTCAGGGGGTAATCAGTGAAGTGAACAGGCCCAAAGGATGCACCAGGAGGACAGAAGACAGTGGGCAGAGGGGCAGGAGGGCCAGAGGATCTTGAACTGAATTGGTAGTGTTGAAACTGCAGGCTTGACCTGCCAGCAAGGTTCCAATCAAGCAGGTTTGTGACCTGCAATCCAATTATCTGGTCACCCACAGCCAGACTAGGAAGTCAACTCAAAAAACCAAATCCAACAACATGAACAGATGATGATCCTTTACGGTGGATACCTCAATTTGGTGCTTGACTCATTATTAGGATCAAGCCACCCCCTTCTTCCATCCAGCCATGTGATTACCAATCTTGTTCCTGTTATCCTTGCTTCACATGAGCTACATAATCACTATCTCTCAATAAAGATTATTATCTATCTTCTATAATATTTTTCCCGTATAACTCTGCTAAAACAGCACAGTTACAACATTGGTAGCACAGGTAGGCTCTCCATCCTACCTTATCTTGAAAAATTCTGCCTGTTGCCCGCACACGCCACGGCCAACAAATCCTTGACAGAATCATGTCTGGCCTCCCGCCCAACTGGACTCTGTATACTCCTGGTACCGAGATACCTGATGGTTTTGTCTTATACCAAAACACGGTAATCCTGCTACCCGCCTTCAATGCCATGTCTGCACAAGGTTCCTTTCAGGCTCCCTCCTTGATGCCGCAACCAGCTGATGAAACCACCATGCCCACCTATGTAGCGCAAAGGCTACAAAGCGCCGCCTTGGAACCCTTTGCCGGGGCCAACAACAACCACGCCGCTGCATGGATCCAGTCCGCCCAGAACAAGCTGGCTCAAATGGAATGCCCACAGCAATTTTGGATTGCAGAGATTTCCATTTGCCTGACCCATGACGCTGGCACTTGGTGTGAAAAGTGGCACAAAGAGCACACTGACAAGAACTGGGATACCTTTAAGCAAGACTTCCTGACAAGGTTTGTGCTTAAAGATACAGCGCTCATGATCATACACCAAGTAAAGAACCTGAACCAGACAGGCACCGTTAAAGAACTCACCTGTGCCTACAAGGAACTCTGTCTTTGTGCTCCATCTGACATGGCCTTTGATACCCCAGCCACACACCTCATGTACTACGACGCCCTCAAGTTGCACGTAATGAGACATGTGAACCTGGACCAGGTTACCAACCTGCAAAGCCTGTATCATGAAGCGGAAAAAGCAGAACAAACATCCAACACTCTGCACAAGGCACAGACTGGGAAACAAGAAGACCCAAGGACTCCCATCCAAGCAGGCGCTCCTCTTGACCACCTCCTGGAGGCAATAGAAACAACGCCAATCACAAACCCATGGGTTCAAATGGGCATGGAAATGGAAACAATGGCCAGTCTAATTGCACCAATTTCCGTGTCACCGCCACACAAGGCAACCAAGATGAGGGAAAAGCCCAGGAGAGCACTAAGAGATTCAAGCTCTCCCACGCAACTCCTGACTTGCCCAACAATGAATACCAACCCAAGGACGTAGACCAATGCCCAATGATCCAAGTACCCTTGGAAGACCCGGTACTGTACACCATTGCCAGACATCCCAATAAATTGATGTCTTACCCTTTCTGCTTTTGCAGTTACACAGGCTCAGCACTCCTGGACTCGGTTGCAGATTGAACTTTAGTCAACAGCAGCTTTGTGGATAAATTCAAGCTGGCCACTAATCCTTTGTGGATTAAAAACGTGGTCCTGGCTGATGAACACCACATTGCCTTGACAAAGGAAACTTCTCCCTTCTCTGTCATGCTTGAGAACCTCCACTCCACCATCCAAGGTCCCATCATTTACTTCCCTAAGTTTGACATTGTACTGGGACTAGACTGGTTACGGAAAAATAACCCCAATGTGGACTGGGCGACCTCAGTGTTGACCATCAAGCGTGAAGGTGTCAACCACCAAATCTACCCGGACTCTGTAGACCAACTCCTACGAGACCACATCTTTGTACGCATCACAGAGACTTTGGACAAGAAGGAAAGCCTGAAAGCTATTGGCTGGAACTGCTGTCAGTATGAAATCATACACTTCAAGGATCACCAGGACACCTCCACGCCGCAAGATTGCGACATTGTGGCCCGTCACCCAGAAATCTTCAAGGAAGTGTTACCTGGGCTACCCCCTGAGAAACACATCCAACACTCCATCCAACTCAAGGGGGCTGTACCCAAGGCACGCCCCATCTACAGGCTGACTTCAAACAAGGACAACACCCTACGTGCCTATCTCCTGGAGGCATTGGAAAAAAGACTTATCTGCCCCTCACAGTCTCCCTTTGGGGTCACTGTATTCTTTGTGGCTAAAAAGGATGGTACCTTATGCCTGGTCACAGACTACCGCGCCTTAAACAAAGTCACCATTAAGAATTGTTACCCACTGCCACTGATTGACAGCCTCTTTAACGCCTTGGGAGGAGCCACCGTCTTCTCCAAGATTGATCTAACTTCAGGCTACAATCAGATTTGTATCAAGGAGGAAGACATCCCCAAAACAATCTTCCGCACTAAGTATGGTTCCTACAAATATGTGGTACTCAACTTGGGCATGACCAATGCCCTGTCCACCTTTGTAACCTTCATGAACAAAGTGTTTGCGCCACACATAGGTAAAAATGCCCTGGTGTACCTGGACAATATTATTGTCTACAGCCCCTCAGTGGAACAACACCACAAAGACCTGGAAGAAGTCTTTGCAACCTTGGCACAACAAAAACTGTTAGCCAAGCCCTCCAAATGCCAGTTCTTCTAGGAGCAACTACCCTTCTTGGAACACATAGTCTCAAAAGACAGCATCAAACCCAACAGTCAAAATATACAGGCCATCTGCAAGATGCCACCCCTCAAGGACAAGTCAGACCTCCACACCTTCTTGGGAATGGTGGCCTATGTACAACGCTTCATACCCAACTGTGGCGTCTTGACTGCCATAACAGGCGCCAAGTCTAAGTTTATGTGGACCCCCCAACGTGACCTCTGTTTTAGACGCCTCAAAGAAAAGCTCACAACAGCTCCCATCCTACAATACCCCAAACAAGACTGGAAATACCAGATGGAAACTGGCGCCTCAGATGCATCCATTGGGGGAGTACTACAAATTAAGAATAGTGACAGTGACTTACTGCCTGTGGCCTACAAATTGCGCAAACTGTCAGATGGCAAGTGCCAATACCCTATCCACAACAAGGAACTGCTGGCTATTGTGCACTGCCTAGTCAAATGGCGCTGTTACCTAGAACAACAGGAAGAATTCACAGCACTAACCAATCACAAGTCACTCATCTATTTCAAGATTCAAGCAAACCTGTTGCACCGCCAAGTGTGGTGGATGGAAATATTGGAGAGATTTAACATGCTCATCCAGTACAAGCCTGGGGCTGAGCTCGCCATGGCAGACGCCCTGTCCCAGCTATATGTCCGTGCTTCAAGAGGAGAGAATGAGCTCAACCCAGACTGGCCTCCCTTAGTGCTATGTACAAAAGACAAAGGATTCCCCGCAGGCACAACCAACATCACCAAAGAAATGGTCATCAAGAATGAACATCTCTTTGCTGACGTATACGGGACCCTTCACAGCAAGATGACAGATGACATGACCATTCCCTACATCCCCACACATCAGTAAGTTGACACCATCCTTTGCTACCACAGAGATCTTGGACATACTAAGAGCCAAAATCTATATGAGTTCCTAAAGCATAAAGCCTGGTGGCCAAACTTATACTGCAATGTCCAGGAAGTTCTAGACCAGTGCAAGGTATGCAAAAAGTTTGCCAAAAGAGAAACCCCATCAAAGTCTGTACTCCCCATTTGTACCCAACTACCTTTCAAAGTATGGGCTCTTGACATTGTTGGCCCCATGCCAGGAAAGCACAACAACAAAAAATACATCATCACCGCCATTGACTTTGCAACAAGATGGCCAGTAGCCCAAGCAGTGAAGGCACACATTGGCAATGACGTTTGACAATTTATTGGCAAAGAAATAATCAGCAAGTTTGGAAAGCCGGAACTCCTGTTAACCAATGGAGGCAAAGAGTTAACCTCCAAAGACACCAATGTATACCTCACCAAGAATAGGGTCAGACACACCGTCACAACACCATACCACCCACAGGCCAATGGACGTGTAGAGAAGCTTAATGGTAGCCTTGTGCAAGCCCTAGCCAAACTCACTGCCGGGAGACCTGAAGACTGGTATAAGCAGCTACCAACTGCATTACTTGTGTGCCAAACCCAAGTGAACAGATCCACTGGAAAAGGCCTGTTTGAACTGGTATACGGCACATAGCCAAATATCATTCAAGCATTGACAGGATCTAAGTTGGAAATTCCAAGTGAAGTCCCCCCACGCTTGGATCCTCAAGTAGTAGAGTCTAACAGCAATCAAACAGCCAAAGAGAATGAACACCTACAAAAGACATTTGTTCCCATCCACAATAGACATAAAGTTGGGGACAAAGTATGGGTCATGAACATTGACAAGAGCAAGTTGCAACCTGAAAAAGTAGGGCTAGCAATCATTCTGAAGGTAAAAAACAATAACACTTACCTTATTCAAGGGCTTGGGAAACGTAAGCAAGACAAGACCCTACATCATGATTGCCTATGACCCTGCAAAGTGTGACAGAAACAACGGGAAACCGCCCTGCCTGCCACCAAACAACAACTGGTTCAATACGGCGCCCGGGCTCTTGACAACCTCCCTGACAACCTGCCCCCAGAGGAGACCAACCTTCAGCTGGGGGGTGTTGAAACCGCAGGCTTGATCTGCCAGCAAGGTTCTAACCAAGCAGGTTTGTGACACGCAATCCAATTATCTGGTCACCCAAAGCCAGACTAGGAAGTAAACTCAAATTACCAAATCCAACAACATGAACATATGATGATCCTTTACAGTGGATACCTCAATTTGGCACTTGACTCATTATCAGGATCAAGCCACCCCCTTCTTCCATCCAGCCATGTGATCACCAATCTTGTTCCTGTTATCCTTGATTCACATGAACTATATAATCACTATCTCTCAATAAAGATTATTATCTATCTTCTAAAATATTTTTTCCTCATGTAACTCTGCTAAAACAGCACAGTTACATCAGTAGATGGCAAATACAAAATAAGGCATTAGCTGTATAAGCCAAAATAACATAACCTTTATTCAAAAATGGCAATAAGTTTGGAGCACAGGGTCTTTTGGTCTATATAGTACCCCACCTCCAAACTTAATATTTTCCATGGGGGGGTTCATCAGGGCATTTGGAAAGGCAGGCCCAGGGGAACTGGGTGCTCAGGTCCAAAGGCAGCAAAATGGCACTTGGCCCAGGAGTTCTTTAATTGGTCAAGAATCTCAATTTGGCTACCTGATTATCTTGCTTTAGAGTTATGGTCATGGGATTAGGCTGCGGGCCCATGCATCTTTCCTGGGACAGCTCTTGATTGGCCACTGGTGTAGACTTCAAATTCATGAAGCTAATAGCTGCTACTTCAGTACCTCCATTAGGCGCTGTGATTAGTCTTCCATTTGGTGCAATAATTTCCTTGGTTTGGCCTGTTTCATTGCATGGGCCAACATTTTTGGTATCAGCTTGTGGGGGGTTGATCCCTGAAAAACGCAGATGGGCAGTCTTGCAGCCCACAGGCCTGGCGGCCCGGGGGGTCCAGGGTTTGATTCCTGCTCCTGGGCCTGGGTTTCCAGAGAGGAAAAATTGACAATCTGACATTGTGGACCTTCCCAGATCTTCTGCAGACTCTGATCCTGATGTCTGACAACAAGCAGGGGGCAAGGGGGTATTGCAACCAAGTTTCCAGAATTGCCTGCTAATGTATCTTACAATACACAGGGGGCGCTCAATGAGTCACCCCTTGACGTATCTAACAAAATGAACCAATCTGATGGTGATATCAAATTGCAGACACTTCACCCTAATTAGGAGCGCTACCAATTCAACCTGCTGATCTCCACACAAGTTATTCCTTGGCTTCAAACCTTACATGGAACACCCCAATAAGCCACCCCCTTGTGGCTTTCCCCATATGGTATATTAATCACAATATTCTACAATAAACAATACCTTATTCTATTTTTTCTTGTCCTTTCTATTGGACTATTGTCTTCCCCAATCAAATACTGAACTCTAATTGGTGCAGTTGTAACAATTACAACACATATATCTCTAAAATAAATGATCTACATATAACCTGTGAAAGTGGTTATCTTTTAATAAATTTGTACTTTGGGTCAAAATTGGCATATTGATTCAATAATAATTTATTTTTTACTTGGACAAAACATATACATGACAAAATATGGTGTTCATGATACTGATTAGGTTGGTTTACGCACTCTAAAATATATGATCTACATATAACCTGTGAAAGTGGCTATCTTTTAATAAATATGTACTTTGGGTCAAACTTGGCATACTGATTTGAGAACAAATCATGTTTTACTTGGACAGAATATATACATGACAAAATATATTGTTCATGATACTAGGAATGGGTTGCTATATACAATGAATATACATAATATCAATATCAAATGATTAGTAGCACTTAAAGCTAATAAAAATCCTAAGTAAAATCAAGATATATTTATTTAAACTCTATTAGCTACAATAAAATAGATATAGTTTATTGGGAAATTTTATTGGTATAAAAAGAGCTGGGATAAGTACAAGGAAAACATGGCAGAATTAGAGGCAATGATAAATGAATTGGACTTGGTGGTGGCTAAAATCAAGGAGGTCAATCAAAAGGTGAAGGACATGCTAAAGAAGGTGAGTTGAAGGCAACAAACTAGAAAAACTTACTGTGAAGGCCATCAAGAAGAAGATTCCCAATACTACCAACAAACTTGCAACCAGGCTCCTAAATGTACAAAAAGATGTTCTTATCTTATCTACAGTTCAAGCCACAGGGGTTTGCAACCACAGAGGCGTGATCAAAGGACCCTGAGATGTTTGAGCAGCTAAAAAATAAAAAGAAACAAAAACCAACAGAAGACCAGCAACCAACTAATGACAAGTCTTGCAAAGTGGCCCCCATCAAGGGGGCAACAGGTAAAGATATAGAATAAGATAAAAATATAAATTAATTAAAAAAGATTTTACTAACTTTTTTATTTAGAAGAAACAGAAGGAGAAGTCCGCCAGTATCTGAAACTGTACATATTAAAAATATTCTACAGCAACAATGTCCCCCACATAGGGTGTCAGCTGGTCCTGACGCCAGCTGTTGCCTCTGAAATGATCAATAAATTAAAGAATATCCTATGAAACAAGAACAACTTACATCACTCCAACCAAAGCAAGATGACACCAAATGGTGGGTCTCAGCTTTGGCCACAGCCCCTAACCTGCAACTTGACCAGTACATTCTGTTCCCTGGCTTCTGCAAGCTCTTTGTCATGCTTATCTGGGATGTCATCCAAACTATGCCATACCAAAACCTACCCAAGATGGAAGGAGGACAAGAAGAATTTTGTTTCTGTTACCCCACCAATCACACACTATTGCATATCCTAAAAAAATTAATGAAAAAATAATAAAACTCAGTATCATAACTGTGCTGTTTTAGCAAAGTTACAAGGGGAAATACTTGGAAGCTAGATAATATTCTTTATTGAGAGATAATGATTATATAGTTATTGTGAATTGTTGATAACAGGAACATGATAGTGTTTCTCACACTGTGGGATATTGAAAGGGGTGGCTTGATCCTTGTAATGATTCAAGCGCCAAAACAAGTCACCCACCGGGGGATCAGCTTCTGTTCATGTTATTGTATTTGTAAATCTGAGTTTTCTTCCTAACTTGGCTTTGGGTAGCTGGATAATTGGATCTTGGGTCACAAATCTGCTTACTTGGAACCTTGCTGGCGGGTCAAGCCTGCTGTTTCAACATTAGCTATAGTTCTGCCGCTGTCATGCCTGCCGTAGTAGGCGTCCTTGAAGACTTTGGGGCCTCCTGGTGCTCTGACAAGACTGGTATACCCAAAAACAATAGAAAAAACCTTTACCACTACGTCCTTTAAGAATAAAATCAGTACCCTATATAATCAATTTTTTGAGTTCTCCACCCTGTTTGCAGGTCAGAGACTTCACTTGTTTGTTTACCTAGGTCTTGTTGAACTGATGTGGCTTAAAGCAAAAGCCTGCAACTGGTCTGATGTGATAATAAAACTGAATGTAGTACGCCATTTATTAGACAGAAAAAACTGCCCCTGGATACAGCTCAATAGAGCATGTTATTCAGGATTCAGTTATTCTTGCCACCACCTATTGGATGGCTGCTCCACTGGAAAAAATCCATCTAGCTAATTGTGTCACAATGCTTCTATATTCTACCTGCTGCAATTTATTTAGTACAGGTTCAATGTCAACATACGCGCTGTCAATAGAAATTACTAGTCTATTTCAACGCAATTTTCTCAAATTCCGCCGCTCCCACCCCCAATAAAAGTCTACACCCAAACACTATTTTAAATTTTATATCTAATTTTTTACTTTAAAATTTATCTACTTAAACCATCTATATTCAACAAATAAATACATAATAAAAAATTCTGTGTCTTCATCTATTCACCCTTATTGCTTTGTTAATTTTTATAAACATGACAGTATATAATTGGAATCATATAAAAAATGTTAAAACTCTAACCTAAATAAAATCATAATAATAAAAATATAAATATTATTGTGTTTTATTTGTCCATATATTCATTAAATTGGCTTTACTTTGTTAATTTTTATTATACCTGACACAGTATGTGGAATCACAGAAAAAAAGTCAAAATAAATTAAACTAAATAAAAACAAATATTAAAAAGTTAAATCCAAAGAGTCAGTGATAACAGCAAATCCTTTAATTGATTGGCTGCTTGACAAGGCATGCAGGGAGAAAAAAATCTGTGTGACCATAGAATTTGGCCACAGTTTCAGCTGGGAGGGTATGGACACCAACCTGCAGCAAATTGAACAAATCATCAGGCCCAGGTGACACCCCTTTCTTTAAAAATCTCTTGAGCCACCCAAAAACCTCCTCAATTGGGTTGAGGAATGGGGAATAGGCAGGGAGGAAGAGAAGACTTAAAGACGCTGTAGCCAATTGTTGCAAGGCAATGGCAACACCAGGCTCAATCACCTGGAATTCCTTGAGAATATTGGTCACCTTGTGGAGCCCAACATTATCCAATACAATAGCATTGGTGAAGCCCAGGCATTTTCACCTCAGGTGCTCCCAAACCAATTGGAGAAATTCCAGAAAGATCCTGCTATTATGGGAACCCTTGATCATCTGGTAGAGCTCTATGCCAAGGGGACCAAGAAAGGCTACCTTTGAGTAGGCAACAGACTGGACAGCCGCACACTGGGACATGTTGTTCTTTTCACCTTTGGGGACATACCCATACTTGTTGCGCATAGAGGACGCAAAGGAGGACTTGTCAATGTAGTAGAACTTTACTGTACCCTTCTCCTTGAGAGCAGTGACTGTCTCTGTGTATTTTTGGCAGTAGGCAATATTGTCAGGGATGTTCTGATTGTATGGAGAAACTCCAAGTTTTTTCCACAAGAAGTTCATTTTTTTGACCACTTGGTAGCATGTAGAAACCAAAGCCTGGATTCCAAAAGTGGACTCAACCATTGAAAGAATATTTTCCAGTTCAAGATGGAAGTTCTTCTTGATCCACTTTCAGATGGCCCACAGGTGTTCCTTGATCAATAGAACTGGTTCCCATTTGGATTTCTCTAAAAGGAGAACAGTACCTGTTTTCAGTTAGGTTTTTTAGAGCCTGTGGGTGGATTTTCCTGAGATCCCAACAATAGCTGCGGCCTTTCTGTAGTCATTTGTCTCCTCCATGAGTCTCGTGAAGGTCTCCCGGGTGGAATTGGGGATGACATGATACTTTGGCTATTTGGCGTTGGGAAGCAACTGCACGTGCTCAGCCACAACACAGGGTATAGGCACTTGGCTGTAGAACGCAGCAACCTTTTTCAGCACTTTCTACCCTTTAGTGGTTTGGAAATACTGGGGCAGCTTGTCCTTGTCTCCCCCTTTGGAATCACTTGTGTAAGGCTCATATTTGGTGTCAAGGACTGGCTTAACCTTCTCCAGTATGGCTTCAGGAACACCATTGTGGTGGTATACAGGGTCATACACCAAGGACACCCTATTGGTGGTGACAACCTTGGTGTATTTTCTGGCCAGCTTCTGGACCCAGGGGTTGATTCTCTGCCCCCTTGCATGTTGTGCTCCTTGAACTGGCTGTATCAGTGCAGTGTCACTATTGAACTCTCCTCTTCCTTCTCCTTCCTGAGTAGGCACTTGGGTTCACTAACTCTGTTCTTTGATCCGCGGGGGCAACCGCAACCACAGCACACAACGGGTCCATTGTTACTATCATGAATGACATTTCTCCTGAAATAAGTGGAAAACTCCAACTAGGAGAATCAAACTCTGGACCTGACTCTGATGGTTGTGAGGACCCTGCGGACTCTTGGGCCATCTGCCTGTGTATTTGGTGGCTAGCCAATGAAAGAGCAGGAATTAGTGAAGATTCAAATTTGGGACCTGACTCTGATGAATGTGGAAATCATGTGGACCCTTGGGCTGTCCACTTGTGTTTTTTGCGGCTAGCCAATGAAAGAGCTGGAACAAGCTGTGATTTGAACCTGGCTAATCAGGGAAATTTACAGGCTTGCCTGGCCACAAATTCACAAAGTATGGAGGAACGTCATAGGTCAGTGATTGATCCAGGTCAGTCTAGATTGCTAGAAGCGCTTAATTGACATGCCGTAACTCCTATAATAACTGATGGGTCATCTGGAGAGAGATTTACTGCTCAGCTTGATAAGTTGAAGTCTCAAGGAAACTCAGATGCTAGGCTAGAAGTTTGGGCCGCTGGGCTGTGTGATCTCCGAGCATGTGATGACCCTGAAGTGACTCCCGGAGATGCTCAGACCATGGGACCAGGGTTGACCTGGCTTAGGGTTTCTGAAGGTCACTTGATCCAGAATGACAGGAACACCAGTGGCAATGATGAAGCCATGAAGATATTATCTTAGGACTTTCAGATGGAAGACATTCCAGCAGAAGAAATGATGGGCCAGAAGATCCAGGATGAGGCCAGAGCTCTCAGGCTGGAAGAAACTGAGCAACTTAGTAATCAGGTGATTGGCTAGATTCCAAACTTAGTATTTGAAATGGTATTTAAACTTCATGAGTCTTGACAATTAGTATTGCCATTCTGAAATAAAGATAAGATTATGGGACCTTGGCTCTACCAATTTATTCCTTATTTTGTCTTGGTTGTTTTCCATTTTGCTACTGTTACAACAGAAAATCTTGGGCTGATGGCCTGCATTCCTGAGGAAGCCCTCAAAACCTGGCTTGCGTTTTATTGTCCTCCCAGAGCACCCTTTGGCCCACTGCATTTTTCTGACTATCTGCTTAAACCAGAGTACAGGGAGTTTACTGTGAAGGATGCCCCCTGCACAAACCACCTGGCCCAACAGATAACCCCACAAACAGCCTTCTGCAAAGGTGCTTGGTGCAAGCAACCAGCCTCCAAAATCTATGTGAAGTATAAATATTTTCCTGCCTACCAGAAAGATATAGAATCACCCCCAACACCCAAACCTGACTGCTTACACCCCACCCCAGGTCTGCCTCCTCCCACAGCCAACCAATATGCGTGCATTGCCTACATCACCATGGCTGGGTTAGTTGACAATATGGTTCCAGTTGCTGGACCTTGGGCCTTAGTAGGCCAATCAGCATCTTATCTCATCAATTTATCACCCCTCTTATAGTGGGCTCTACCCTCCTCCTAACAGAGCAATTTGGCAGCCAAGGCTAACAGACCCTCCCCTGGGACGTGGTACCCTGACATTATGGCAATCTTTACAAACCTTGGTAACCTGAGCCCCAAGATGTTGTTAATTCATGGGGCCTCTTGTATGTTGATTTAATTGATTATCACTTATTACGCCTATAAGTTGATGGCCCAATTATGTGCTAAGATACAAAAGACCCTGACCACATAGACTCAAGATATTGACTTGGGAAGCCCTGCTGCTGGGCCTGCCCAAATTCAGAACGTAGTAGTGACCCAGACTAATTCCCAAATTGATATGCCTCACATGGGCAAGTTAAACCTGGAGGAGGCCTAACAGGCCATGCCAGTGCTACAATTGCATTTTCAGACCAACGTGGATGCTTATACCAACAACACCAAGAAGATCCTGGGAGTGGCTGCTATGCTGTCTGGCAACACACTGGATTATTTTGGGAAGGCTAATACTGAAGATGTGGAGTTCTGTTTGGACTATGCAAAGTTTGAATCTGAACTCATGGTAACAGGGGAAGACTGGGATACTAGACATTGTGTGATTGTCAAAATGTTGAAAATCAGACAGAATATGAGATCTATTCAGTCCTACACCAATGAGTTTATGACCCTGAAGAATTGAGTGTTGCTTGAAGATGAGTTATTGGCTATCCTGTACCAGAAAGGTGTGAACCTAGGCCTGAAGGATCTCCTGCAACACCACCTACCTTCCCTTCCTCTGGATGAACTTGTAACTCTTTGCAAGGGGCTAATCCTGAAACAGGAACCTGCTAGTCAGGGATCAACCAGACCTGCCAGAACACCACCTGCTCACAGACCCAGATTAACTCCTGGCAAACTTCAGCGCCACTACCGTGAAGGACTGTGTTTCCATTGTCACAAAACTGGACATCTTACTTGGGTATGTCCACACAAGACCCCAAACACTGCTTCTCTAGCTCAAATAAACACTAGTGCTCAGTCTTACAAGTATATTCCTGTTAAGATACTATCAGACAGCCAACCCAGACAGCTAGAATCTTTTATTGATACCGGGGCCAATGAAAGCTTTATGGAAGTAGGACTTGCTGAAGAGCTAGGATTGAAAGCGTCAATGGAACAGTACTTTGTTACCTTAGGGAATTGTACTACCAATACAGGTTGGGGTTTTCAACAGGAGCTTCTGGTTCAGATGGGATTGAATTTATATCCTACCTCCTTGTTGTGAAGTGATTGGTTATAAACCAGCCATCACTGTAATCATGCATTTGATCCATTAAGCTCAGTGAATAATGGAACAATGAAACTATTGGCCTGGATGATAACAAGGTCAAGTGATCAACTAAGTTGTATCCTAAGTTCCTATTAAATAATGATCAGCTGATCATTAGTTTAATAGTGGGCTAAGAGTAGAGGAGACAAGGCTGTGATCAGAGGATCCTGACGTTCTGTGCCTCTTGTCTAATTTCCCTTAACTATAAAACTCCCTTCTTGATTATTGAATAAAAGATTGATATTACATACTTCAACTTTATTATACGCATTAGGCTAGATACTTATCTTGACCTAATATTTAGTAATAGGAGAACCATATTTTGAGTTAAGCTAAGCAACTACCAACTCTAAGGAAAAATACGGCACTCCTTGTTTCTGATGAAGGAACTTCCTCATCCATTGATCTTGTGGAAATTCTGGTCAGTCCAACATGGGGCTATCTTGAACTACCAAGACCAGACTATTACTCTGGGTAGTCCCCCCAAACCAATATTACACCCTTTTGCTTCATTGAGGACCAGGCCACACCAGGAAAGCTGATGATGATGAGAATGGAACCTTTGAAAGGCTTATTGCCCCCACAGCTGCAGAAATGGACTCACATATTCAGTGAGGAAGAGGCCACTTGTTTTCCTAGCCACTCTGTCTTTGACCATGCAATTGATCTGATGCCTGGTATGCAGCCCAGCCATGTATTAATATACAGTTGTAACCACAAGGATCAAGTGGCCTTGAAGTCCTACATTGAGAATATGACTAAAAAAGGGTTTATCTGCGTCTCCAAGGCCCCTTGTTCATTGCCAATGTTATTTGTGATGAAGAAGAATGGGGAAATGTGTCTGTGTGTCAACTACCAGAAGCTAAATGATATTACAATCAAGAACTGTTACCCTATTCCCAACGCTGATGATTTGTGTGATGTATTGACTGGAGCTCAGATGTATTCCAAGATTTATCTCCATGATGCATTCAATCAGATCTGAATAAAAGAAGGCAATGAATACAAGACTGCATTCAAGACACACTATGGTCTTTATGAGTACTTGGTAATGCCATTTGGGTTGTTCAATGCCCATAGTACCTTCCAGAGTATGGTAAACTTGGTCTTGTGAGAGTTTCTGGATCAATTCTGTGTGGCCTACTTGGATGATATTTTTGTTTATAGCTGGAACCACCAGGAACATTTGGATTATCTACACCAGATAATGTAACAACTTTCCCAGGCAAACCTCCATGTAAAGCTCAAAAAATGTGAGTTTTTCCAGTCAGAGGTAAAATTCTTGGGTTACATGGTTAATACTGGTGGCTTTGCAATGACGCAGGATAAAGTAGAAGCAGTGGCAGCCTGGCTGGTGCCCAAATGCAGGAAGGACGTTAGAAGTTTCTTGGGCTTGGCTAAGTACTGCCAGGATTTCATCAAAAAAATTCTCAGATTACACTTCCCCTGACCCGGCTCTGTTCAGACAAGGTTCATGTGAGGTTCCTGGTCACCAGTCCTCATAGTGTGTCCTGGGTCATAGCCAGGGACCAGCTTGGAGGAGTTGTCATTCCCCATCAGTGGTGAGTGGTTGGTTAGAAGCTTTTACTTATCCTGTATAACTTCAAACTCTTTCAGCACCTTTCTAATTTCTAGGTGGGCATCCCTACCATGCACCTGTAATTCAGTGGGCGCTAACCCCTACGTGGGCCTGTACCAGTCTTGTAACAACCTAATAAATTCATTCCCTATAAACTCCCTTCCCCTATATGTCATTTCAAGATGCCTGGTTAATCTCTCCCACTCCTCCTGGGAAGACTTACTAGTGGCAAATCACCTACAACTTTGACAATTGGTATCTTCTTCCCCTTGAATAGGGTAAAATATATGGGGTAGCTCACTCATTGGGCTTGTATTCTAATCACTGGGAGAATTAGGCAGGGGTCATAATATGGGCTTTATTCACAGTCAGAAGGAAGATCCCCTTAGAAGCCTTCTGATATAATGCCTGGGTAAGGGAAACAATATGGGTTTGCCAATACTTGGAGTCCTCCAACAATCTCTTGGACTCCTTGTACTTGGTCTTGGTCACCTGCACCTTTGTATTGGGCACATGTGGTCTGTTCCAGCTCTGGTCCCTTATCTTTAGCTCTGGCTGCTTTATCTTGAGCTTCTGCACCTTTAGCTTGGTCTTCAGCTCCTTTTGTAGTCATTCTGGCCTTTGTAATCCACTTTTTCTAGTCCCTGAAGAGTCTCAGGCAGCTTCCCCTTTTATAGCTCCTTGCTTCAGACCAAAATCTTTCTCAGAACTCTTGTTTTTTAAAGCTTAAACTATCCAGTTTTTCTTCCTCTACAATATATTAAACTTTAAAACTTACTTCAGCCAATAAAAGCCCTGAATTTTCTGCTTCTGCTCCTCATTTTTTATGCTTTAACTCTCAAGTTAAAGCCCTCAAAACACTGATTAAATAAACTTTGGCTTGCAGCCAATCATATGCCTTGATTCAAATGTTTTGCCAAAAAATTTGCCCAAATGACTTGCTCTTGACTATGCTTCAAACTCAAAGCTGTCTTGTTCCGGGTAAATAACTGCTTCACGTTTCAAACAGTTTTGCTGTGATTTCTGTCACGTTTCTCCGGAAAATCTTGAGCACTTCTGCATATGTTTTACTTAGGGGAATTTTGATCCATCAATTCCTCAACGCTTCCCCAAGTTTTTCCGCATTTTCTTCAACATTTTGTGCCTTCAAACTCGCCTGTTGCTTGCTTTTTTGCCTCTCCTAGTTGTTCTTGGCAAAATTTGCTTATTTGCCTTCACAGTTTCTCTGTTCTGTTTCTGACTTCTTTCTGCCTTCTTTCCACTCAACACAAACTTAATAAATTTACAGTTTAAACACTGTAAATAATTTTTTCTCTCTTTCTTTCTATTTATATGACATTTAATTCTTTTATATCATATATTTGGCAGCCTAAAATCCTTATTTAACTGCTTCTTATATTAATATTTCCTCTCCTAAGACACCAAAATCAGCATTCCAGCTTCTATTTCCAGTCTGGCCAGTCCTTCTAAGTCATCTTCTAGCTCCATAGCTAGTCCTGCACTATTATCTTCTGGTCCTTCTGCAAGTTCTTCAACCTCATCTCTCAGCTCTTCAGCTTAACCAGCAATCAGTCTATCTGAGTCCACAAACAGCTCCTTTCAGTCTTCTCACAGCTTCTTTCATCACCAGTCCTCCAGCTACTTCTTCATCATGATCAGCTACTCCTACATCATGATCTTCCAGTTCTTCAGCTTATTATCACTAGGAATTACCTTGGTTCCACCTTCACAATGAACCATTTTGGTTCCAAACTTCAACATGAACCAACAGTTCCTCAACTAGTCTTCACTGTGATTATACAGTCCTTCTTACTAGTCTTCTCTGCTGATCCCCAACTATGAACCACCTTTGTTTTTTATCCCAGCCCCTGTTACCAGAACTTGTAGACCCAGGCATGAGTCTACATTGAACTGGCGTTTGACTGGGCCCTTGCAAGTGGCAATCCACTTAGGCCATTTAACCATAGATCATCAAAGTATATGCCGTTTTTTACTCACCCAGGTGATTAAGTCTGGACTTTCAGTTGCAAAGTAATCAGCTTTACTTCCCAGAGGCCTTTAAACCTGATTTCTGCATCTGCTTCCCTGAGCAAACCGCCTTGGTGACACCTCTGAGCAAATCTGCGCCCTCCAATGTTCACTTTGGGTTCTCCCCAAAGCTCCCATGGGGACATAAACGAGGACACCCTACCAGTCTGTTAGGTAGGATGCTTGCTCACAGACCTCCTGTAAGCGTATCAGGGTATGTAGAGCCCTCAGAGCTCTTCCCCTCCTTGGCATCCCACACTACCCGCCAGGGGTCCAAAACTTACAGCCCTGGTAGCCAAGTGGCCTACCATGCTGGCACACTCTTCTACCCTGGAAGCCTGTGTTACCCACCAGGGTCTAAACATCTTCCAGCCTGAGCAGCACACGCTCCTCATCAGGCTGGACCACTCCCCACCCCAAGCAGCTAAAGTTCCCTGCTGAGCTATCTCATTATTCACCCCAAGCAGCCACAGTTCCCTGCTGAGTGAAGACCTCTAGCCCACAGCAGCTAGTATCTTCTGCTGGGTGGAGACAACATCTGCCCCTAGTAGTCTTTACAGCTACTAGCTAGTCCTTACCTTCCCTAGTAGCCATCATTCCCTACTAGGCCTCTACCTGCACCAAAACAACAACACATTGTCAATCTTCAGCATAGAGTTTTTATTTGAAGCCAAATCAACCCTTGCCTACAAAACCATTCACATGTGGACCATCACAGTCCAGTTTGTATGAACTCCAAAGTGCTTGATGGCTTTTGAGACACTGAAGACAGATTTTACTTCTGCTCCTGTGTTGACAATGCTGGACCACACTAAGTTTCAGGAAACCAGGCATATGTAGAGGCATTGGGCGGCTCAGGATGGGGTTGGGCCAAGCCGGCGGGTAAAGCCCACCATAGAATGGGTGCTAACTTGATAATGTAAGACATAGATTGCCTGAGTAAGGACCAGGGTCCAGAGGTAGGGATCATGGAATCCACCATTCCTGTCAAGGTGATATAGAGTACTCCAAACAGTTGAGTGGATGTGGTCTCTGCAGCAGTGGGGGTCTCTATTGGGTGGTCGGGTTGTGGGGTTAAGGGTGGAGTCATGGGAAAAAAGTAGGCAGGCAGATAATTGTACTTGTCTTTGAACAATTTTGGTGGCCTTTTGTACCACTTTCCTTCACGTCATATGTATTCAGTTTTTCTAGTCCTGGCCAAGGGGTCAGCAATAAGGATGGTCTCCAAGTTGTACTCCACGTAGGCCGGGTTGGGCGGGTATTTGATAAAATGTACAAGTCCAAAGGGGGGGCTCCTGGGGGACAGTATAGTGCCTGGGTGGGATCAGCAGGTTGGTCTCCAGAGGAGACGGGTGCCTGATGGTCTACTTGAACAGAGTTAAGATGAAAGATCACTAAGACTAGGTAAGGTAAGATTTGTTCAAACCAAAGGTTCATAAAACTTTATTATCAAAATTGACAATATGGTCATCACCATACCACCAGGGTTTTTATACCATGGGACTTTGCTTCTTTGATTTTTGCAGGGTTCAGGTTTGCAGACAAGGCACTGGCAGGGCATGGATCTTGGCTTAGAGTCTTGAGGGCAGCATATCAAGGTTGTGCCTGCTCTGGAAAATAGAAGTGACAATGCTTTTTTCCACCGCCACTGTTCACTATGTCACCTGAGTAGTTCAATTGTACTACCCCTTCTGGGCGGAAGGCTGGCAGTTGCTGGTGGTCATTGGCAGAGTTAAAAATAGGTTTTGTTTTAACCTCCTTAAGGCCAGGTGCAACCTCTGCATAGGTTCAAATCTTTGGTGGATCAAGGTTGTCATCAATCCGGTGACCATTCAGGGAATTGTCCTTGGGAGACTGGCAGGCCTTGGAGTAACTCGTCAACTTGGGTTTGCAATTTAGCAATTGGGCGGGTTCCTGTCCACTTTGTGTGACTTGAGTAGTCTTTGGAGAGTCAGGGTTTGATTCCAGGGTTTCCAACCTTGATTTTGAAACTCCAGTATTGGCTCTTGGTAGGTTGGCAGTAGGTCCCTCCCCAACCCCTGTTAGCCAGGTTACATCTCCTCTGTAGGTATGGGTCTTCATTGGCACCAGTTTGGCGGCAGACTGGCAACTATTCAGGGAATCCTCCGTAGTAGGCTGGCAGGTTGCGGAGTAATTTAACAATTCAAGCCTGTGACTTAAAGGATTGGAGGGTCCTGGACTTTCCTGGAGGGTTCAATCTGCTTTCAGGGAACTGGGGTTCAACTCTTGGGTTTTCAATACAAGTATTAAAATGTCATTCATGACACTAAGCCCTTTATTTTGGAGACCAAAGCTCCCAACTTTGCAGTGGGTGGGGTGCTCTTTCAGGAGAGAGGGGATAGTATGCTACATCCTGTAGCATATTATTCAAATAAGATTATACCAGCAGAAGGGATCTATTCAATCTATGACAAGGAGATGCTGACAATAATGAAAACCTTGAAGCACTGGAGGAGATACCTGTGCAGTGCAGAGTTTCCAGTCAAAGTCCTGACAGATCATAAAATCCTTGTCTATTTCTTTAAGCCTAGAAAGTTGAACCAGAGGCAGGCTAGATGAGCTCTCAAGCTGTCAGATTAAGATCTCACAATTTTCTACAAAGCTGGAAAGGTTAATGTAGTTCTGGACGCACTTAGTAGAAGAGCAGACCTGGTACCAACCCATGTGGAGTTGCGCAACCACAATATGCAAGTTCTCTTGAATCCAGTCAGCTTAGGCATTCACTTGGGTTATATGAAGATTAGAGCAAGCTGACCAGACGTCATTAAAGCCCATCTGATGGACCCATTCTCAGTGTCCAAGATGGCTTACTTGGGCAAGGATTGTCAGGAATATTCCTGACAACAAACTTTTGCAAGACAAAAGTTTGTGTGCCTTTGGAATCATGGATCAAAATAAAAAAATTGCAGCAGTTTCCCCAATCAGGGGGAACTGCTGCAAAACAGCTGCAGGTTGGAACAGAATTTAAAAATTCAAAAAATTGTAAGTTTGGGTTTTATACCCCCACCGCAGGCCACGCAGCCGGCCGCCAGCTGTCTGCAGCCCGCACACACAGCCTGGCAGCTTGCCTGCGTGCGCCCGCCGCCAGCCAGCAGGGGACGGCGCACCCCCACAGCAGGCCTGTCCACCCCTGCCAGATGGGGAAATTGCACAATCAGGAAACCTGAAAAGGCAATTTCCCTAACCCTAAAAATAGAGGAAAGTGTTGCCCAAATTTGAAACCTACCAAATTTAGGAGGGGTTGACAGTCTGCCCTACAACCCACTTAATGCAGAAGTTACTCAATTGGAATTTGAATGCATGAAAGTACCTAAAGGAAATCCAAGGCCATGCAATTCAGAGATCAACAATACATTGATAGTCAAACCCCTCCAGTCCCAATCCCAAAATGGAATTCCAGACAACACCAAGTGTTTGTGGTTCCCTGTTCAATGTTTTTCACTATTTATGCCCCATCAAGGCTGATAGTATATAATAAAGCCCAACCACTTGAGGATAGTTTGTGCTATCATTGAGTTAAATTACCCCTCAATAGTATCACATAAATCAATTTAAAGACTTACTCTCCAAGAAGTTAAAACAAGACACTAAGCTTTTTCTTCCCTTTCCTAGGACCAGAAGATGAATCACCTAATCTTCTCAGCTGTCCTCACAGCATGCCTAGGGATTGGGGGCAACCAATATAATCAACAGCATGGGCCATTCAACAATCCATCTGGAAATTACTACTAAAAGAAGCCAGCGCAGCTCAACTCCTCCAAGTGGTAATCTTGGCCCACACTGGTATTGCCCCACTCCACCCAGTCTGTAGCCATATACACCTGTATATACTACGTACTCACGTTTTTTGCCAGTATTTTCAGACGCTATAACATACACACCAAAGTCTTTTGATTGATGATGACAGTCTATACAATTGTGACGGTTCTCACAGGCTTCCAAGTTGCCAACTTGGTCCCTTATTTTGCTAAAGTACTCTCCCAATTGTTGGTTCTTTACAAGGATAAGGACAGCCTGCTGTATAAAGCTGGGTTTTCCTTGAAAGTAACAATCTTGATGCTACACAATAGGATCTATGTACCAGAGGGCCAAACCAGGATTGACTTTCTAAGGGATTATAATGAATCCAAGATGTCTGGTCACCCAGGAAGGCTTAAGACACTCCAAGACATTAAACAGAACTATATATGGTTTAAGATTGACCAATGTGCAGCAGAGTACCTGGATGTCACAGTAAGTTTCATAATGCCGGAGATTATCTGGCCAAATAGGAAAGCTCGGAAAGCACAAAATCCTTTAACAAAACTGACTGATTTAATGGACTTGAATCAAACAGTTGATTGAAAATGGGTTACAGCTTCCCCAGTTTGCCAGTTGAATCTGATCCCCCCCCGTAATTTGATGTTGATAAATCAATGTAATTTAAGGGTTGTTCAATATGAGCTTATAAATATCAGCATGGTCATCAGAAGTTGGCCACTCAAGGGTTCTTTGCGACCTGGACTAAATACTCACTTGACAATGTGGAAGGAATAGGAGCCCAGGATCCAGGCAGTGTTGCTTAGTCAATTTTTGATATATATTGAATAATTTTCCCTGTCTCAACTCTTAAGAGTTGAGTCCTCTCAAAATTTACTCAATAAAATTCACATATCCCTTGGTCTAATTTTATTTTAAGAATGCATCCAGTAGTTGGGTTGTTACGCTACATCCCCTACAATCTGATTCTCAGCCAAATCATTACTGGCAGATGGGGCCTGGCCGTTGGTACTTTGTTGTTGACACCGCCCAATGTTAATTCAATGCCTAAAAATCTTGGAGTTGTTCCACCCATCTTTGAAGCTGAAAATCTTGTTGTATCTCAATGTCCTGAATTTTATTCTGAAGACACTCTGATGCTTTCCCAGGCTATTTATCTTGGGCTATTCTGGTTGTGAATAATTATTTTACTTGATCATAGTATCTCATTTGGAAATTTTACAAAACAGTATCTGAAGCTGTGTTGGTGGTTAATCATTAACCCTATGTGGATTTAGGTGGTAATTCCCCACTACTTAGAGACAGCTTCTTACTATCCCACAATTTCTGTCACATTAATCAACTCTTCTATGTCTGAGTTTTTAGAAGCAGTTTGTCATGAGTTTGTGTTCCTTTTCTCCTGTTCAATCAAGATATCTGTGTTTACCATGTTTGTTTGCATCAGTTCCTTTCTGAGTTTTCAGTTTGTACTTTTCTTTAATTTGTGGTTTACATCTCCAGTTACAGTTGTTGAGACTGAACCATCTGTTTCCTATTTCCACTGCGCCATGTCATTTTGGTGTCCAGATTATTTTCCCGCTCCACCCACTGATGAAATTTTGTGTGAAGTTTTATCAGCTTTATCATTCTATTCCAGTTTTAGTCTTAGTCATAAATCCCAAGTTTACCACGTGATGACAAAGGTTTCAGAGGATGCTTGTGAATAGTTGTTGTCTGCGGTGGAGCACAATCCATATGTTTTAACTGAAAGTGCATCTCTGTACCCTTTGTTAAAAGATTTTTGTGTATCTATTGAGGAGCTCAAAGTATTGTGTAAGTTTTACACCTTCCAACAGGGTAATACTCCTCTCTTGGTATTCCTTACTCAGTTTCTTACCTACTGCTGCACTATTGATGTTCCCAAGATGAATAAACTCTCAGTGCTGTGGTTAGCAGTTGACCAGACTGCCCGGGATTTGGCAGTTTGGGATTCCCTGTTAACCACAACTGAGACCCTGGTAAGCCAAATTCTTTTTCTGGTCTCAAATCTGTCAACTTCTAAACAAGATGCTATGAAAAACAAAGCCAAACCTGCCACATGTTTCTGGTTTTCTGGTACTTGCTCCGCGGTGGCTTCATCTAGTCAGCCTCAGGATTGTTCTCCTTTTGTGTCTTCTCAGTTGCAATTGGCTATCTTGAACAAACCTGCTGAGGTAAATTAATTTCCAGTTGTGGCTTTCCCCAAGAGTTTGTTGACTATGCTTCAGAACAACGTACCTGCAAAGTCTTTGGTAGTTGAGTCCGAGGAGTTACCTCTTGTTCCTATTGATTGTGATTGTCCCATCCTTCCTGATGCCATCCAGGAAATGATTGAGTGTTATTTCCAGGAGCACCCTGCCTCCTTAGCCACTGTCTGCACCACTGAAGAGAAGCAAGATCCTTCTGAGGTTGCAACATTTGCAGCAAATAAATCTACTTCTGGTTACTTAATGTTTTATGGTAGTATAGATAATGGTCAAAAGATCTATCAGCCAGAAATTCTGTTGGATACAGGTGCTTCTGAAAATTTCATGAGCGTGGAGACTGCCAACTTGCTACAACTCAAGTACCACCCGGGAATGCTTGTTAGGGGTGAAAACTATCAAATGTTCCCCTCTTTCCAGCTTAAGAAGCCAGTGACATTTTTAGTTGTGGGTCAATCTTTTACTGCAAGGTTCTCCATATGCTCTACTCTTATTGTTCCATTTTCTTAGGAGTAGGCTGGTGGCAGGACCATAATGTATTGACTCTGCTAAAAGAAAATGAGCTACAAGTGGACCACTCTTCAGGCATAACCATTTGTATTCTTCTGTTGGGTATGTCAGAATTAGAGCATTCTTCTCAGACAATTCAGTTTGTTCCTGTTCCCACACCTGTAAGTTTGTATTTGCCAGCATGCCTTAAACCCTGGTCTTCAGCATTTGACGCCACTAGGGGTGAGGTCCTCCCTAAGCACACTCAGTTTGACTTTGACTTTAAGGTTACCCTTGATCTGATTCATATTGTGTCCCCTATTTATCCTTTGACCTTGAAGGAGGACGCATGTTTGGAGGAGTGGACTTGAGACATGTTGATGAAAGGATACATCTTTAAAAAGGCTCTGTCAATCTGCTCTTCATTTTTGTTCATTCAAAAATCTAATGGGTCTCTTTGATCTTGTGTTGATTATGGGAATTTGGATAACATTACAATTCCTGATCCCTACCTGTTGCCTCTTGAGGCACAAATTTCTTGGTGCGTTGAGAAGTAAAAGATGTTATCAAAGCTTGACCTATTGAATGCATTCAACCAGATTAGAATTATGGAAGGAATGGAATGGTTGATAGAATTCAGAACTAAGAAGGGTATCTTTCAGTTCTGTGTAATGCCTTTTGGATTAAAGAATGCTCCAGCTTGCTTTCAGCAGTTGATTGATTTTGTCTTTGGGGATCTCCTGGGTGTATGTGCCATTTTATACATGGACAACATATTGGTGTTCTCCCTGGATGAGGAGTTGCATAAGTCCCACCTATCAGCAGTTGTAGAGCGCATTCTCCAGGAAAATTTGATCATTAAAAGGAGTAAGTGTGAATTCTTTAAACGTAAGTTTACCTTTCTGGGTAATATTATCTTTGAGGATGGCCACACTATTGCTCCTGACAAAGAAGCAGTGTTTCAAGAGTATGCTAGGCCTGTGACAGTATCCCAACTTTTTAGTTTCTTGGGTACCTGTACATTAATGAAGAAATTCACCCCTCACTTGTCTGAAGTGGCTGCCCCCTTGTATTCAGCTATCAGGAAAATGACCTTGGTCTGGATGCCTGAGTGCGCAGAAGCGTTTAAAGCAGTCAAGGCTCTTTTGTTATCTTTGCTGGTGTTGAGACATGTAGATCCTGAGCTTCATTTTGTGGTTTCCACAGATGCCTTAAAATATGCTGTGGCAGGTGTGTTGTTGCAGACTGCTAGTGATGATGTTGAGAGACCTGTAGGATATTTCTCCCATAAGATGGAGGCTTGAGAACGCAATTACATGATTTACAACAAGGAATTGTTGGCAGTTGTGGAATTTTTAAAGCACTGGCAAAACCATCTCATGTCAGCACGTCATCTGTTTGTAGTCAGAACCAACCATAAAACTCTTCTGTATTATTGTCAGCCCAGGTTTTTGTCAGGTTGCCAATCCCAATGGCATGGCAATTTGACAAGATATAAGTTCCCCTACAAGTTTATTAAGGGAGCCAATAATCACTTGGCAGATGTGTTAAGCAGAAATCCTTCCCATCTCCCGGATGCTGGTATGGACGTCAAGTTCAACACGCACACTATGATACCAGAAGAGGCTTTGGTTTCTTTTGTGCTGACTCTGCCTGCTACGCTGGCTACCATGTCCTTGACCGAGGGTGCGGACTTGGACTTATATTCCAAAGTTAAGTTCTTACAGCCGCTGGCCAAAGGTTACAATAGGTTACTGGAACTAGCATGTGCACATCTGGTTGGTCAGCCGCAAGGTTATCACAAGATAGGACTCATTATATAGCATCAAGGTTGCTTGTGGGCCCCAGAGGGTACCATTCAGGATGAAATCATGGAGGCCCATCACACCTGTCCCACGGCAGGCCACCCAGGGAAAAACAAATGATGGAGCTAAGTTGCCAAAAGTTTTCTTGGAAAGGTTTGACTGTGCAGGTGGTGGCTTACATTCAAGACTTCCTGGTATGTGTTTGGTCCAAGGCAAGCAGGAATAAAACTACTGGTTTGTTGGTCCCTTTATAACCAGCTGCAGGGTCCTGGACGTCAGTATCAGTGGACTTCATTGGAGAACTTCCAAATTCTAACGGTTTAATACAATCATGGTGGTGGTTGATTGCTTCACAAAAATGGTACACTTTGTTCCCTGCTCAACCACAATTACTTCAGTGGAAACAGCTAGGTTTTTTTTCAACAGAATCTTCTCCTTGCATGGCATCCTGATGGAGATTGTGAGTGACCCCGGGTCCCAATTCATTGCTCAGTTCTGGGAAGCTTTTACTAGAATTCTGGGCATCAATTTGTGCCGCTTCATGGCTTTCCACCCCCAATCTGATGGACAAACAGAGAGGGTAAACCAAAGTTTGGAGGTCTACCTACGCTGCTACACAAATGCACAACAGGATGACTGGTGCACTAAATTACCTATGGCAGAGTTCACATATAATAACGCCCTGCACACGTCAACTCAGGTTTTGCCATTCTATGCTAATGTAGGTTACAATCCTTCATCCAACATGGTTCCTTGTTTGGCTATCAATGTGGAAGCTGCAACTGATCAAGCTGCTACACTAAAGCAAGTCCATCAGGAGCTTCAGGTTATTTTTGCTGCCGCTGTGACAACTTACAAGGAATATGCAGATTGCAAGTGCCAGGAGGGTACAACCTACTGACCAGGTGATATGGTTATGGTGGATGCACACAATATGAAATTGAAAGTCCCCTGCTGCAAATTAGGTCCCAGACAAGTTGGTCCCTTCAAGGTTGAATGTCAAATTAGTCCCTCTGCATATTGGCTAGATTTACCCCAGCTTTTAAGATTTTCCACACCTTCTATGAGTGCCTACTTACTCCCTTTAAGGGTACTGAGACTCCTTCTTCCCAACCCATTCTTATGGAAGGAGAGTGTTGCAACTAAACCAATGAGAGTTCAGTATTTGAATTGAGGAAGACAACAGTCCAATAGAAAGGACAAGAATGAATAGAATAAGGTATTGTTTATTGTAGAATATTGTGCTTAATATACCATATAAGGAAAGCCACAAGGCCACAAAGGGGTGGCTTAGTGGGGTGTTCCATGTAAGGTTTGAAGCCAAGGAATAACTTGTGTGGAGATCAGCAGGTCAAATTGGTAGTGCTCCTAATTAGGATGAAGTGCCTACAATTTGATATTGCCATCAGATTGTTTCATGTTGTTATATACGTCAAGGGGCAACTCATTAAGTGCCCCCTGTGTATTGTAAGATATGTTAGCAGGCGAGTCTGGAAACTCAGTTGCAACATCACCCTTGCCCCCTGCTTGTTGTCAGACATCAAGATTGGAGTCTGCAGAAGATCTGGGAAGGTCTGCACAAACAACCTTTGTATGGGGATGGCGCAGCAGGGGCGCAAGCAATTGTGGTGGAGCTTCTTGGTGTTCCCTTGGGCATCTTCAAGTTGGTAGGTATGGCTGTCATAGACTGCGGCTATCTTGAAGGGCCCTAGGTGGTTGGGTTCTAACTTGGCAGAATTGGGGTTGAGGGTGTAGATGGGGTCACCTATGGCGTATCTTGCCTCAAGGTGCTTTATCCCTCCTTTGACTTGTTTGTGTTTGATTTATCAAGCCTTGGCACACCATTGGTTCAGGGATGGATTTGTCAACAGGGGGCTTTCCAGGACTGTAGACCGTAAATTTCCCTGTTCAACTCCTATCAGACTGTCTGGTGTTCCAAAGGCCAAGGCGCTGGGGCTGAACCCAGTGCCTCTGTTGATTATTGCCTGTAAGATAATTAAGGCGGTGGGCAGGTGTTCAGTCCACGAGGTATTGGAATGCTCCTGTGAAAGTTTGGCAATCAGTTGAAAGAGTGAGCCATTTAATTGCTCTATGCGTCCATTGGATTGTGGATACTAGGCAGTGGTGACTATTTTTTGGATGGCATTCTTGGCGCAGTACACCTTCATGACATGCTCAACAAGTTTGGGGCCACCATCTGTGATGAGGCGTTTGGGTTGCCCAAAGCGGGCCACAATTTCCTTGCCAATGAAGCAGGTGATGGTGGTGGCAGTGTGATTAGTGGTTGCCCATGCTACTGGCCAACAGGTGAAGTAATAAATGGTTGTTATGCTGTACTTCTTCCCCAGCTGTTTTTGGGGAGGGGCCTGAAAATATTGAGGGCCCACTGCTTGAAGGGTTCCATGGCTTCAATGGACAGGACAGACTTTGGGGGTGCAGGTTTGGACGTATTCTTTTTGCACAGCACACATGTTTCAAGGAGATCCAAGATGTCTTGATGCATAAATGGCCACCAAACCTTTTGTTTCATGATCTCAAAGAGGTTACGCCCTCTGACGTGACCCAAGGTGTGGTGATAATGCAGTATTGTGTTGCCCTGTTGTGTGATGGGAATGTAGGGCATCTTTTCACCTGTCTCTGCTTGGCAGCAGACGTTGCCAGAATTGATGGTGGACTGAATTTGTTGTCCTTTAGCTTGGAGATGGTTACCAAGTTAAGGCCTTTATAAAAAGTTGCTTCAGGACAGAGGTAAAGCATTGGTCAATCTGGGTCCAAGCTGTTGTCCCCAGTGATGGACGCTACATAGAGCCTTGAGAGGGCGTAAGCTGTGACAAGTTCCTTTCCAGGCTTGTACTTGATGCACAACTAGTAAAGGGATAGGCATTTGACCCAGCCTGCTTGGCTGCGTGTCAAGTGGTACTGTGAGTTAAAGTACTGGAGTGACTTGTGGTCTGTCAGGACACAGGGTGGAAAGGTGGCTCCTTCCAGGTAACAGCGCCATTCTCAACGCAGTGTACAATTGCCGCTAATTCTTTATCATGTATGGGATAGTGTTGTTCTGAGTTAGTAAGCTTCCTGGACTCATATGCCATAGGAAGGAAGATACCCTTGTCAGTTTCTACCCGTAGCACGCCCCCTATGGCTCTGTCAGAGACATCAGCTTCAAGTTTGTACTGGCGGTGCCAATTGGGGAACTGCAGTACAGGCACAGTTGTAAGTTGTTGCTTCAACGTTTCAAAGGCTTGATCTCTGAAAGGGGTCCAATGGAAGCGCTGTTTAGTGTTTAGGAGCTCAGTGGGGGGTGCAATTAGTTCCCCACAATTGGGAATAAACTTGCACATGTAGGCAACCATGCCTAAGAAGGTGTGTACCTGGCCCACATTGGTGGGAGGCAGCATGCTGGCAATTGCCTTGATTTTGGCGGGGTTGGGCTTTCTCCCTTGGGCAGAGATAGTGTGCCCAAGGAACAATAGCTACAACTTGAGGAATTTGCATTTAGAAGGCTTAGCCTTAAGCTGGTTTTTCCAAAGGTTGTCAAGGACAGCACAGAGGTGTTGGAAATGCGTGGTTTGATCTTGAGTGAAGACAATAATGCTGTCAAGGTACACAACAACACATTTCCTAATTGATTCCTCAAATGCCTTGTTCATCAACATGGCAAAGGTGGAAGGAGCGTTGGTCATTCCAAAGTTCATGACCTGGCACTCAAACAACCCGTAGCGTGTGCAGAAGGCGGTTTTTGCCTCATTCCCTGGTGCTATGCAAACCTGGTTGTACCCTGCGGTGAGATCAATCTTTCTAAAGACCTTCACATCTGCAAGTGTGTCAAACAGGCCGTCAATCAATGGCAGGGGTATTTATTCTTAAAAGCCACCTCATTCAAGGCACAGTAATCCATGACCAGGCAAAGGGACCTTTCTTTATTGGCTACAAAGAAGACAGCCGCCCTGTGTGGGGAGAGCAAGGGGCAAATGAAGCCCTTGTCAAGCGCGTCCACAAGGTGCTGGTGGAGGGTCTCATCTTCTTTTGGTGTAAGACGGTATAAGGGGTGTGCTCTAGGTAACAGCCCTTGGTGTTGTACAGCATGCTGGATCTCTTGGGGAGGAGGTAGTTGGTCCAGAGTTTTTCTGAATACGTCCGTATACTCCTTGAGAAGTGTGGCAAGCGCTGGTGGAGATGACATGGTCAAGGGAGGGCCGCAGATAGTTCAGCGCAGATAACTTCAACTGAAAATTGGTTAAAGTCTAGTTTTTCCCCCTTGAAATTGTACAAGCCTGTCTCTGTTATCCCAACAAATACAGTATTATGGAGTAATCTGCTCATTTCAATAGGATATATCTGAAAACCCACCCCATTCCTATTGAGGGTGATCACAGATGTATCCTAGTCAATGTAGGGACGGCTGTGGCAAAGCCAGTCAAGGCCAGCAATGACATTGTGGCTGAGCCCTTCTGTGATGGGGCCAGAGAGCTTAACCTGGATGTTTCCCATTCTTGCAGAGAAGGGTACTGTCTCATGGGTAATTGCCACTCTACGGGAGTCAGCTACTTGTACTGCCTTGAACCTGCTAGGCACTTGGTCAAATTGTTGAGAGTCAGCAAATGCCTGGTCAACCATAGTGTGGTCAGCCCCAGTATCTACCAATAGTTTGTGGGTATTCCCACAAAAACAGAAGGGATAAGTCAAGTGGGTTACTTTATTTTAAGAGAGGCTTGCTTAGAGAATGGAATCCTTGCTGTGAACCTGAAACACATCAAGGGTTTTAACTTTGTGAATGTTGTAGTTGGAGGAGTTCTTTGCAAGGAGGGATTGAGAGTGAGGGTCAAGTGGAGTTGTAGGACCTCTTTTAACTACAACCCCAGGCTTTTCCCTGGTCCTCAATTTGTTTTAGCTGGAGTTTCCCCTTGCGGGGGTGTTTGGTTCCATTTTCCTGCTGGCAGGGCTGGCAGCGGCCTACTTGGTTGTGGCTACTGCCAGGTGTTGCATGAGGTTGAGGTGGACTGTCATTAGTATGGCAGAAGCCCATCAAAGCCTGATTGTTGGCCTCCATGATGGCCTTATAGGAATCATCAATGAAGGTGCAACAACCTATGGGGACCAACTTACAGATATGGGGCTTGAGTCCATTGATTATCAGGGTCAGAAGCATGGTGTTGCCATTGGTTACAGATTTGGGGGCGGCGGCAAGGTACTCAGGAACAGATCCAGTCTTTTTAATAGCTAGAAGAGGAGTCCCCACTACAATAGGCAAGAAGGTTTTGCTGTAACAGGACTTTGCAGCGTCCTGGAATGCCACCCAGATGACATCAATTTCCTGACTGGCCCAGTTGGTAAACCACACAGTGGCTAGCCCTGTGAGGCGCCCAGACGCAGTGGCAACCCACATGGGTTTGGGAACCTGGCAGATACAGAGGCGGGCTTTGGTGGATTGGAGCCAACTGATAATGTCAGCCCCTTTGACCCCACCTGCAAAGGATTCCAGCTGAAGATTGAGCATGGGTTGTGACAAGTCTGACTGGGGAGGGGTGATGCTGGTGTCACGCTGCCCAAGACAGAGTCAATTATATATGCTTGTAAGTACCATTTGATCTTGGTAGATGACGTACCTGTCAGGATGTCCCCCTTGGGGATTGGCAGGAAGGTCTACTGATGGGGAGTAGCCATATGGCCCGTACTCTGTCCTTTCTTGGGGGAATTTTTCTTTTAGGTAGGTTGTGAACCTACTGCTGCTACCACTGTTGCAACTGAACCAATGAGAGTTCAGTATTTGAATTGGGGAAGATAACAGTCTAATAGAAAGGACAAGAATGAATAGAATAAGGTATTGTTTATTGTAGAATATTGTGATTAATATGCCATATGGGGAAAGCCACAAGGCCACAAGGGGGTGGCCTATTGTGGTGTTCCATGTAAGGTTTGAAGCCAAGGAATAACTCGTGTGGAGATCAGCAGGTTGAATTGGTAGTGCTCCTAATTAGGATGAAGTGCCCGCAATTTGATATCACCATCAGATTGGTTCATGTTGTTAGATACGTCAAGGGGTGACTCATTGAGCGCCCCCTGTGTATTGTAAGATATGTTAGCGGGCAAGTCTAGAAAATTGGTTACAACAAGAGCCTGAGTATGAGCTAAATTGTATTCTGGCTTCCTGTAAGAATTGATGCCAATTGGGGGATATTTGGTGTCATGGAAGGGTTATCCTTATTCTGAAAACTTGTGGGTTCCCCACTATGATTGTTACAATTCCCCAAACCTTATTCAAGAATTCTATGAGTGTAATATGACTGCCATTGGCCACCCCAAACTCACATTAGCTACAATGAAGCTTTCCCCTGCCCACAAGAACTTCTCCTTGTCTCATCTTCCGGTCAGTGGTATTGTGCCCTGGGCTAAAGCAGAGGGTAATGTCACAGTAAGTTCCATAATGCCGGGAATTATCCAGCTGAATAGGAAAGCTTGGAAAGCCTGAAAACCTTTAACAAAACTGACTGTTTTAATGGACTTGAATCAAACAGTTGATTGAAAATTGGTTACAGCTGCCCCAGTTCGCCAGTCAAATCCAATTTCCTCCCCCTGTAAGTTGATGTTGATAAATTGACATAATTTAAGGGTCACCCAATATGAGCTTATTTATCAGCATGGTCATCAGAAATTGGTCACTCAAGGGTTCTTTGCAACCTGGACTAAATACTCACTTGACAATGTGGAAGGAATAGGAGCCCAGGATCCAGGCGGTATTGCTTAGTCAATTTTTGATATATATTGAATAATTTTCCCTGTTTCAACTCTTAAGAGTTGAGTCCTCCCAAAATTTACTCAATAAAATTCACATATCCCTTGGTCTAATTTTATTTTAAGAGTGCATCCAGTAGTTGGGTTGTTATGCTACATCCCCTACAATCTGATTCTCAGCCAAATCATTACTGGCAGATGATGTGAGAGAGGGGGGCTAAACTAACTAAGTTTGGCTCCCATCCTGGTGAAACAAACCACCAGGATGCCATCCAGTGAAGAACTGGGATGGCTGCTTGGAGAGGGGACCACAGGAAGGACACTGGGGACAGCTGAGGGAAGTAGGCATTCAAGCCCATCAGTATCAGGCTGATGAGCAACCAAGGGGTGCGGGTGGGAGCGGGAGAGGAAACCTTGGGGGAACCAAGGGGTACTGAGGGACTCAGAATCACGCTGGGGAGGGGGCGCATTGGAGGCACGGCTTCTTCTAAGACGGGTGAGGCATAATCCACTATACTCAAATCCAAGTCATCACATGTCAGGCTCTTGACCACAGCCTCTCCAGAAAAGAGAAGGCCGCTGGGAAGATCCCAAAGACTGGAGGGATCTCTACCTACAAGTCTGGCAGACAAAGAGATTTTCTTCCACAGATCAGGGGAGGTGGACCACAGAAGAAGTAAGAATAGAGCCAGGGAGAAAACCACAAACTTGAGTGCTGGGAGTATCATAGGAATATTCCTTGCAAAATTTGGAGTAGGTTGGTATAATTTTCTGACCAAAATCAGGCAAAAAAGGTGCTGTTAGGGTAGGCTTAACATTATTGTGCCAAACTGCAGCAGAACAGGTCCAAACAGCTTTACAATGGTCTTGGAGACCTTGGCAAGAACAGCAAGCAAGAACGGGTTCAAGAACAATGATTTTAAGAGAAATTTCAAAATAATAATAGAATTTATAAAGAAAATCAATTCAAATTTCAGATTTCAAACTCTGTTTTCAAAAGCAAAAGCAGAGGAGACAACAACTAGGAAAAACAACCCTAGTATAGGGGGCCAGAAGAGAAGCTGGGTTTGAAACCAGCTAGTACAAGGTAAGCTTAAAGCCAAAACTAACACTTTAATCCTTAGGGCTGCTAGAACACAAACTGGGTTCCTGGCAGCAGTAATAATTAAAATTTAAGTTGCAAATGACACCAAACTTTAATATATTTGGAAAATAGACAAGCAGGGGACTGGAAGTCCCCTTGCTTGCATAAAAGGAATGGGCTGCAAGTAAGATGAGTCACATGACAGTGGGCTCTGAATCCAATTGGCTGGAGACAAAACTTTGCTGGACAGGGGCAGGGAGACTGGAGGGTTTCATTCCAATTTTCGCGGTCAGGTCTGATTGGCTGGAAGAGGTACTGGTCATTTGGAATTCACTTGGGTTGTTTAGTGTTGATGTGGCAACCTCTGATTGTCTAGCTCTAATGGTTTTTAGAAGTGGGCAATACCAAGCTAATAAGTAGTCTAAATTAAACAGTGTTTCTTCCCAGGAGGGAGCAACCAAAGGCAAAGGGTCCACAGGGTAGGCTAACACAAACCTCTCATCTACCATGTGAGCTAAATCATTTAAAGAGTGGAGGGGTTTGGCAGGCGTTTTTGAGTCTTTCTTGGTACACCAAGGGAAGATTGCGCAATCCAAAGCCAGAGGTGGCAGTGAATTTACATTATCCTTTCCTTTTTCCTGGGGCCGGATTCCTCCCTGGGAAAGCGTAGCCACCGAGAAGTTCTTGTGCGCTTTGGGAATCTTGAGCGCCAGAAGGGACTTGGGGGCCGAGTGCCGTGTGCCGTGGGATTGTTCTTATGGAATTCCTGTACCAGGTCCCAGCAATTTCTGCAGTTGGAGGAGCTTACCCAGCTGTTGTTGTAAGAGGGATATCCTTTCCAAGATACACAATATTGAAGGGACTTGCAAATCCTACGGGAGGCTACTATGGCTTCTACCTCATACTTGGGGGATCCATCCACCAAGGTGGGGTCAGGGGTGCTGGGGAGATCCCCTTCAAAAGGGGACAGACAACAGGCGTTGAAGGTGCTGTGGATCTGATAGGAGGGGGGGAGGTCCAACACAAACGCACTGTTGCCCTTGTCTTCCAGAACCTTGAAGGGGCCCAGCCTCTTGAGAGCAAACTTCCTTGAGGGGACCTTCATTCAGATATTGGTGGCATCCAACATCACAAGCGAGCCCACTGGGTACTGGGGAGCAGGCCGTCTATTCTTGTCCGCCGCTTTCTTGTACGCCTCAATAGACTTAGTCAGGGTGCTTTGAACTTTGAGATGAATGGCTTTGAGGTGAGCTGTCATGTCTACAGCCGCTGGTACGCTTGCCTGGAGTACGGGACCTATCACAAAGGCTGGGGAAAACCCCAGGGTAGCCTGGAATGGGGACACCCCTGTCAAAGCATGCACAGTATTGTTGTACGCAAACTGGGATAATGGGAGATCATCAGACCAGGAGTCCATTGAGGCATTTGTTTAGCAACTCAGGTGCTGCTCCATGGTTTGGTTGACTCTTTCTGTTTGCCTGTCTGACTGAGGATGGAAGGAAGTGGACCTGCATGGCTTAATGTTTAGAATCCCCAGCAGGGACTCCCAGAACATGGACGTGAACTGGGGACCTTGGTTGCTGATGATTTCCTGTGGTAAGCCAAAGTTGGAGAAGATGTGTTTTACAAACAGTTTTGCCATCCCTACTGAGTCTAGGGTGGTCAGGCATGGGATGAAAACTGAATATTTGGTGAAACAATCCACTACCATCATGATGGAATCAAAGCCTCCTGACAAGGGGAGGGCCACCACAAAGTCCACAGAGATGGATGACCATGGACCTTGAGCCTGCTGTAGGGGGTGGAGAAGGCCATTGTTGCCTGAACAATCTGGTTTGGAGCGGGCACAAGTGACACACTTCTTAATCCAGGGACCTACTGCCTTAGTTATCCCAACCCAGCTGTAAGTATGCCTGATGAGCTCAAGCAGCTTCTTGGTACCAGGATGACCAAACAGAGGGGAATCATGATGTTCAGTCATAACACGCGGCTGCATTTCCTTTGGGACCCACACTTTTTGGTGTTTTAGTAAATTATCCTATCCTTAAGTGTATAGGGACCATTGGACACAGAGTCTGGAGACAGCTTAGCGCAGATAGCCTGGCCGTCCAGCAAAGAGTGCTGGGCCATCAGGACGTCATACAAGAGCATGCCAGGTAGAGCCAGAGGTGGAGGTGCCCCAGGGGAGGCGGCGGGACCAATGACCAGGAGCTGGGGGGTAGAAGCTGACACTGTGGCTGGGGTGTGGGGAGAAGGGGGCCGGGCGCTGGGAGGACCAAAGCCTCTGGGATGACAGTAACTTGAGGATTCTCATCACCCCTCACTGGGTACATTGCAGGGTTGCGACTTAGCAGGTCAGGGAGGATGTTAAGTTCCCCTTTCACAAACTTGTATTTTGAATTTGTAACCTGAGAGCGTCTGCATGACACGTGCCTGGAGAGGAAGTAGCTTCTGGGGCTTGCAGAAATAACAGAGGGCTTTGTGATCTGTTCAAACCACAAACTTTTGTTGAGTGCTCTGCAAATGATGGCGCCAATGAGTGATGGCATCCACCACAGCCTGCAGCTCCTTGTCAAACACCGCCCAGGAGCACTTGTTGGGGGCAAACTTCCTGGAGAAGTAAGCAACCGGGAGCTCCTGACCGTTGTGTTCTTGGAGGAGAACTGCCCCAGCAGCCACGTTAGAGGCATTGCAAGCTATGATGAACTGCTTACTTGTGTTGGCATGGCATAACACTGGGGTAGAAACAAAGACCCTTTAATAGCCTCAAAGGCCTCCTGGCATGCTGGAGTCCACACAAAGGAGGTGTTCTATCCAGCCATAGGGTGCAGGGGGGCAGCCAGCTCAGAGATGGCTGGAGAGAACTTCTTGAGGAAGATCACTGTGCCCAGAAAGCAACGCAACTCCTTCTGGTTCCTAGGGGTAGCCCACTCCCAAAGAGCCTTGGCCTTGTCAGGAGAGACCGTGTGGCCGTCCTTCAGGACCAAGTTGCCCAGAAAAGTGACCTCGGACTTGAAAAACTCACACTTACTGGGCTTGATGAACAACCGCGCCTTGTGGATGGCCGCCACCACAGCCACCAGGTCCTTAGTGTGCTGCTCAGGAGTGGGAGAGTGGATTAGGATGTCATCAATGTACGCCACAGCGCAGGAAAAGCAGAGGTCTCCCAGAGCATCCTCGATGACTTGCTGGAAGATTGTGGGGGCGTTCTTCAAGCCAAAAGGCATGACCTTGAATTGGAAGCAGCCACACCAAGTTTTGATGGCTGTGAGCCACTTGTCCCCCTCTGCCACCCAAACCTGGTTAAAAGCATTAACAAGATCAAGCTTTGAAAAGACACGAGACTTGGCAATGGACTGAGTAATGAAGGCTTCCAAGGGGAGGGGGTAGCAGTCTGGAACAGTGACATTGTTGAGGAGAGTGTAATCAACGCATGGCCAAAGTGAGCCATCTGATTTCTTAGCAAAAACCACCAGGGAGCTCACCAAGGAAGCCTTCTTGACTATCCATCGTTTAGCCAGCATATCATCCAATCACGTGCCCAAAGCCTTGTCCTCCAGTTCACTGAGGGAGTACATTAGGGCGTCAATCTTCATAAGGTCAACCGTTGTCTTAAAGGTCAAATTGTGGCAAGAGTGTGGAGGGAGAGCGCCAGAAAGGGTAGCGTTAAAGGCGTCCTTGAAGGGAGCCAGGATGGCTGGCAGGGCAAAGGGCTCAGGAGGGGAGACTGGAGTTGCCGCAAGAGATAGGCATGACTCAGGCGGTTCCCACTCCAAGGGAAGGAGGGGGAATGACCCTGGACACCTGTCCAGCAAGAAGTGAAGCTTGTTGGTGAGACAGTCAATCTGTACCAAGTGGCGCTGCCACCACCCCACGCCCACAATTACAGGATACAGGAGGTCCTCCACAGCAGAGAATTTACTCACAAACACGTGGGAGCCTGTACAGTAACTAAGTGGGTTAGTAAGGGGGTAACTGAGAACCGGTACCTGGCTAGCAGTAATCAGGCTCTGGGGAGGGAGCAGGGACAAACCCAAGGACTGAGCCAGTGCCAGGTCCATAAAGTTGCCTGCAGCACCTGTATCTACCAAAACTGTAGCCTTAGCCTGGCGGTATTTGGTATAAAAGCTTGCAGTAAAAAGGAAATAAGAAAAATCTTTATTCTGCAGGGTCAGAATGGAGGCGGCAGGGTCGCAGGAAGAAACCTCAGGGATGGCAGCTGAAGCTGCAAAGACAGGGAGGGAACCTGTGGAAGTGGGCCAGTTAGGGACCTGGCAAGGCCGGCACATCACATTGATGGCATGCGTCTTGGGAGGCTTAGCCGCGGGGGGCTTGGCCTGGGCGGGCTTAGAAGCTGGGAGGTGGGCCAGTACACCAGACTTGGGCTGGTAAGCCAGCTTAGCGCCAAGCTTGTGGGCCAACGCAAATGCCTTCTTGAGAGAGGTGGGAGCCGGATCCCACGCACTCTTGTCAGCTGAAGCAGCGTCCAAGGAATTGCGGAACATGGCCACTACCATCTTGGTAGGGAGATCCAGGGAGGCAGTCTTCACTGCAAAACACTCAACATGGGCGGCAAGGTCAGGAGCGAGCCCCTTAGAACAAAGAGTCTCAAATATAACTGAGGCCTTGGAACCCGGGGCAGCCACTGCTGAGGAGACCAGTGTGAGGAGGGAGGAGGTATCCCCAAGTTCCTGGCTTTGACGGAGGAGAGTGCCCACCCAGAGGCGGGGGTCTCCATCAAGTGCATCCAAGAGGGCCACTGATCTTTGCGCGTTGGAGATGGGGGTGTCTGCGGAAGCTGAGTCCATGGAGAGGCGGAGCTGCAGCTCCCCAAGAGCATCAAGAACCTTCTCACAGACGGCCACAGAAGGGGGGTACAGGGTGACACCAGGGTAATATTTACCGCAGATGCGGCTGAGGAAGCTGTGGAGGGGGAGACAGACTTCTCAGTGAGACACGACTTGAAGGAGGACAGAAGTGACCACACAGCCCACACCAAGAGGAATCCAGTGAGGAGAGATCCCAAGCTGGCTTGGAAGAGGGCAAGAAGTAAGCTTCACACCCAGTAGCAAAAGGCTTCAAAGTCAGAAGAAATGGGCTTGTCTATTATGTGAGAGAGGGGGGCTAAACTAACTAAGTTTGGCTCCCATCCTGGTGAAACAAACCACCAGGATGCCATCCAGTGAAGAACTGGGATGGCCGCTCAGAGAGGGGACCACAGGGAGGACACCGAGGACAACTGAGGGAAGTAGGCATTCAAGCCCATCAGTATCAGGCCGGTGAGCAATCAAGGGGTGCAGGTGGGAGTGGGAGAGGACACCTTGGGGGAACCAAGGGGTACTGAGGGACTCAGAATCACGCTGGGGAGGGGGCGCATTGGAGGCACGGCTTCTTCTAAGACGGGTGAGGCATAATCCACTGTACTCAAATCCAATTCATCACATGTCAGGCTCTTGACCACAGCCTCTCCAGAAAAGAGAAGGCCGCTGGGAAGATCCCAAAGACTGGAGGGATCTCTACCTACAAGTCTGGCAGACGAAGAGATTTTCTTCCACAGATTAGGGGAGGTGGACCACAGAAGAAGTAAGAATAGAGCCAGGGAGAAAACCACAAACTTGAGTGCTGGGAGTATCATAGGAATATTCCTTGCAAAATTTGGAGTAGGTTGGTATAATTTTCTGACCAAAATCAAGCAAAAAAGGTGCTGTTAGGGTAGGCTTAACATTATTGTGCCAAACTGCAGCAGAACAGGTCCAAACAGCTTTACAATGGTCTTGGAGACCTTGGCGAGAACAGCAAGCAAGAACGGGTTCAAGAACAATGATTTTAAGAGAAATTTCAAAATAATAATAGAATTTATTGAGAAAATCAATTCAAATTTCAGATTTCAAACTCTGTTTTCAAAAGCAAAAGCAGAGGAGACAACGACTAGGAAAAACAACCCTAGTATAGGGGGCCAGAAGAGAAGCTGGGTTTGAAACCAGCTAGTACAAGGTAAGCTTAAAGCCAAAACTAACACTTTAATCCTTAGGGCTGCTAGAACACAAACTGGGTTCCTGGCAGCAGTAATAATTAAAATTTAAGTTGCAAATGACACCAAACTTTAATATATTTGGAAAATAGACAAGCAGGGGACTGGAAGTCCCTTGCTTGCATAAAAGGAATGGGCTGCAAGTAAGATGAGTCACATGACAGTGGGCTCTGAATCCAATTGGCTGGAGACAAAACTTTGCTGGACAGGGGCAGGGAGACTGGAGGGTTTCATTCCAATTTTCGCGGTCAGGTCTGATTGGCTGGAAGAGGTACTGGTCATTTGGAATTCACTTGGGTTGTTTAGTGTTGATGTGGCAACCTCTGATTGTCTAGCTCTAATGGTTTTTAGAAGTGGGCAATACCAAGCTAATAAGTAGTCTAAATTAAACAGTGTTTCTTCCCAGGAGGGAGCAACCAAAGGCAAAGGGTCCACAGGGTAGGCTAACACAAACCTCTCATCTACCATGTGAGCTAAATCATTTAAAGAGTGGATGGGTTTGGCAGGCGTTTTTGAGCCTTTCTTGGTACAACAAGGGAAGATTGCGCAATCCAAAGCCAGAGGTGGCAGTGAATTTACAGATGGGGCCCAGCTGTTGGTGCTTTGTTGTTGACACCACCCAATGTTAATTCAATTCCTACCAATCTTGGAGCTGTTCCACCTGTCTTTGAAGCTTAAAATCTTGTTGTATCTCAATGTCCTGGATTTTATTCTGAAGACACTCTGATGCTTTCCCAGGCTATTTATCTTGGGCTATTCTGGTTTGGATTCATTATTTTACTTAACCATAGCATCTTATTTGGAAATTTTACAAAATGGTATCTGAAGCTGTGTTGGTGGTTAATCATTAACCCATGTGGATTTGGGTGGTAATTCCCCACTACTTAGAGACAGCTTCTTACTATCCCGCAATTTCTGTCACACTGGAGGGTTGCAAAATCTTTGGGAAGACCAAGACCAGAAGAAACAAGCCTGAAGGGTTACTAAGGCCTTTGGAAATCCCCACAGGGCCATGGAGATTGGTTTCTATGGACTACATTGTGGAACTCCCCCCTCTGGATTGTTCAATGCCATTCTGGTGATAGTCAATTAATTCACTAAGATATTGTATTTTGTTCCTACTACCACTCACTGTACAGCCAGCAAGACCGCCAAGCATTTTCACAAAAAGGTGCTAACCCAACATGGATGCCCTAGTGAAGTGATCACCAACAGAGCACCCCAGTCCACATCACATTATTGGACTCAATTAATGCAAGACTTGGGAATCAAGTGGTGCATTTCAACTTCTTATCATCCACAGAATGATGGCCAGACAGAGCAAGTGAATCAGATTCTTGAGCAATAACTCCATCATTATGCCAATACAGACCAGGATAATTGGTCATAAATGCTTCCAATGGCTCAGTTTGCTTACAACAGTAAAGATCACGCCTCAAAAGGAATGTCTCCCTTTAAGGCTAATTATGGGTTTGATCCTACCTGGGATCCCAGAATTGGTGCCAAGGAGTCCAATGCAATGGGCTGCTCATGGGTAGAACATATCTACATTTCCCAGGTTACTTGCTGGAAGAACTTGGACCAGGCAGTCAGGACCTACAAAGCTTTTGCCGACAAGAAAAGGATCCAAGGAAAGCTGTTGATTGTTGATGACGAGGTCTATTTGGACTCACAAAACATTCCCCTGTATGTACCAAGTCAGAAGTTGGATCAAAGATGTAGCAGACTCTACAAAATTCTCAAGTTGATAGGTGAAGTGGCCTATAAGTTGGAATTACCACCAACTTGAAATATTCACAATGTTTTTCACTGAGCATTGTTGTTCAAGAAAGAAGGAGTTTTGCTTCCTCATCAGAAGCTTAAATCAGCACCACCTCCCATCCAAGTGGGAAGGTCAACATAATACAAAGTGGAGTATGTGCATGAAGACTGGACCCATTACAGGACACCACAGTACTATGTGAAATGGTTGGGCTATCTGTTGGAGGAAAGCGCTTGAGAACCTGTAGACAACTTAAACAACGCTAAGCAGGCCATCCAGAGGTATCTGGAGAAGAAGTTTAGCCTTGAGAAATCAGAGGGGCTGGAGGGGGATGATGTCATAAATGACATTTCTCCCAAAATAAGTGGAAAACTCCAACTAGGAGAATTGAAGTCGGGACCTGTGACCGTACTACAGTCACTGCTGAGTATTTAGCCAAATAAATGCTCCAAAATATAAAGATGTTCTGTTTTTGCTGTTTATTACATATAGATAGGTTTGCTTGGAATTCTTGGGATAAAGGTTCCTAGAAACTGGATATCTATGTTTAATAAAAGAACAGAATATGGATGATTAGTTAGGTAAGGTTAACTAAAAGAATTGAGGCAAGATTGGCCAAATCAATCTTGGAGACTAGGTGTCTCAAAATGGGTTGATTAATCAGGAAGATTAATTAGTAAATACGGGATATAATTAATGAGGATTTAATTATATTAAAATGGCCTTGACTTTGTCAAGAAGTTTGGTTAAGGTTAACCATGGGAAACCCCCAGAATTTGGGTTAAAAGTGCTGTGTCGGCAAATTTATTGGGTTAGAGGCGCCGCCTAATGAATTCGAGATGCGCTGAGGCGCCGCTATCAAATTTTCTCAGGCGCTGGGGCGCCGCGGTGGTGCCTGGTTTGAGTTTTGAAGCAGTTTAATGGGTTTTAAGGCAAAAAACCATTAAATGCAAAAATAACTAAATAAAGGCAAGGATGCCTAGGAATTCAGGTTTGATCAGCTGGTTCCCAGTTGGAACACTGATAGCTGAGTTTAGGATGTGCAATCCACAGGGTTTTGGTGCTGGGAGCTGGGGAAGCTCCATGCTAAATTGGTACATTGGGTTGAATGGAGTCAGGCAACTTCTGCCCATTGTAGGTCAATTCTCATAGGTTGAGAATTGTTGGTGATCTTTCAGGTAAAGATCTATGTTGGATGACTCAAATGTCATAGACCACGTGACACAAATCATTGGTTGATTCAGGAACTGGAGGGGTTTTCAGCCGTGTATGCCCCAAATGGTATATAAGCAAAAACAGTTAAACATTAATAAAATATATTCATATTCATTGTCGGTTTTGACACTTTCCCCTCACCTATTTTTCAATTGTCATGCCTTCTTTGTTAAAATTTGAGAGAGCCAAGTTTGGGGTCCTTTGTATGGAAACCGCTGCCACAAGAAAGGAGGTTCCTAAAAGTACATTGGAAGAAGCTTGGACCAGCCTGGAGGTCACTAAGACTGTTCCTGCCAAATCTTTAGTAGAAGTAAAGGCTGCGTTTGAAGAGCTGTATTCTGATTACTTTGCAAAGGAAGGGACTCCTGCTCAAGGGAACCAACTTTATGCTTGATATGCTTGGAACTTGTTGATAGGATGGGATGAAATCTTGCAACAAGTAAAAGAGATGGCAAATCGTGAAATTGAGGCGTTGAGAGCACGAGAGGAAAAAAGCATTGAAATCATGGCTCGTTGGTAGGATGACAATAAAGTGTTATCTGAGAAAATTGCCTCCCTGGAGGCAAAGCTCCTCAAAGCTTTGTCCCAGGAAGGTAACAGCAATAAGATTCAAGGGCAAGATAATGGCATGATGGACTGGTTAGGCCTGGATCTGTCACAGGACCTGACTCTGATGGTTGTGAGGACTGTTGGGCTATCCGCCCATGTATTTTGTGGCTAGCCAATGAAAGAGCTGGAACAAGATGTGATTTGAACCTGGTTAATCAGGGAAATTTACAGGCTTTCCTGGTCACAAATTCACAAAGTATGGAGGAGCGTCATAGGTCAGTGATTGATCCAGGCCAGTCTAGATTGCTAGAAGCGCTGAATTGATATGCTGTCACTCCTATAATAACTGATGGGTCATCTGGAGAGGGATTTACTGCTCAGCTTGATAAGTTAAAGTCTCAAAGAAACTTAGATGATAGGCTAGAAGTTTAGGCCGCTGGACCACGTGATCTCCGGGCATCTGGTGACACTGAAGTGACTTCCGGAGATGCTCAGACCATGGGACCAGGGTTGACCTGGCTTAGGGTTTCTGAAGGTCACTTGATCCAGAATGACGGGAACACCAGTGGCAATGATGAATCCATGAAGATATTATCTTAGGACTGTCAGATGGAAGTTATTCCAGCAGAAGAAATGACGGGCCAGAAGATCCAGTATGTGGCCAGAGCTCTTAGGCCGGAAGAAACTGAGCAACTTAGCAATCAGGTGATGGGCTAGATTCCAAACTTAGCATTTGAAATGGTATTTAAACTTCATGAGTCTTGACAGTTAGTATTGCCATTCTGAAATAAAAATAAGATTATGGGACCTTGGTTCTACCAATTTATTCCTTTTTGTCTTGGTTGTTTTCCATTTTGCTACTGTTACAACAGAAAATCTTGGGCTGATGGCCCGCATTCCTGAGGAAGCCCCCAAAACCCGGCCCACATTTTATTGTCCTCCAAGAGCACCTTTTGGCCTACTACATTTTTATGACTATCTGCTTAAACCAGAGTACAGGGAGTTTACTGTGAAGAATACCCCCCGCACAGACCACCTGGCCAACATATAACCCCATGAACAGCCTTTCATGAAGGTGCTTGGTGCAAGCAACCAGCCTCCAAAATCCGTGTGAAGTACAACTATTTGCCTGCCTACCAGACAGATATAGAAGCACCCCCAACACCCAAACCTGACCGCCTACACCCCACCCCAGGTCTGACTCCTCCCACAGCCAACCAATATGCGGGCATTGCCTACATCACCATGGCTGGATTAGTCAACACTATGGTTCCAGCCGCTGGACCTTGGTCCTTAGTAGGCCAATCAGCATCTTATCTCATCAAGTTAGCACCCCTCCTATGGTGGGCTCTACCCTCCTCCCATCAGAGCAAGTTGGCAGCCAAGGCTAACAGACCTTCCCCTAGGACGTGGTACCCTGACAGTTACTCTGTTGCTGGGATGTGTCCATTTTGGTATAAAAAATAAAATAAAATCAGAACAGTTTATCTATATAATTTATTTGTTATAGTTTTTATCTCTTCATATATAGTAGCATAAAAGCTTGTAGTCACTACTGCTTATTTCAAATTAGATTTTTAGATTTCTATATTAATTTTTTTGTCGTAAATGTGCACTGTTGATCATGAGTTTGGATAAATTTGATATTTTTATTGATTCTAATCCCAAAACAGACACTCATAATATCTATTTCCTTTTTGTATTCTAGATTTCATTCCTAATTAGGGCAAGTTAGTACCAGTATTATAGATTCATTCATGTGTTTTGATATTTGATGTTTATGTTGTTTGTTTCAGTTGCTATTGGGGCACATTGTTTGATCGAGTTTGTAACTTTTGTGACTGAGTGTCATGTGTTCACCAAAAACATAGTAAACATAGTAGATGCGTTCTGTGACTGAAACTAATGTGATCTAGTGTTTGGTACATTTGTTGTTGAATCATTGTACATTTGTCCCCAGTTTGAATAGGCCATTGTATGACTGGACATTTTTGCCAAATAGCACTCATTTTCTGTGAAATTATCTTCTATTTATATCTATCAAGTTGAAATAAATTTTGTGACTGAGTTCATGTGTTCTAAACTGAACAATATGTATTATCTTAACAGGTTTGAAAACTACTGTAAGCTTTATTTAAAAAATGACAATAAATTCTTGGTGTGGGGTCTATGGGTCTATATAGCACCCCACCACCAAAATTTACATTTTTCATGTGATGTTCATCATAGGGTTGAAAAATATGAGGTTGGGTGGCCAGGTTTCCCAGGTTTAGAAGTGGTAAAATTGTACTGCTGCTGGGTGTTTGCCTATTGATTGAAATCTCTGGAAAAATAGCCTGATTCTTCTGTTTTCAAGCCATGGTCATGGAAGCGGGCTTCAGGCCTATGTTTTTCTCAGGTGATGAATCTTGATTGTCCACTAGTGTAGATTTCAAACTCATGAAGCCGATGGCAGGGATTTCTTTGCCTTCATTAGGCAATTTTTCTGTTCTTTCCTTAGGTGTTGTAATACTTCAGACTCTTTTAACAATAGCTGCAGTTGTATCAAAGCCTGTGCTCAACTATTACCAATAAATTACTATTTCCCAAGGATACAAAGAATACAGCTCAAATTGAGACAATAGTTTTATTGATGAGCCTAAACAGGAGGAGATCAAATTGCTTGGAATAATAGAACTTGAGGGTTTTTATACCCAATTCTATGAAAAGAAGATGATAGGAGAATTATGTTTAAACAATATTAACTCATAATTGGAATCAGAAATATATTGTCAAAGTAAGATTCTATTAAGCTGGAATTGAGAGCTTTCATCTGACACTAGTTTGGGCTGAAATGGTTTAGTATTCACAGAAATATAGGCAACCAAAGATGGTAAAGGAGAAACAAACAAACAAACAGAAGTCTTGGCATGAATATCAACAAAATAGAAAATATCATTTGAGACTTAAATTCTCAGTCCTGACAGGTGCTGTGGTTCCTAATGGTTGGCTGTTAATCCCATCTTGGGTATTATGCCCAGCCTTAGCTTGAGGGGGCTCAATCCCAGAAAAACGTGGGCGGCCGGCCCTTTGATCCTCGGGGCTGACAGCCTGTGAGGGATCAGGGGCAGGGTTCAAATCCCGCCCTTGGGTCTGGATTTCAGGGGGAGGAAAATTGTCAATTCTGACAGCCAGAAAACAGCTCATTGACTTGGTTATTGTTAGAAGAATAAATAATAATAATTCTTTATTAAAAATAGACAACAACAAGAGGAGTGTATATTTTAGTCAATTTTATTGTTAAGTGCATCTAATTTGGTGAATATTAATATCTAAATTTTAGCTGTCCTAAAATCGAATTGGGTGATTTTTGAGAGTACCTGTGATTTCCAAAAGAATCAGCATAAATCCACAATAGATCCTTTAACTTCTATTTAGAGACAGTATTTAATTAAATTAATTTCAAATTGAATTCCTTTATGATTTGGAATTTAGTTCTTGGATTTGGCAATCTGACAATATCATATTTGATATTTATTTCATAATATCTATGATTTGTTAGACTTACAGGGATTACCATACTGTACATTAGAATCCAGCATTTCTGATTCATGTATCCACATTTTCTTTATAAGTTTTATCCTAAGTTGAATTATTTGCAGTAGGGATTTGAAATTTGCAAATTAAAATAAGACAAAAATGACAAATTAAATAGGTATTTTTATTCAATGTTTTATTTTTAAATCAGCTGAGTTGCCTGCAATTGTGATTCGAAATTTGGACGCTGCATTTAACAATCCCGCATTTCTACCATTAGGTTCTGAATTACAGTACGGGATCTGAGCGCTTTTCTAGATTAACTTTATTTTTTGGTAAATATAATTATTTATCTTTTGGCAGCGGTTAGAAAGTGTATTCGGCCTTGAGGCTCAAGCCATATGCTTGATAGATGATATTTTATCAAAGTTTAACTTGAAATTAGAAGGTATTTTCTGTTTATGAATCGGATTTAAAGTATGAAGGTTATTTTGTTTATAGATTAGGTTTGAATAAGCGATATATTTTGTAGCGGCTAGAGTCGGCCTCTCGTATAAATTCTAAATTAAACTCCATTTTTGGAGGGAGGTAATGAATTTAAAGAGCCAAGTGTGGAGGGTCTACAGTAGCATGACATTACGCGTGCTGGTATTTTGGTGAAGACAATAGTAAACATATTGATTAATTATTAAAAGGTTGTGGGGCGTAGATATTGATAAAGAAGGAATTATATAATTGAAAGGCAGGACTGGGGTAATTGATTGGTTTGAGCCTCGTTTGGAATTATTGTATAGATTTGGGTGTTTATAATAAGTTGATATGTGATGAGTAGGGTTGCTTCAGGCAGTCGCGGCCAGCTTTTGGCTCTAGGTCGCTCTATTCAAAGATTTATTTTAGAATCCTCAAATAATAAATCATTCCGCTCTGGCTCTAGCGGCCCAGAGCCGGAGACTAGCCGTGGCTGAGCTGAAGCATCCCTAGTGATGAGCTATGCATTCTAAATTGAGGTGGCATTATATTTAATAGGTTCTGAAGTAATTCTGCCACTGTCCAATTATAGCGTTTGGTTTGGTTGTTTATGATTGGTGGATTATATTAGAAATCAGGTCTTTGAGAATAAATTTTAGCTTTGAAAAGAGGGTCCTTAGCATCCGCAAGAACTGGATGACGTAACAGGAGGCTCAACAGTCTTGAAATATTTGCTAGCAACAAGCGTAGGGCTGGTCGTCTCACCCCCGGATAAAACCCGGATTCTGTCCGAAGTTTCTGAAAATGTGGAAGGTAATATATTTTCTATTTGAAGCTGATTTAAATCCGATCCTCCAGAATGCCGGAAAAAAGAAGATCTTTGTCCGGGGGTGGGACGACGCAGCCCTAATCAAGCGTAAACGTCTTCACGAGCTAAGCGCCACTGCACATGTCTCAACAAGAATCTTGACATCTCATTTGTCTGTATACTTTGCAGCAGTTATGGGAAGCTCTGGATCTAAATCATGTTCGTGTTTTAGGCTAATTCAACCCTAGTCTATGCGTTGATTGGCCAGCTTAAGACCAATCCCTCTGATAGCATCAGGGAATGGCAGGGGTTGATTGAATATCTGCTGGCTAAAGTATTGAGTTGAATGATAAGTGGTTGGGTGATCTAACCGGCAGTGCCACAAATGATGAGGCCAATTCAGCAACAGAGGGATGCTTTGATCTTTAAAAATGAGATAAAAACGTCCTTTGCAGAATAACTTATAATAGTGGGTGGAAGAGTTTGTCAAGAACTTGATAAGCATGGGATTGTTGTGCTCAGCCAATAGGCGTCGGCTGCCAGCAATACTTGCCTGGATAATCGGTGATGTCTAGCCGCAACTTCTGCCCAATCGCATGCTACAGCAAAGATAAACCTTAATAGAGTACAAACACTCATTATTGCATGATAGCCAATCATATGAGATATACAAGTCAATTTTACTAAGCTGACCAATGAAATCGTGGCTTGTGGTTGGTATTTTTTGACACTGATTGAATTTGGTGTCTCAGCTGCACGCTGCAGACAATGTCATGCAAAGATGGCTCAAGGGGTGGGAGTTTTGATGGCAGCCTCATTCAACTCCGTTGACAGACAAACCTGCGCCATTGCCTCATTTCTCGTTCCAGATAACCTGGCTGTTGTAGCTGCAAATCTGTAAGTCAACTCATTAGTCTTCTGCTGTAAGCCAGCAATACAAGGTACTGGCCAGTCCTCTTAATTTCCTTTAAATACCCCTTTAGTTTATTTTCTAATCCTCCCCAAGGCAACTAAACCCTTAGCATGGCAGTTACTCTTTTTTCCGAGGCTACTGTTTCCACTAGCTTGACCCTTGGAACAGTACCTCCTGCCCGAGTAGGCCCCTCCATCACAACTTTACAAAACAAAATATATGTATTTGGAGGCCGCTTGATAACCCCAACTAAAGTATCCAATGATCTTTTTGTCTTTTCTATCCAGGCTATGGCCTGGGAGCCTATTTCGCCCTCTTCCAATAGCCCCCAGCCCTCACCTCGTTACTTTCACTCCTCAGTTTCATACAAGGATCATCTGATCATCATTGGAGGTCAGGGAGAGACAACAAAAAATGAGCCTAGTAATGTTCTAAATGATATATGCTTCTTCAACCTACAAACCAAAGAATGGGAAATACTTGGCTTCGATCCCCTTGAGTTTCCTCCTAGATATGCCCATCTTTCCTGTGTTCTAGGCCACACTTTGGTGATTGTTGGTGGGCAAGATGCCAGCAACCAATATCTGAATGATATGTATTTTTTTGATTTGGATGCCCGGACGCTAAGAAAAATCTTCTATTGATTGTGGACTTGGCTCGTACCGCTCAACCCTCAGCTGCCAACCTGGCTCCAAAGGCCCCATCACCATTTTTTTCAAATACACGATTTAATAATCCTGTCCGTGAGTTAATTTCTGTCGATCAAGATAAAGAAGCAATCAAGGTCCAATTTCCTTCTTCTGGGCAACTATTACCACCTGCATTCCGCTTCCCCGAAGGGTTTATCATAGGGAACTGTATGGTGATCAGTGGCACTTATATTAGTAACAACGTCCAATCTTATTGCTTGTGGAGTCTTAACCTGGAGGACAAAAGCTGGTCAAGGATCGACACTGGCTCCAGCTTTGCTCGTGGCTCTTGGAACCGAGGGGTTCTTCATCCTACCAACAATCAATTTCTGGTGTTTGGCCATCGAGAGCGTGAAATCGTCAGTGACTATAACCAGCGCCGCATCAACTTCAATCACGTTAGCTTTGTCAACCTTGAGGCGTTTAATATCTATCGCCGGGCCTCCACCTGCAAGGCTGCTTCATCAATAGACTTGGGACTTATGATGATGTACGAGCCACGCTTCTCAAACTTTTCCTTCCTGACAAACGATGATTTCCGCATCCATATTAACTCAGGGTTCCTGCGTTCACGATGGGCAAACTTTGATGCCTTTCTTTATGGCGGACAGGACGTCTTACATATGCCTCACCTTAAAACCAACACGCTTGTTCTTCAGGAGGCATATCCAGTTGTTCAAGCCTTTGTGCGATTCCTCTACACCAACTCCGTGGAGTTTATCACCGATCTTGATTTACTAGGCAAGCTCCTGGTCTTTTCTCGTAACTATGCTGTCCACAACCTCTCGGATCTGGTTGCAGCCGAGATGCATGCCATATTGAACATACATGTAGCGCCCCAGATCTACCAAGTATCTTCACAGGCCCAGAGGGACGGACTTAAACTGCGTAGTCTTTCGGTCATGATCCACGAGCGACAGGCTCTTCTGGACAACGAGGCGTTTTGGAAGACTTATCCTGCTGTACTACGCAATGAGATATTGAGCTACATGCCACCCAACTTCCATCCCCCAATCGAAGAACCGCCACGTCCAGTACCGCCGCCTTCACGCAAGCTTATGGCAGGCAAGTCGCCCAATCTCACTGCTGCGTCTTCTCCTGCTGAAGGGCGGGTCTCTAATGATTCCAGCCGTGAGGAAGGACGAGAAAGTTCATCAAAGGATAACGTTATCCCATTGCCTGTAATATTTCCCAAAAAGAAGTCATCCGGGACATCCTTCCTTAAGTTTGGTGGGCGCCGGCCTTCACTCGCCAATCTGTTTTCTTTCTCGTCTTCCTCGTCCAACTCCCTCGCCCCCCTGCGCCTGCCGACGGTCCAAGCTCTTCATCGTCCTCGTCGTTTGTCTCCACCGCCACCGATAAGTCACCCAAAAATGAGCAAGACTTCCACCTCGTGCGCTCCATATATGACGTTGGGCTGAGCTAGGCCCCTCTTCCATTCTATCCTGGCAGTAACCCTTTAAGAATTAGACCTCTTTCTAGACTATATGTCAACCCTCAAAATAACACCCCCTTCAATTAATTCCAGTCCATCTTAGCAGTAGTTTAAACATCCAACCTCACTAGATACCCATTTTTTAAATTATAACGTTTTATTTCAAGATGGGAGACTTGTAGCTTACAAATTCTATAACCCCCAGAAGAGGTTTGCTGCCTTAAAATCCAGTTGGTTGCAAAGATAAAAATATTCTAGATTTAGGTATGATACTTTCATCAATCTTTAACAACAAGTGCTTAGCTTGCAAAAAACCAAGCTTGCATTACAGATTCAGCAGTATCACCAAAAGGATAAAACAAACCAATTGACCAACCCAGGGTTCCAATTTTATATCACCAGCCAAGAAGGCGATAAAACTTTATCCAGGAGCATCCCATTACCAAGTAGATCCCTCCCTTCCAAGGATTTATCTGTAGACTGATCAGGCATTCCAAAGAACTGGATCTCAGATGATTGGCCAAGGCTTTAGAAACTCCTTATGTCACAGCTAGCATCTCAGCTATGTTAACTGCCCTAGTTTGAATCGATCTGTGACAATAAAGGGGCAACCCATCTTGCAACAAAGGTGTTGGGTAAGATTGCTCATGCCAATGTTATGGTAGAACACCAAATGATAGGCATAGTACGCCCCTGTAGAACCAGAAATCAACAAAGAAAATTTTCTAAGCCCTTGACTATGTTAAGCGATTTAAATGTTGTTATTGGCAAAAAAATGGGTTAAAGCTGAAGTAGCACAAATATCTCTCAAATTATGGATCTCTCCTTGTTCAGCCAATTAACTTTGATAAGCAAATCACTCACTATTCATTACCTAGTGAGGGTGGCTCTCGACCTGCTAGGCGCCATTTTTTCAATTTATGACATCATCAACTCAAATTCCAAGGTAGACTCCCAAACTGCTGAAAATATTCTTGCCAGCCAATCAGATGCTGAAGAATCCCAGCCCCCTATCCCAAAATCCCATAAAACTTCTTTCTAGATAGCTCATTGTCCCTGGCTAAATCAAATAAAAGAAGTTAAAACCTCATGTTGGAATATCTTGGTCTCTTGGCCCCTGTTGTAAACAATGTGCCACTAACTCTATTATAATTTTTTGCTAATTTTTTGTGGTTCCTTGGCCTGCTCTTTATCTGTTGTCCTCACCATCTTCACTTTCTGATTTTTCCCTTCAAATGCTCTTCTTCATTCCTATTTTGATGGCTGCCTTCTGCTATACCTCCAAAGGTGCAAAATTAGTAAGCCTCTCCACCCAATTTGGCTTAGTGCTGCTAAAAGCACTTGATGAGTTGTTTATTATATCATTATTTTTTTTCCAGAATCACACCACACCATCTAACTCTTACAGCCATGGTCCAAACCACAGAGACAGCAATAAGCATCCCCCCACTCCAAGCCAGCAACACACATGATCCAGCAAAACCATTAAACATGGTCAGAATGTTTGCAACAGTGAGAATGATAAATCCAAGAAAATCTAATCCTAGTACTTCCTCAAACACTGAAACAAAACAGCTTTCCATAGCTTCCAAAGTTTTCAAAATAGAGAATACAGGAAAATATTTTTTATGGGAATCAACATTGTACTGTTTTATTGGCCTCTTGAGTTTATTGAATATCTAGTAAGCCAGGTCAGCTCTTGAGGAGGCAGCTAGCGGCCTATATGAGAACCACATTCAACAAGCCTATAGTGAATTTAAGGGGCAGAAAGATATTCTGTCAATTATTTTTCTGCCGACTGATTTTCAGTCAAATTTGATCCAACTATGATTTTCTTCATATATAAAGTTTTAAATTTAAAATGACAAGAAATCAAAAATAAAGAAAGTCTAATAAATAAAAAATATACTTTAAAAGCTTTAATATTCTTAATTTATCTTCTTGTAGTGAAGTTTAATTCAATAGGCTTTTAAAAAGGTAAATATCTAAAGTTAAGACTGTTAAATACAAAAAGAAATTGGAAAACTTATGAGTATATTATAGTTTTTATTAGTAAATAAACTATATTTAAATTTTTGGTTTATAATAAATCTAAAAAATTACTTAGAAGGAAAATTATAGTTGGATCAAATTGGACTAAAAATCAGTCAACAGAAAAAAAATTGATGGAATATCTTCCTGCCCCAAATTTAAGAAGGGGCAAAGTATTTTCAAGTGAGAACTAATTGATCAAAACCTATCTAACAGAGGAGATTGCAAATCCAACTTTTAGAACAAACTCTGTTGCATGTTATAAATATTCAAATCTCTGAAAATTTTGCCATCTCTGGGCAACTTAGCCCTCTTAAAATATTCACTGGTTTATTATCCTGCCAAAGCTGGCAGTTCAACTGGCTTCAATCAATCTAAACAATATCTTTTAGCTAATCTATTCTTGAACTTGACTTTAATACACCCAATTGATTGCTTTTTCACCAATTTTAATCCAATATTAGCATGAACTACATTAGAAGGCTTTCATGTTCACAGATCTTTTGCAATATTTCTTTTTATCATTAGATTTTAATCCCATTATCTTCCAGCTTCTATAATTTAAAATTGCCACATAGTTCACTATATATTGAAAACCTATCTTTAATAAACTTTAACTCAATTAAAATACCATTTAGCTTTTTCTAAAAATGAAACTTGGAAAGTAATGTATAGAGAGGTTTAAACACCAAGAGCTCAAAATATATGCCTTTTCTTATTATAGCTGAATACTCATGTCATGTTGAAGAAAGATTTTATACTCATACATGCAAAGCCAACCAAGTTAATCCTAATAAACATCTACACATTCATACAGCTCAGCATAATTATTTTTGAGAAGCAGCCAAGCCTCAGCAGCAAGCTAATGTTGTAACTGTGCTGTTTTAGCAGAGTTACACGGGGAAAATATTCAGAAGATAGATAATAATCTTTATTGCAAGATAGTGATTATATAGCTATTGTGAATCAATGGATAGCAGGAACATGATTGGTGATCACATGGTTGGATGAAAGAGGGGGTGGCTTGATCCTGCTACTGAGTCAAGCGCCAAATTGAGGTATCCACCGTTAAGGATCATATCTGTTCATGTTGATGGATTTGGTAATTTGATTTGACTTCCTAGTCTGGCTTTGAGTGACCGGGTAATAGGATTGCAAGTCACAAACCCACTTGGTTGGAACCTTCCTGGCGGGTCAAGCCTGCGGTTTTGACACCCCCCCAGCTGAAGGTCAGCCTCCTCTGGAGGCAGGTTGTCAGGGAGGTTGTCAGGAGCCTGGGCGCCATATTGAACCAGTTGTTGTTTGGTGGCAGGCAGGGCGGTTTCTTGTTGTTTATGTCTTGCTTTGCAGGGTTGTAGGTGGTTGTGATGTAAGGTCTTGTCTTGCTTGCGTTTCCCAAGCCCTTGCACGAGGTAAGTGTTATTGTCGTTTACCTTTAGAATGATTGCTGGCCCTACTTTTTTGGGTTGTAGTTTGCTTTTTTCAACATTTTTGACCCAGACTTTGTCCCTGACTTCATATCTCTGGCGGATGGGAACAAAGATCTTTTGTAAGTGTTCCTTTTCTTTGGCTGCTTGTTCGCTGTTGGCCTCTATTACTTGAGGATCTGAGCAAGGGGGGACTTGACTTGGAATTTCCAGTTTGGGTCCTGTCAATGCTTGAATGATATTTGGCTGTGTGCTGTATACCAGTTCAAACAGGCTTTTTCCAGTGGATCTGTTCACTCGGGTTTGGCACATAAGTAATGCAGTTGGTAGCTGCTTATACCAGTCTTCAGGTCTCCCAGCGGTAAGTTTGGCTAGGGCTTGCACAAGGCTACCATTAAGCCACTCTACGCGTCCATTGGCCTGTGGATGATATGGTGTTGTGACAGTGTGTTTGACCCCATTTTTGGGGAGGTACACGTTGGTGTCTTTGGAGGTCAATTCTTTGCCCCCATTGTTTATCAGGAGTTCTGGCTTTCCAAACCTACTGATTATTTCCCTGCTAATGAATTGTCAGACGTTGTTACCAGTGTGCATTTTCACCGCTTGGGCTACTGGCCACCTTGTCGCGAAATTGATGGCTGTGATGATGTATTTTTTGTTGTTGTGCTTTCCTGGCATGGGGCCCACAATGTCAAGAGCTCATACTTTGAACGGTAGTTGGGTTTGAATGGGGAGTACAGACTTAGGCGGGGCTTTGCTTTTGGCAAACTTTTTGCAGACCTTGCACTGTTCTAACACTTCCTGGACATTGCGGTATAGGGTTGTCCACCAGGCTTTATGTTTTAGGAGTTTGTATAGATTTTGGCTCTTAGTATGTCCGAGATCCCTGTGGTAGCAAAGAATGGTATTGACTCGTTGATGTGTGGGAATGTAGGGAATGGTTGTACCATCTGACATTTTTCTGTGAAGAGTCCCGTATACGTCAGCAAAGAGGTGCTCATCCTTGATGACCGTTTCTTTGGTGATATTGGTTATGCCTGCAGGGAACACTTTGTCTTTTGTATGGAGCACTAGGAGAGGCCAGTCTGGGTCAAGCCCATTCTCTCCCCTAGAAGCGCAGACATACAGACGGGACAGGGCGTCTGCCATGGCAAGCTCAGCCCCAGGCTTATATTGGATGAGCATGTTAAACCTTCCTAAGATTTTCATCTACCGCGCTTGGCGGCGTGACAGGTTTGCTTGTGTCTTGAAATAGATGAGCGACTTATGATTGGTTAGTGCTGTGAATTCTTCCTGCCGTTCCAGGTAACAGCGCCATTTGACTAGGCAGTGTAAGATGGCCAACAGTTCTTTGTCGTGGATCAGGTATCAACACTCACCATCTGTCAGTTTGTGCGACTCATAGGCTACAGGCAGGAAGTCACCATCACTATTCTTAATTCATAGTACTCCCCTAATGGATGCATCTGAAGAGTTGGTCTCCATCTGGTACTCTCTGTCTTGTTTGGGGTATTGTAAGATGGGAGCTGTTGTGAGCTTTTCCTTGAGACGTCTAAAACAGAGGTCACGTTGGGGGGTCCATACGAACTTGGACTTGGCGCCTGTTATGGCGGACAAGGGGGTGGTCAAGACACCACAGTTGGGTATGAAGTGTTGTACATAGGCCATCATTCCCAAGAAGGTGCGGAGTTCTGATTTGTCCTTGGGAGGTGGCATTTTGCAGATGGCTTGTATCTTCTGACTGTCGGGTTTGATGCCGTCTTTTGAGACTATGTGTACCAAGAAGGGTAGTTGCTCTCAGAAGAACTGGCATTTGGAGGGCTTGGCCAACTTTTTGTGCCGTGCCAGGGTCGCAAAGACTTCCTCCAGATCTTTGTGGTGCTGTTCCACCAAGGGGCTGTAGACAATAATATTGTCCAGGTACAATAGGGCGTGTTTGTCTATGTGTGGCGCAAACACTTTGTTTATGAAGGTTACAAAGGTGGACAGGGCATTGGTCATGCCAAAGTTGAGTACCACGCATTCATAGGAACCGTACTTAGTGCGGAAGAATGTCTTGGGGATGTCTTCCTCCTTGATGCAAATCTGATTGTAGCCTGCAGTTAGATCAATCTTGGAGAAGACAGAGGCTTCCCCCAAGGCGTCAAAGAGATCGTCAATTAGTGGTAATGGGTAATGATTCTTAATGATGACTTCTTTCAAGGCGCTGTAGTCTGTGACCAGACGTAGGGTACCGTCCTTTTTAGCCACAAAGAATACAGTGGCCCCAAAGGGAGACTGTGAGGGGCTGATAAGTCCTTTTTCCAGTGCCTCCTTGAGATAGGTGCACAGGGCGTCATCCTTGTTTGGGGTCAGCCTGTAAATGGGGTGTGCCTTGGGTACAGCCCCCTTGAGTTGGATAGAGTGTTGGATGTGTTTCTCAGGGGGTAGCCCAGGTAATGCCTCCTTGAAGATTTCTGGGTGACGGGCCACAATGTTGTGATCTTGCAGCGTGAAGGTGTCCTGGTGGTCCTTGAAGTGTATGATTTCATACTTGCAGGAGTCCCAGTTAATTGCTTTCAGGTTTTCCTTCTTGTCCAAAGTCTCCGTGATGCGTACAAAGACATGGTCTCATAGGAGTTGGTCTACAGAGTCCGGGTAGATTTGGTGGTTGACACCTTCACGCTTGATGGTCAACACTGAGGTCGCCCAGTCCACGTGGGGGTTGTTTTTCCGTAAACAGTCTAGTCCCAGTATAATGTCAAACTTAGGGAAGTCAATGATGGGACCTTGGATGGTGGAGTGGAGGTTCTCAAGCATGACAGAGAAGGGAGAAGTTTCCTTTGTCAAGGCAATGTGGTGTTCATCAGCCAGGACCACGTTTTTAATCCACAAAGGATTAGTGGCCAGCTTGAATTTATCCACAAAGCTGCTGTTGACTAAAGTTCAATCTGAACCCGAGTCCAGGAGTGCTAAGCCTGTGTAACTGCAAAAGCAGAAAGGGTAAGACATCAATTTATTGGGATGTCTGGCAATGGTGTACAGTACTGGGTCTTCCAAGGGCACTTGGATCATTGGGCATTGGTCCACGTCCTTGGGTTGGTATTCATTGTTGGGCAAGTCAGGAGTTGCGTGGGAAGAGCTTGGCTTGCTTAGTGCTCTCCCCGGGCTTTTCCCTCATCTTGGTTGCCTTGGGTGGCGATGACATGGAAATAGGTACAATTTGATTGGCCGTTATTTCTGTTCCCATTCCCATTTGATCCTGTGGGTTTGTGGTTGTTGTTGTTACCATTGCCTCCAGGAGGTGGTCAAGAGGAGCTCCTGCTTGGATGGGAGACCTTGGGCCTTTCTTGTTTTCCAGTCTATGGTTTTGTGTAGAGCGTTGGATGTTTGTTCCACTTTTTCCGCTTCACGGTACAGGCTTTGCAGGTTGGTAACCTGGTCCAGGTTCACATGTCTCATCACGTGCAACTTGAGAGCATTGTAGTACATGAGGTGTGTTGCTGGGGTGTCAAAGGCCATGTTGGATGGGGCACAGAGACAGAGTTCCTTGTAGGCGCAGGTGAGTTCCTTAACGGTGCCTGTCTGGGTCAGGTTCTTTACTTGGTGTATGATCATGAGCGCTGTATCCTTAAGAACAAATCTTGCCAAGAAGTCCTGTTTGAAGGTGTCCCAGTTTTTGTCAGTGTGCTCTTCATGCCACTTGTCACACCAGGTGCCAGCGTCATGGGTCAGGTAAATGGAAATTTCCGCAATCTAAAATTGCTGTGGGCATTCCATCTGAGCCAGCTTGCTTTGGGCGGACTGGATCCATGCAGCAGCATTGTCGTTGTTGGCCCCTGCAAAGGGCTCCAAGGCGGCGCTGCAAAGTCTTTGTGCAACATAGGCGGGCATGGTGGTTTTGTCAGCTGGTCGTGGCATCAAGGAAGGCGCCTGAAAGAACCCTTGGGCGGACAGGGCGTTGAAGGTGGGTAGCGGGATCACTGTGTTTTGGTAGAGAACAAAACCATCAGGTACCTCAGTACCAGGAGTATACAGAGTCCAGTCGGGCAGGAGACCAGACATAATTCTGTCGAGGATTTGTTGGCCGCAGCGTGTGCGGGCAACAGGCAGAATTTTTCAAGATAAGGTAAGATGGAGAACCTACCTGTGCTACCAATGTCGTAACTGTGCTGTTTTAGCAGAGTTACATGGGGAAAAATATTTAGAAGATAAATGATAATCTTTATTATGAGATAGTGATTATATAACTATTGTGAATCAATGGATAGCAGGAACATGATTGGTGATCACACAGTTGGATGGAAGAGGGGGTGGCTTGATCCTGCTAATGAGTCAAGCGCCAAATTGAGGTATCCACCTTGAAGGATAATAATCTGTTCATGTTGATGGATTTGGTAATTTGAGTTGACTTCCTAGTCTGGCTTAGGGTGACCAGGTAATCAGATTGCAGGTCACAAACCCGCTTGGTTGGAACCTTGCTGGCGGGTTGAGCCTGCGGTTTTGACACTAAAGCCCAGATATCATACATGGATACCAAAAATCAGACATAAACCACAGTGTTCATCAAGGGTTTACCAATTACTGGAGGCATCACAGCATTGGGTTAACCTATCAGGATAAAATTTCAGGCAAGTAAAAACCGCTACTCTAAAGTTGAAATATAGGAATACCCCACCAGTAAGCTGCTAAATACAATCCATCCAACCCCACTTTAGCCCTGAAAGAAAGATTCTTGATCAGAATGAAAAAGCCAGACATCAGTCCATAAGCTATTGTTGAAGTTAGAAGCAGATATATCAATCATCACAAGGATATCTGATTATGCCAGGGCCTCATAGAAATCTACTAGTTGAAGAGCCAGATAAAAAACTGGGTCTAACTTCATAATATAGGATATTGTCTAGCTTAGAGGCATTTATTTCTCTAAGTGTTAGATAACAGAGTTCATCAAACCAGTTATTATGAGATATACCAAGCTTATATACCCAGTTGACATATGAGTTAATTTACTTCAAGTGGGAGGAGAGCTCCCCGCCTTGGGTATGGAAGTCTGTGTGAGGGAAGACTTTATAAACCAGTATGTGTTGGATTGCTCATAACTAAGGCTGAGTGCAGTATATATTGTCAGCCATATCAAAGAAAATCATTAAAAAGATTTTCATCCATTTATAGTGACATAGCTGAGAAATCAGGTGCAGTATATAGTTGATTAGGATTTCTAGAAGAATGGCAGAGGCAGGCTTTGAAACTGGACTGGGTTAGATTTCCTCAAGGATAGGAGTGTCTACTGAACGTCTGAATTGGAGGAAGATAACTATTAGATATGGCAAAATTTAGCAGAACCAAAGTTTTTTCAAAAAATTTATAAAAGACAATGATGAAATTGGCTGATGATCAAGGGCAAGTTTTTATACCCTAAACTTATGAAATAGGGGTTAAAAAGCTCACCTGCTGTGAGATTATCAGAGCTGGTCAATTTAGTGAATGATATTAGTGTGTCATCTGCACTGGATTTGGCTGGATGTAACAATCCAACATGTAGGAAAGTACTTTAGAAAGGTACAGGATCAAGTTGCCACTTAAAACCCCATAAAAGAGATAATGGTTGGGTATATGATTAATACCCAACAAAATACCTTCACATAGATGTTAAATCTTTCAAAATTACTTAGAAATGCATGAGTACATATTAAGTGATAGTGTACACTGCTATAGATGTGATGAAGTGAGGTGACACCAACTGGGGCCAAGAGTTCATATGAGAGGAGTTAAGTTGTGATGGCTCCTTTTATTATACCTCTTCTGTATTAAATGATGTGGGCCTGAAAGGCTCAAAGGTGATTTGGTGGCCACCAATCCCTAGGCAAGCTGCTATGGCAGCAGAAAAGATGAGATGATTCATTTTCTGTTCCTGGGAAGGGGTGACAAAGCTTAGTGTCTTTACTTCTAGTAGTGTGAAGTTTATTTGATTTATACAATACTATTGAAGGGGAATTCTCTCAATGATAGCATAACCTATCATCAAGGAATAGTTTTTATTATTATATATTAGTGCCCCTGTGAGGCAGGAATATTGGAAAGCATTGGATAGGAAACCTATACATTTGGAGGACTCTGAAATTCCCTTTCTGAGCTGGCATTGGGTGTTGGAAAGTGGGAATTTTTGGCCAAAATCCAAATTGCATTGGCATGATGTTTGTTGGCCCATCTTCATGCACCCAAATTCACTTACTTAATGTGAGGACATGAATTTCTTTTGATGATCTTATCAGTCCCTTATGCATTGGGGTGGTTTTCTATCTGGGCAGCAGTTCCCCAAATTGGGATTTGGGGAAATTGCCTTTTTTGGTTTCCTGATTTGGTTATTTCCCAGGGAGTGGAGGGGGACTGGCCAGCTGGATGGCAGGGTTGGTGGTGGCAAGTGTCTGTGTGGTGATGGCAGACACCTGCATGGTGGCAGCGGGTGCACATGGGCTGGCTGGCAAGGTGGGTGATGGCAGGTGTCTGCTTAGTGGTTAAAATATTCTCGCTCATTTTAAGCTTTGTTTGGATACTTAATTTGTTTGTTTCATACATCTTTCTTGTTTGAGGTATTTTTTGAATATTCTGTGGCTTGGATAGTGGGATATTTTCCTGTTATTACCATATTGAAGTTAAGTTGGCTACATAGATACTGGTGTCAGGAATATTCCTGACAATCACTGGCAATAGAAACTTTTGAAATAAGGTTTATGACATCTATCAAATACTTGATGATGATTTTCTCCATTATTTGTATAGACTTTCAGATCCTGAATGCTCTCCTAAAAAAAGATAACTATACTCTAGTACAGACTATTGTTGCAACTGAGTTCCCAGACTTGCCTGCCAATGTATCTCACAATACACAGGGGGCACTCAATGGGCCGCCCCTTGACATATCTAACGGCATGGACCAATCTGATGGCAATGTCAAACAGCAGGCACTTCCTCCTAATTAGGAGCGCTGACAATTCAACCTGCTGATCCCCATACAAGTTATTCCTTGGCTCTAATCCTTACATGCCACCATGCCACCCCCTTGTGACCCAGTGGCTTTCCCCATATAGTATATTAATCACAGTATTCTATAATAAACAATACTGTCACGCTTTTTGCATTACAGCGCAACAATTATTAAAGATTATAGGGCACAGGAAATTTGCCAGAATACAGTCATATATGAGGATATGAGTAGTACTGTATCAGAAGAGCCAGGATAGAAAAGGACCATGATTATTGCCCAGCAATGGCTTCTGATTGCGCAGAAGCACTTAAGGATTAGGATAAAGGTCAACCAGATTAAGGATAAAATAAAGATAGTTCAAAGATGATTTTATTGTAAATGACTAATTCTTTTTATACCTTCTATCAGGGTAATTTCTGGGCTGGTAGCAATGTCTTCTAGGACATTCTAACACACCCCAAATTTGGGTAATTATTATTAATCTAGGTTTGGCACTTCTTGCACGTCAACCAATAGAATATCTTCATCTTCACCCAGCACAGGTGATCCTTGCTGGCGTGGAATAATTTAGTTACTTCAGGATCACTTCCTGCTTTCTTAGCATACTGCAGCTTAATGCTTATTAATGTGACAATTAAGGTTTTGAGATTATGGAGAATCAAACCCAGCACCTCAGCGCTCAATGTAAAGGTAAGGCAGCGCTGTGGTGCCTGTAATATTTGCCAGGCGGCGCTGCAGCGCTTGCAATAATTTTTAGTTGGCGCGGCAGCACTTGACATAAAAGTAGTTCAGTGCTTTGGTGTCACAGTAAGTTACATAATGCCGGGTATTGTCTGTCCAAGTAAGAAGGCACGGAAGGCCGGAAAACCTGTATTGAAATTGACTGAGTTAACAGATTTAAACCAAAAGGTCAATTGAAAATGGGTCATGGCTTCTCTAGTATGCCAGCTGAAACCAGCTCCCCCTTGTAAACTGACGTTGATAAATCAACGTAATATGAGGGTCACCTGATATAAGCTCATTAATCAGCATGGTTGTCAGAAACTGGTCACACATGGGTTCTTTGCAACCTGGACTAGATACTTACTTGAAGATGCCAAAGAAATAGGAGATCAAGACTCAGGTGGTATTGCTTAGTCAATTTTTCTGATATATATTGAATAATTTTCCCTGTTTCAACTCTAAGAGTTGAGTCCTCCTAAATTTACTCAATAAAAATCAATTATCCCAAGTTCTAATTTTAAATTTTAAAATGCATCCTGTGCTCAGGTGGTTGCGGTATATCTGGTAAAATCTGATTCTGAACAGAATCATTTCAGGAAGTTGGGGCCCGGCATTGGGAACTTTGTCGTTGGCGCTGCAAAATGTTAATTTCATGCCAGCCAATTTTGTAGCTCCTCCCTCCATTCCTGAAGATGAAAATCAGGTCACTTCTCAATGCCCAGAATTCTACGCTGAAGATGCATTGATGCTTTCCCAGGTCATTTATCTTGGTTTACTCTGGTTAGGATTGATTGTTCTACTTAATCCTGGAGTTACAATTGGAAAATTCACAAAAAATATGTGAAACCGCGTTGTGGTTAATCATCAATTCTATGTGGATTTGGATGGTTATTCCCCATCATTTAGAAACAACATCATATTATCCAGTTATTTCTGTTACATTACTCAACTCTTCTACGTCTGAGTTTTTGGAAGCAGTTTGTCATGAATTTGTGTTTCTTTTCTCTTGCTCCGTTGAGATATCTGTGTTTACCATGTTTATTTGCATCAGTTCATTTCTGAGTTTTCAGTTTGGGTTTTTCTTTAATTTTTGGTTTCCATCTCTGGCTGCAGTTGTAGAGACTGGATCCTCTGTTTCCTAATTCTGTCACGTCATGTCATTTTGGCGTCTGGATTATTTTCCTGCTCCACCCACTGATGAAATCTCGCGTGAAGTTTTGTCAGCTTTATCATTTTATTCTGGTTCTAACTTTAGTCACAAATCCCAAGTTTACCATGTGATGACGAAGGTTTCTGAACATGCTCAAGAATGGTTGTTGTCCGCGGTGGAGCGCAATCCACGTGTTTTAACTGATAGTGCATCTCTATATCCCTTGTTAAAAAATTTATGTATATCTATTGAGGAGCTCAAAGTATATCATAAGCTGTACGCCTTCCGCCAGGGTACAACTCCGCTTTCGGTATTCCTTCCTCAGTTTCTTACCTACTGCCGTACAATTGATGTTCCTGAGGTGAACAAACTCTCAGCGTTGTGGTTAGCAGTTGAACAGACTGCCCAGGATTTGGCAGTTTGGGATTCCCCATTAACCACAACTGAGGCCCTAGTAAGCCAAATTCTTTCACTGGTCTCAAATCCGTCTACTTCCAAACAAGGTACATTGGTAATTGAGGACAAACCCATGGCGCGCTCTTGGTTTTATGGTCCTAGTTTGGTGGCAGCTCCTGCCAGCCAAAGTCAGGATTGTTCTTCTTGTAGCTCTTCTCAGCTGCAATTGGCAGTGGTGAACAAACTTGTCCATGTGACTGAAGCCCCCGTAGTGTCCGGTCCCAATAGCTCTTTGGCGATGCTTCAGCATGTCATATCTACCAAGCCTTCTGAGGTTGTGTCCAAAGAGTTGCCTCTTATGCCCATTGATTGTAACTATCCCGTTCTTCCTGCTGCTGTTCAAGAAATGATTGAGCAATACTTCCAGGAGCATCCTGCCTCCTTAGCCACTGTCCGTACTACCGAGGAGAAGCAAACTCCTGCTGAGATTGCAACCTTTGCTGCCAATAAATCTACTTCTGGCTACTTCTTGTTTTATGGTAACATAGATAATGGTCAAACTATCTATTGGCCAGCCATTTTATTGGATACAGGTGCTTCTGAGAACTTCATGAGTGTGGAGACTGCAGACTTGCTACAGCTCAAGTACCACTCAGGAATGCTTGTTAGGGATGGAAACTGTCAAACGTTCCCCTCCTTCCAGCTGAAGAAGCCAGTTACTTTTGTAGTTGCAGGTCAGTCCTTTACTGCAAGGTTTTCCGTTTGCTCTACCCTGATGTATCCTATCATTTTGGGAGTATGTTGGTGGAGAGATCATAATGTATTGACCTTACTGGAGAAAAATGAGCTGCAGGTGGAACACTCTTTGGGTATAACCATTTGTATTCCGCTGTTGGATATGTCTGAATTAGAGCAATCATCACAGACAATACAGTCAGTGCCTATCCCTATCCCTGCAAGTTTGGATTTACTGGCATGCTTGCAACCCTGGTCTGCAGCATTTGACGCCACCAGAGGCAAGGTCCTTCCCAAGCACACTCAGTTTGACTTTGACTTTAAGGTTACTGTTGATCTGATTCACATTGCATCTCCTATTTACCCTTTAACCTTGAAGGAAGACACATGTTTGGAAGAATGGACTCGTGACATGTTGGCAAAAGGCTACATTTTCAAGAAGGCTTTGTCAATCTGCTCTCCATTATTATTTGTTCAGAAGTCTGATGGGTCTCTTTGTCCTTGTGTCAATTACAGAAATTTGAACAACATTATGATTCCGGATCCTTATCCTTTACCTCTCAAAGCAAGATCTCTAGATGTGTTGAGAAGGCCAAGGTATTCTCAAAACTTGATCTGTTGAATGCTTTCAATCAAATCAGGATTGCAGAAGGAATGGAATGGTTAACAGCATTCAGAACCAAGAAGGGTATCTTCCAGTTCCACGTAATGTCTTTTGGATTGAAGAATGCCCCAGCTTGCTTTCAGCGGTTGATTGATTCAGTCCTGGGAGATCTCCTAGGTGTTTGTGCCATTGCATATATGGATGACATCTTGGTGTTTTCTCTGGATGAGGAGTCCCATAAGGCCAACTTGTTGGCAGTTGTAGAGCGCATTCTCCAAGCAATTTTGATTATCAAAAGGAGTAAGTGTGAATTCTTTAAACGTAAGGTTACCTTTTTGGGTAATATTATCTTTGAGGATGGCCACACCATTGCCCCTGACAAGGAAGCTGCGGTTTGAGAGTATGCTACGCCTGTGACAGTATCCCAACTTTGTAGTTTCCTGGGTACATGTACGTTTTTGAAGAAATTCACTCCCCACTTGTCTGAGGTGACCGCCCCTTTATACTTGGCTAGTGGAAAGACGACTTTAGTCTGGACGCCTGAGTGTGCAAGTGCCTTCTCAGCAGTCAAGGCTCTTTTGTTGTCCTCACCAGTGTTAAGACATGTGGATCCTGAGCTTCCTTTTGTTGTTTCCACCAATGCATCTAAATACACTGTGGCTGGTGTGCTGTTGCAAACAGCTAGTGACGGGATTGAGAGACCTGTAGGGTATTTCTCCCGGAAGATGGAGGCTTGAGAACGTAACTACATGATTTACAACAAGGAATTGTTGGCTGTAGTGGAATTGTTAAAGCATTGGCACCACCATCTCATGTCAGCACGTCATCCATTTGTTTTAAGAACTGACCACAAAGCTCTTCTATATTATCAACAACCCAGGGTTTTGTTGGGTTGCCAATCTAGATGGCATGGTGATCTGACAAGATACAAGTTCCGCTACAAGTTTATTAAGGGATCTGACAATCACCTGGCCGATGCCCTGAGCAGGAATCCCTCCCATCTCCCAGATGCTAGTATGGACGCCAAGTTTAACACACATACTATGATTCCAGACAAAGCTGTGGTGCCTTTTGTATTGCCTCCACTGGCTACATTAGCTACCATGTCTTTAGCTGAGGGTGCAGACCTGGACTTGTATTCCAAGGTTAAGTTTCTGCAAATTTTATCCAAGGGTTTTGATAGGCTATTGGAGCTAGCATGTGCAAACCCAGTGGGTCAGCCTCAGGGCTATCATAAGATTAGTCCAGTCCTATATCATCAAGGTTGCTTGTGGGTCCCTGAAGGCACTATTTGGGATGAAATCATGGAGGCTAATCATACCTGTCCAACAGCTGGTCATCCATGGAAAAACAAAACAGTGGAACTTATCTGCCGCCAGTTTTCCTGGAAAGGTTTGACTGTGCAGGTAGCCGCTTTTGTTTAAGATTGCCTGGTATTTGTTTGATCCAAGGCCAGTCAGAATAAAACTACTGGTTTACTGGTCCCACTTCAGCCTGCTGCTGGTCCTTGGACGTCTGTGTCGGTGGATTTCATTGGCAAGCTTCCCAATTCCAATGGGTTTAACACAATCATGGTAGTAGTTGATTGTTTCACAAAGATGGCACACTTTGTACCTTGCTCAACCACAATTACTTCAGTGGAAACCGCTAGGTTATTTGTGAACAGTATCTTATCTCTACATGGCATCCCAATGGAGATTGTAAGTGACTGTGGTCCTCAATTTATTGCTCAGTTCTGGGAAGCTTTTATGGGAATCCTTGGTATCAAATTGTGCCGCTCTACTGCTTTCCACCCCCAGTCCAATGGACAAACAGAGAGGGTAAACCAAAGTTTGGAGGTCTACCTACATTACTACACCAATGCGCGACAAGATGACTGGTGTGATAATCTACCCATGGCAGAGTTCACATATAATAACACCCCGCAAACGTCAACTCAAGTATTGCCATTTTATGCCAATGTGGGTTACAATCCCTCTTCCAACATGGGTCCTTGTTTGGTTAACAATGTGGAAGCTGCAACTGATCAAGCCGCTGAATTAAAGCAGGCTCATCAGGAGCTCCAAGTTACTCTTGCTGCCGCTGTGACAACTTACAAGGAATACACAGATTGCAAGCGCCAGGAAGGTCCAACTTACAGGCCAGGTGATCTAGTCATGGTCAATGCTTGCAATATGAAACTTAAAGTTCCATGTTGTAAATTGGGTCCCAAGCAAGTTGGTCCCTTCAAGGTGGAACATCAGATTGGTCCCTCTGCCTATCGGCTGAATTTACCTCCTGCTTTCAAGATTTTTCACACCTTCCATGAATGTCTCCTTACTCCCTTCAAAGGAACAGAGATCCCCTCTTCCTAACCCATTCTTGTGAAAGGAGAACATGAGTACAAGTTAAATTGTATTCTAGCTTCCCGCAAGAATTGTCGCTGTTTGGAATATCTGGTATCTTGGAAAGGTTATCCTGATTCTAAAAACTCTTGGGTTCCCCACTCCAATTATTAAAATTCCTCTGATCTGATCCATGAGTTTTACAAGCGCAATCCCACTGCTATTGGTCACCCTGAACTTACCCTAGTTGCAATGAAACTCCCACCTGCCCATAAGAATTTCTCCTTATCCCATCTCCCAGATGGTGGTATTGTGCCCAGGGCTAAAGCGGAGGGTAATGTCACAGTAGGTTCCATAATATCAGGTATTGTCTGTCCAGGTAAGAAGGCTCAGAAGGCCAGGAAACCTGTATCAAAATTGACCAAGTTAAAAGATTTAAACCAAACAGTCAATTGAAAATGGGTCACGGTTGATCCAGTCTGCCAGCTGAAACCAGCTCCCCCTTGCAAACTGACGTTGATAAATTGACGTAATATGAGGGTCACCCAATATAAGCTTATTAACCAGCATGGTTGTCAGAAACTGGTCACGCAAGGATTCTTTGAAACCTGGACTAGATACTTATTTGAAGATGCAGAAGAAATAGGAGATCAAGACTCAGGTGGTATTGCTTAGTCAATTTTTCTGATATATATTGAATAATTTTCCCTGTTTCAACTCTAAGAGTTGAGTCCTTCTAAATTTACTCAATAAAAATCAATTATCCCAAGCTCTAATTTTAAATTTTAAAAATGCATCCTGTGATCAGGTTGTTGCGGTATATCCCATAAGATCTGATTCTGAACAGAATCATTTCAGGAAGATGGGATAGCATCTGGAACTTTGTTGTTGGCGCCGCCAAATGTCAATTTCATGCCAGCCAATTTTGTAGCTCCTCCCCCCATTCTTGAAACTGAAAATTGTGTCACTTCTCAATGCCCAGAATTCTACGCTGAAGATGCATTGATGCTTTCCCAGGTCATTTATCTTGGTTTACTCTGGTTAGGACTAATTGTTCTACTTAATACTGGAGTTACAATTGGAAATTTCACAAAAAAATATCTGAAGCCGCGTTGGTGGTTAATCATCAATTCTATGTGGATTTGGGTGGTAATTCCCCATCATTTAGAAACGGCTTCATAATACGCAGTGTTTTCTGTCACAGCCTGGCCCTGCCAAAATAAAGGCAATTACCAGCATGCCACCCCTCACCAATGTTGGTCAGGTGCGTACCATATTGGGTATGGTTGCCTACGTGCGCAGGTTTATCTCCAATTGCAGAGAATTTATTGCACCTCTCACCAAGCTCCTGAACACTAAACAGAGCTTCCACTGGACCCCTACCAGAGATCAAGCCTTTAAGATGTTGAAGCAGAGACTTATAATAGCACTGTATTGCAGTTTCTCAATTGAAACTGCCAGTACAAAATCAAAACTGATGCCTCCAACAGAGCCATAGGGGGTGTGTTACAAGTGGAAACTGACAAGGGCGTCTTCCTCCCCGTGACATACAAATCCAGGAAGCTCACTGACTCAGAACAACATTACCCCATTGTGATGGTCCACATGTTTGGTGGTTTGCAGGCAGGGCTAATGTTGGCCAAGCAAAAGTTTGGTTGTTTGTTGCAGGTAGAGGCCTAGTAGGGAACAATGGCTACTAGGGACAGTAAGGCCTAGCTAGTAGGTGTAAAGACTACTAGGGGCAGATGTTGTCTCCACCCAGCAGAAGATATTGGCTGATGTGGGCTAGAGTTCTTCACCTAGCAGGGAACTGTGGCTGCAAAAGGGTAAAGAATGAGATAGCTGGCAGGGAACTTTGTCTGTTTGAGGTGGAGAAGGTTTTGGACCCATGGTGGGTAACATGGGCTTCCAGGGAGGGGAAGAGCTCTGAGGGCTCTATGTACCCTGATACACTTACAGGAGGTCTGTGAGCAAGCATCCTACCTAACAGACTGGTAGGGTGTCCTTGTTTATGCCCCTATGGGAGCTTTTGGGGAGAACCCAGAGTGAGTATTGGAGGGTATAGATTTGCTTGGAGGTGTCACCAAGGCAGTTTGCTTGGGGAAGAAAACTGCAGAACTTGGTGTGATCAGGCCTCTGGGAAGTAAAGCTGATTACTCTGCAACTGAAAGCCCAGACTTAATCACCTGGGTGAGTAAAAAAATGACATAGGCTGTGAGGATCTATGGTTGGATGGCCAAAGTGGAATGCTACTTGTGAGGACCCAGTCAAAAGCCAGTTCAATGTAGACTCATGCCTGGGTCTACAGGCTCTGGTAACAGGGACTGAGATAAAGAACTGAGGTGGTTCACGGAATCAGCAGAGAAGACTAGTGAGAGGAACTGTTTTATCACAGAAAAGACTTGTTGAAGGACTGTTGGTTCATGTTGAAGTTTGGAACCAAAATGGTTTATTGTGCAGGTAGAACCAAGGTGGTTCCTAGTGAGTATAAGTTGAAGGGCTCAGAGATCATGATGCAGGAGTAGCTGGTCATGATAAAAGAGTAGCCAGAGGACTGATAAGCTGTTGAAAGACTGGAATGAGCTGTTTGTTGTCTAAGATGGACTGATTGCTGGTTAAGCTGAAGAGCTGGAATATGAGCTGGCTGAAGGATCAGAAGATGATGATGAAGAACTGGTGGTCCAGAGAAATGAGCCAAGATTTTGCCAAATGGATTAGCCAAAGTGGGAAAATGTAGAATGTTTTGCCTTGGTTTAGTAGTAAAATCAAGAAAAAATGTGGATAGAAGTGTGGGTAATATATTTATTAAGTTCCTAGGATAGATGAAGGTATGTTGCTACAAAAGCTGGATACAAAGTTGTTTTGGTGGGACGTTTTCCTTGGATTTTACAAGATTTGTAAATATATGGGGAAAACGTTGAATAGGTCCAAAAAGAACAGTTTAAATATTATTCTACTATTTAAATTGGTTCAGGTTGAATGCAGGAAAGACTGGTGCCAGAATAATGGACCGGTTAACGCTTTGGTGTGCAAAGAGTTGTTGATTTGAGCAGTTTGAGATGTGGAATTTTTTTCCTAGTTGGATCCTGGTGGAACTTCAGAAATGGTCTATTTCTGCGCTCTATATTTATTGGTTAAGTTCTGGCAGGTTTCCTGATGAAAATGTTTGGTTGGAAGCCAAAAGCTTAAAGTATAAGCAAGGAAATAGTGAATTAATACTTTAAGCTTTTGAGATAGTAAGTATGTAAGCTTAAGTTATTATAGAAAAAAGTGAGTGACAATGGTTTAAGCTTCTGAAGAAAGCCAGTTTGAAGGCAGAACCGTTGGGAAAAGGACACTATAAGAAGGTAGCTAGCTGGAAAGTTACAAGGTCTTTCTGGGTCTTTTTGGAGATCTTTCCCGGGCCTTTTGAGTTTCTGTTGAGAGGTTTTAGAAGCCTTTTGATTACCAGCAGGAGCTTGGTTGGACTGGTACAAGTGGAATACCAAGGCCACTAAAGATATACAGAGAGCTGAAGCCCAAGAATAAGGAGCTGGATCCTAAGCGCGGCACCAGAGTCCAAGTTTAAGGTGCAGGAGTCCAAGACCAAGTACAAGGAGTTCAAGATATTGTTGGAGGACTCCAAGTATTGGCAAATCCATATTGTTTCATTGACCCCCAGGCCATATACCAGAAGGTTTCTAAGGGGATCTTCCTTCTGAGAGTGAATAAAAGCCCATTTCAACCCCTATACATATTTCTGAGAAAAAATTTCCCTTACTAGAGAATGAAAATTCCTTCCAGACAATCCCTGGCTACAATCCAGGACACACTTTGGGGACTGGCGGACAGGAACCCCACACCCATACATGACAAGGAGCTAGCAGCAATTGTGCACTGCATTGAGAAGTGGCGCTGTTACTTGGAAGGGGCCACCTTTCCACCCTGTGTCTTGACAGACCACAAGTTGCTCCAATACTTCAACACATAGTCCCACTTGACACGCTGCCAGGCAGGCTGGGTCAAGTGCCTATCTCCTTACCAGTTGTGTATCAAGTACAAGCCTGGGAAAGAGCTTGTCAAGCAGATGCTCTCTCAAGGCTCTATGTGGCGTCCATCACCAGGGACAACTGTCAGGAACATTAATTACATTATTCCTGCCAACCTTGAAATCAACAGCTTACCCTTGGCCAACTCTTTCCCTACAGGATTTATCTTCACTCCTAAAAAAGAAATTTTATTATGTAATATCTGCCCCAAATTACCTTGTGAAGTTGAACTTAATCAGCAACGTCAAACCCCCTTAATAGGGATGGGAATCAAACCCAGGATCTCTCTCAACAACAACAGACGCCTAAGAACAATTAGTATCATTACAGATTTGAAAAACCCGCTTTTATCACCTAATGGCAGCCAATCAAATTGTTCAAATTTGATTTTAATTTTGAATTCAAAAGCGTATAGCAACAGCGCTATTAAAGGCCTGTCAAGCGCCGTAACTTCTGTGACAGTTGGTCCTGTGGAGGGCCCCCTATCCCTGACCCCAGATTATTTGGGGCCAGTGGGTATAATTCCTCTGCTGTTTTAAAAAAGCATGTTGGGGAGATAGGGGGCCCACATTTTCAGTTATTTCCAAAAAATATTATGTTTTAAAATAAGAATAACTTGCTTCTCCTTGGGTTTCCCCTACCAAATTCCCTCAATTTTCCCAAACACCCCTTACCCAAACCTCCATTCTATACATCAGATGCTATATAAGCCTAATAGTGTCAGTCTTTATTTCTTTTTAAGTTAATAAAGTCAATTTCTTCAAACCTAGCTGATTTTATTTTGTTTGTCTCCTTCTTGAAATCCAAAGCCATGATATTACCCAAGTCCTCCCAATGGGAGCCATTTGGGTATAAATGGTTGGTTTGATTGCTCCTTGTGCAGGCCCTGGCAACAAGCATATCCCTAGGAACCAGAGCAGATTCTGGTTTTTCCACTCCACACTACCTAGATAAGTTGTGGCGCCAAGTGATACCAGGCGTATGGTACACCGCCACTCCCTTGTCCCCAAATCCTCCTGTTGCAGAGGAACAACACATTATGGGCAACAGTCAGCCTGTTTCACCTTCCTTGTTACATCCCTTAGCTTTGGCCTTCCTCCTTAGCTACCTAGGAGCTTACTTCCTCCTTGATAGATTTAATCCCCTTTTGGGGAGATATTGTTTGCTCGGGGAACTCTTCCATATGGGAATGGTATCCATCCCCATTGGTTCCTTGGTCACAGGTTTGAACCCTTCCGCGGCCATACACCTGCTTGATGTTATGTTTCCGGGCGGATGGATCCCTGAAAGTTTAACTGAACCCATTTTTGAGGCTCTTTTTGGGACCTCAAAACAAACCAAATCTGTGAAAATAGAATTTCAGCTGGGGTTAGTCAAAACCCTGGCCTTGGTCTTTTCCCTCATCTTAGTCTGTGTGACCACTGTCCTCATCACCAGATCCTACCACCAATCTAAGCCAAACAGCTTGATCCAAAGCCTCTCCAGAACCAGGTTCAGACAGTGGTCTTGAAAAACATCTCCTCCATTATGTCATAGGATGTGGAATCCAATGAGATCCTAATGCTTTTGGCCTTTTCACAATCCCTTTTTGACACTTCCCCAGACCAATACCGTACTGACACACAAAGAGTACACCATGTAGCTGAGCAGCTACAAGGTAAAGCCAGACAATGGTATGCCAAGTCCACCCTGAAAGGAGAAAAGCTTCTTCATGATTACCATGCCTTCTGTGATTCTCTCCTCTCTGTAATCTTGCCAGCCTTGTCTAAAGAGGAACTTATGGACTAGATTTCCAGCCTTTACCAAGGCAAGATGGCCACAAGTGAGCTCCTTGAGGAGTTTACCTGTCTCAAGGAAGCCATTGGCATGAGCGACAAAGAAAGCTGTTATATGCTGCAGAAACACCTTTCTACGGACATGAAGGCCTTTTTGGCTCACTAAATCTTGCCTAATACTTATAATGATCTTACTCAAGAAATTCTTTGTTGGGCCCCCCAAGTTAAACAATTTCCAGCCTGGAAACCCAACCCTTCCAAACCCATCATCTCCCAGAAGATCCTTAGGACTAATACCCTCCCAGCAGGGTTGGTTCCCAAGGAGGGAGGGGGATATCAGCTGTCTGAGGCCAAGCGCAAAAGCTGTGTTGACAAAGGATGCTGTCTCTACTGTGGGAAGAAAAGACATCAAGCAAAAGACTGCTTACCTTTGAATTGTGTCCAGCAACACCCATCCACAGTCCTTGCTGCTTCTGATCCCAATAAATCCACCATTAAGTCTTACACTACCTTTCCTGTGATAATCATTTCAACCTAGGGGAAACATTCAACACTGGCTCTCCTAGATACAGGAGCCATGGGGAACTTCATCAACCACTCCCTGTTAATTTCTCTGGGGATATCAGAATTTACCCTGTCTTCCGTATTATTAGCCAACAAGACTCAGATAACGGTTCAAAAATTGGCACTACCTCTCCAGACAAATATTGCGGATACTGAATTCTGCCTGGAGTTCTTGGCTATCCCAGGTCTGTCATGTCCAGTGATCTTGGGCTACTCTTGATGCAAGCAAGCCTGGATGAACATCAACTGGGACACTCATCATATAGACTTCACCAACTAGGGTAAATCCTTTTTGGTCCCCATCAACCTTGATACTTCCTTTCCCGGCTCCTATCTCCACGGTATCATGGCACCTCTGCACACCAAAGGTTCTCTCCCAGACCATCTAAAGGATTACAAGGGACTCTTCAGTGAAGCAAGCTGCAATGAGCTTCCCGCCCACCAAGCCTTGGACTTAAGAATTAATCTCATCCCTGGTAGCATGCCAACTTGGGGGAAACTGTATCCCACCAATGGGCCCAGGGGATTGCACTCAAGGAGTATCTTGACAATAACCTCTGAAAAGGGTTCATCCAGAGGTCAAACTCTTCATGCTCTTCACCCATATTCTTTGTTAAAAAATCTGATGGAGCTCTTTGTCCCGAGGTTGACTACGCTAAACTCAACTCAATCATCATCAAGAATTGCAATCCTCTTTCTGCGGCAGAAACCCTCACAGACAAGCTTGCTGGGGTACAGGTATTTTCCAAACTAGACCTATAAAATGCTTATAATCTGTCAGGGACCCACTTTGCGGGGAATAAACTTCCCAGCTGATGGGCCAAGGCCCCTACATTTAAGCCTGCTATTACTGAGCTAATAGGAACCATGACCATTGCAATATGTCCAAGTTGTCCTAGATAAGCAAATCTTCCAAACATAGAACTAAATTGCCCAAGTAGATAGTAGCCCACCAAATACGTCAAAAGGTAAAATGAAGCCTAAGGTCTAACCAGAGTAGGTTTAGTGGGTGGGGAAGCAAACAAGCAACCATAATGGAATTTACGTCCCCAATGTCCAGAAGGATATTTGAACCATCCATTGGCAAGGAATTCCTTCTGGTGGGCGTTATCTGGGGAGGAATTATACCAGTTGGTTGTTGGAGTTGGGTTTTTCAAGGCGTACACCTTGGACAAGAAATAGGCTAGAAACCAGGATAGGAAAAGGCTTCCCCTCATGGCTTCAAAAAGGGAGTGTTATCAAAAATGGAGGAGTAGCTAGAAGAGTAATAATCTTTATTGTTGGAACGTTTGAATCGAATAAAAGTTTAGAGCTTATATAGCTTGAAAAATAAGGCTAAGCCTTTGAGAGGAGTTTTGGAAAATGAGAGGATTTACCTAGATAATCATTTTAAATTTACCTGTTTTTAAGTGTAATTTAAATAATTGTTTGATCATTTTCAAACTAGCCTGGTGTAATACGCGGATCCAGAAAGATCTCACAATAATCATGATAATTAAGCGGTGTAGAGATAGAAGATCAAGTATAGAGCGGTACGGCACTTGAACTAAAGGCAGAGAGAGGGGTTCAACAATTGATTGATAGACTGGAAGCAGCCAATCAGAAGCAAAGCGGTAAGTGACGTTTGCACTCTTAATATCAACACTTTCAAATTTGAAAAGCACTTTGAAAGCAAAAACCAATTGAATCAAGGTGTAATAAAAAGGTAAATCAAAGGTTGGTGATGATCCCGTACTAACAATACATGCGTTAATAGTGTCCTGGGTTCAAATCTTGTTCCAGAAAGGTTTGAACAAACTAAGGTGATTGTTGAGTTGGTTGTGTTGTGTCTTTGAATTGTTGTCTTGTAAGGAATTGTGTTTGTGTTGGTTTGAGGATATGTTTGTGCCCAAGTTGTCAATAATATTCAGGTAGTCAGGGAAAGAATCCCTGACATAATCAGATCCGCATTTCAGAAAAAGATGAGTGGAAAACAGCCATTAGAACCCCCCTTTAGCCTGTACAAGTACCTAGTAATGCCCTTTGGTCTCAGCAACGCTCCAGCAGCCTTCCAAGGACTCATGAAAAATTACTATTCCCCTTCATGTACACTAGCGTGGTGGTATACCTTGACAACATCCTCATTTACTTGCCTGACAAGGAAAATCATATATGAAACTTGAAGGAAGTTATGAATGCTCTTACCAGGGTCAAACTCTTTTGCAAACTATCTAAGTGTGAGTTTTTTGCAACAGAGGTTGAGTTCTTGGGGTACTCCATCAAACCAGGAGGCTTTGCAATTGCTCCCTCCAAGGTGGAAGCTGTCCTGAACTGGCCTGTCCCCATCTCTTGCACTAAGCTTAGAGAATTCCTTGGTCTAACCAACTTTTGTAGGAAATTCATCAAGGATTTATCAGCCACTGCTCTTCCTCTTACTGCTCTTACCTCTGGCAAGGTCCCCTTTGTCTGGTTCAATGTCACTCATATAGCCTTTGATTGCCTGAAACTTTCCTTTACTTCCTTTTCAGTTCTCCTTTGTCCTGACCCAGAACGCCAATTTTTTTGGAGACAGGCGCTTTGGATTATGCCTTGGGAGCGGTATTAATCCAGCTAGGGGAGGATGGTGAAAGCCACCCTGTGGCTTTCTGCTCCTATAAGCTTTTAGACCAGGAGAAAACTATCATGTGTATGAGAAGGAGCTGTACGCAATAGTAAACTTGCTTAAACACTGGTGACGTTATCTTGAGGGAAGCAAGTTCCCTACCATCATCAGGACGGACCACAAAAACCTCCTTTAATTTACAGAGAAAAGGAAGATTGTACCTTGCCTCGCCAGATGGACAATTGATCTCCTGGCATTTGACTTTGAAATTGAATACACTCCTGGAAAAATGAATGTGGTCCCAGATGCTATTAGCTGACGCAAAGACCTGAAGGACAACAATACACAAAACCATGGTCACAACAATCAATTGGTGTTGAAAGCCTCCCAATTCCTCTCCAGCCTTATTGAGATCTTGGCATATACTTCCTTGGAACAGGAGATCATTGAATCACAGATGCATCTACAATTCCAAACAGAGCTTGAGGGAATGTTAAAAAGCTCACTAAAGACCAGCACAATGAACAACCAGGGAATAACATATGTCAAAAGTGCCTTGGTGGTTCCTAAAGGGGGACTCCAAACTAAGGCAATACTACACATGCATGAGGGTCCCTTGTCTGGACATGGTGGGTTGCTCAAAACCTTGAAGAGCCTTGGGTGTCAATACTGGTGGCATGGCATGAAGAAATATGTCAAGACTTGCATTTCCAACTTTCTCAGTTGTGGGAGAAACAAACCTTCCAATCCTAAGCCCCAGGGGCTCCTCTGACCCTTACCAATTCCGGTTTGCCCATGGGCTTCCATATCAATGGACTTCATAGTGGACTTACCTCTGAGCAAAGAAAACACAGGTATCATGATTGTTGTAGACCACATGACCAAATATACCATTTTCATTCCCTTTTCTTCATGCACCTCAAAGGAAGTAGCCAACATGTTCTTTTGCAAGGTAGTCAGCAACCATGGGCTCCCCAAGGACATTGTCTCAGATCAAGGTGTCCAATTTACCTCTCAGTTCTGGAAGGCCTTAATGGACCAGATGGGAGTTACAGTGAACTTTTCAACTTCCTTTCACCCCCAAACAGATGGACAGACCAGTTGCGTGAATCAGGTACTTGAGGGATACTTATGACAATACATAAACTCACAGAAGGACAATTGGGTTCATTTCTGCCACCTAGCCCAGTTATGTTATAACACATCACATCACAGATCTATTGCTATGTCTCCCTTCTTTGCCAAATTTGGGTTTGACCTGGAGTCCTTCCCATAAGATCTCAAGGAATCAGCCTTCCCTTAAGCAGATGAACTGGCCAACCGGATGAAGGAAGTGCACTCAATTCTTACAGAATTTCTCACCAAGGCCAGTTCTGAGTACAAAAAATATGCGGACCAACATCAATCCCTGGAGAAGGACTATTCTGTTGGGTCTTATGTCTACCTCAATGCTCGCAACCTGAAATTGAATATTCCTAGCAAGAAATTGGGCCCCAAGAAAATTGGTCCACTCAAAGTTTTAGAACGCCTCTCTATCCTTAACTACCAACTTGAGCTACCTTCTGGTTCCAGTGTTCATGATGTATTTCATGTGGACTTACTCACCCCCTTTGAGGGTGATCCCCAGACCTTGTTAGGCTTGAACCCCAATCCCCAGATTGTTTCCAACACCTTTGAATGGGAAGTGGAGGATGTCATTGTACATTGCCTAGTTAAGAATAAGGCACAATACCTAGTCAAATGAATTAACTATGATGAGGAGTCAAATTCCTGGGAACCAGTTGAGAATCTTACCAACTGCAGACAGGTCCTGACCAGGTTTCATTCCCGGAGAGAGTCTTCATTAGATGGGGTAGTGTCAGGAACTCCTTGCCAATCCTTCCTGACCACAACCAGGAATCCTAAATATTATTGGGTAATTACAGCTTTTCTCCTAAAGGAGATGCTTCTTTAGTTCCTAAAAACTGTTTGTTTAAAGGCATAATAAATTCTTTATTACCTATTGATTCAGGATGCTCAGGTCCAGAGACCAGTCTGGATTTCCCAATGGGGATCAAACCCGGATCCTCCTGTTCTCTTTGTTGTCAACTATTAGAAGTTAGTTGTTTGGAATCAAACTTACCTTACAACTTGGCTGCAAACAAGCTCTGCAGCCAATCAGAGGTTACGCCTGGTGCCTTAGAGTTTGAACCCACTTTGGCTGCAAATTTGAAGCCATCTAACTACCTGCCAAGCTCCATACTTGGTTGGGTTAACTATTCCAACTGGGTTTCTTCTTCTGGTGGTGTTTAAAACCACCAGGAGCCTTTACTCCATATGAGGTCCCCAAAACAGCTGGGATAAATAATACCTAGCTGTTTGGGAAGCCTTCAGGGGGTAATTGCCAGTTAAAAATGACTTTTATGTTGTTTTTAGGAAGATTTTCCTTGCCAAGGGTTTCCCCTCAATATCCTTTGTATTCTCCAACATTTTCCCCATTCCCCTTATGAGCTGCAGTTTAAAAGTCTTGGAAAGCCTATATAAGGCTCCATCTTCCAAGATGATAGTTGTTCAGTAAATAAAGTCAATTCCCTAAACACTAGTTGATTTTATTTTGCTTGTCTCCTTAAACCTTAAAACCCAACACCATGAAATTACCCATGTCCTCCCAATGAGAGCTATTTTGGTATAAATGGTTGGTTTGATTGCTCCTTGTGCAGGCATGTAAAGCAAGTGTATTGCTTGGAACCAGAGCCAATTCTGGGTTGTCTCCTTTTCACTACCTCAATAAGTTGTGGCGCCGAGTTATACCATGCATATGGTACACTGCCACGCCATTGTCCCAGAACCCCCCATTACAGAGAAACCGTGTGATATGGGCACCAGTAAGCCTGCTTTATCCTTCTTATTCCATCCCTTGGCTTTGGCCTTCCTCCTCAGTTATCTAGGAGCCTACTTCCTCTTGGGAAGATTCAATCCACTCCTTGGTCAATATTGTCTGCTTGGAGAACTATTTATATATGAGAATGGTCTCTGTTCCCATTGGATCCCTAGTCACAGGGTTGAATCCATCTGCGGCCATACACCTGCTTGGTGATATGTTTCTGAGCAGATGGGTTCCTGACAATTATTCCCTTAAGTATATTCAAGAGCCACAAAAGGCTCAAGCTTCTTGATACTATCAAGGAGCTGCATATACTGGTATTCTGGCTGTTGCCAACACAAATAATGTCCAGTCATTGCCTGGTTTGGCGCCAATCCAATATTCAGTTCAACATTCCAGAAATGGCAAGAAACCAATATCACATAACTTGTCCAGGTAGTCAGCAATCCAAATCCAACTCACACATGGCCTCCCCTATCTTTGATCCAACTTAAGTCCCCGCCACAGTGCAAGCTATATAAGTCTAAAGCATTATCCAATAAAAATACTCTCTTATTCTCTAAACCCGTTTTTAAAGCTTCCCCAAAGGTTGCTCCTCATCAATACTATAATCTCATAAAGTTTGAATTTTTTAGTAAAAACTTGACCAATAATTCTATCTGCTGTTCTTTGGGGTTTATTAGTTTCTTCTGGTTTACACAGGATTTGTCAGTGGCAGCCTTTGGGTTGCTCTGAGGCTATGGTGTCTTCCCTGGTTTCAGACTGGGTTTTGTTTTCCTAACTCACTCCCCAATTCTCATCTTTAATGGTGGAGTTGCCGCAAAACTCTGAAGTATTTACAGAATGAGGGATAAAAAACCAAATAAAAAACATTGGTAAACAAAAAATATTAAAGCTGTATTGCACAGACAAAAACACTAAAGCAGAGATAAAGGCAAGATGCAACTAAAGAAATAAGAAAAACAAGAGAATTAGAAAATTGAGAACTCTTAACTGGATTTGCAGGTAAATAATCTCACAAATTGGCTAACAATTTCCTAAATCTCAAAATTAAAGGGCCCAGAAATCAGCACAGGGAATGCTGCCTTCAAGATAACATCCTGACATATAGGCTAATAGAATCTCCATTCTGGAATAACTATTTCCCCAAACTTAAAACTTGAAATTTAGTTGTAGGTTTAATGGCTTATTGAACTAATGCAGTAGTTATAGCCTTTTTCAGCAATTCTGATGTTTGGGAAAGGCACTGATGTGACAAGAGGTAATTTTTTTCACCATGCCTTCAGGAGTGAAAAATTGATGACATCATAAATCAATTTTGGTGCCAAAAACATCAAACTACCAGTTTTTTGTTTTTGAACTTTTTCAAGAAAATTTGAAGATCCCAACACAATCCTTGCATGTCTTGCCAAAGATAACTTATTGTTGATGACCTGATTTGAATCATCCAGCTTCTGGAGGGAAAGTATCTGAACTTTACGCTTCTGATCATTGTTTTTCTGCAGATGGGTGATTTTAACCAAGGTTGCATTATTCATGACATCACCCTTAGCAGGCCAGGGACTGACCCTCTCTGGCCAAATTGTTAACACCAAAGACAAGCACCCAGATCCTGATGAGGTTAAGGCTAGATAAAAATGGCTCACTCCTACAAATTCTAGCCAAATTTCTTTCTTCCTAAGCTTAGCTGGATACTATAATAAGATCTAACCAACTGCATCAATGCCGCTGCCCCGCCTTTTCAATCTCACCCAAAAGAACCCAGAAATCTTCTACAGGCCTGAGAAGAAGGACTCATTCAAGCATCTGAAGAAAAGTTTACTGTTGGTTCTTGTCTATCATAGATTTACCCAAATGCTTCACATCTTATCAGATCCACACAAGGATGAATTCAGGGATGCAGTCTGCAACAGGATAATGGAACATTCAGACCATTCAAACTCTCAGGCAACTAGCCTTGGGCAGAAAGCTGGTTGTTTTCTGGGATCAGGCAGGCCACAGGCCAGGCAGGCAAAGCCTGCCATAGATTGGCGCTAACTTAAACAGGTATGTCATAAATTTTCTCTCCCAAGACCACAGGACCAAAGATAGGATGGTAGTACCAATAACCCCCCCCCAAAAAAAGTGATGTACACTATACTAAAATGCTTGTTATAATTGTCTGGGAAAAGCTCAGAGGCAGAAACAAGCATTGGTTTGAGGGTAAGAGATGGTTCCATGTCCAGTTGGTGGGCAGGTAGAAAGTTGCATTTATCTTTAAACATTCAGGACTCATTAATAAACCAATGGCCCTTTATGTTAAATCTGGTCAACTCTTTAGTTTGGGCCAAGAAATTGAGCGCTAGTATCTGTCAGAGGTATATTGTCTATATACAGGTTTTAAAGAATACTCTATGAAGTGAACAGGACCAAATGGGGCACCTGGGGGACCAAAACTTGCGGGCAATGAAGCAGACAGTCCAGAAGGATTAGGATTAGGCTGACAGATATCTAAGATAAAATATGACAATATTTGGGAAGACCAATATCTCATAACCTTTATTAAAAGCGGCAATAAAGTCTGGTGCAGGATATAATGGTTTATATAGCACCCCACTACCAAATTTCAATATTAATGGACAGGATTCAGTTGGCCAGAAAATAGGAATCCAAACAGGCAGGCTGCCCAGGTTTTGGGCAGCAAAACGGCACTGGCACAGGGCAGACACTTATTGACTGGATCTTCAAGAAGGGTAGCACAACCCTTCTGTTCTGCAGCAATATTTTTGGGGGCGGCCCTCTGGCCCATGTTTTCTTCAGATGCGGGGTTCTGATTGGCAATCAAGATAGACATCAGGCTCATCAAGCCAATGGCAGGAGCCTCCTTACCTTTATTAGGCAACTCAATGTGTTTTTTGCTAGGCACCATCATTGGTAAGTCTTCACTGAAAGCCTCATCTTCAAGAGAATTCAAAGTTCAAATAAGAGAGGATCCAACCCAAAAACACAGGCAGCCAGCCTTCTGGTCCTCAGGACTGGCAGCCCGCAGGCGGTATTGACCATAGTTCAAAACCCACTCCAAGCCTTGGGTTTTGAGAGGAGAAGAAATGTCATTCCTGACACACACCCATATCAAAAAAGTTTCTTGCTGCTAAGTGCAGCTATGAAATATACAGCAAAGCGGGTTCAAGATGCTGTTCATGCCCTTGAGAGTTCAGATACCATGTTCTGGGATACCCTTTCCTCATTAATACTCATAAACTTGCAGTGTGTTTCATCATTGACAGCTTGAGAAAATAGCGGGTGCATTTTATGATATATTGACTTGCTGGACTATGACTTTGACACCACACATGTGCCAGGTAAGAAAAATATGGTTGATGGTGGAACTTTCAGACATTTTTTTCTCCTGATAGAAATTGCACATGTGAGAATAGTCTCTAAAATATCTGCAAGCTGGACCTTAGCAAGTAAACACCTCAGTTTTTTGAAGAGGTTGAGAGGTTCATATAGGATTATGCTGGGTTTATTATGATTAGCAACATCATTTTTAGAGAGATGAGAGATAGTTTCAGACAGTGTTAAAGAGATATATAGAGTGACAATACTCAAGGAAGCTCATTAAGAGATGAGCTACTTGGGAAGATATGCTAGGCTAGAGAGGCTTGAGCTAACTTACTAGTGACCAGGCATGGACATGGACGTGGTAAAACCCCTGCAGAAATTTAAGGTATGTCAAGATTTTGGAAAAAATGAAGCCCATTACAAACTAGTTGTACCTATTGATGTAAGAAACATGTTTGAATTACAAGGCATTGAATTCCTGAGACCTCTACTACTTTTCAAGCATGAGATATATATCCTAGTAGTCATGAAATACTATTCATGCTGGATGGTTGCTGTGGCCTGCTTGGATAACTCTGCCTTTGCCACTGCTGAATTCATCTATAAAAAAATCATCATACAGCTTGGCTCACCTGCAGCCCTGTTCTCTGACCAGGGGCCCCAGTTCAGAAACCAGTTGATACAGATCTCATGAAAGAGGTTAACATCACTCAAATATTTGCCACTGCCTATGATTTTGCTACAATGGGCTGACTGAAAGGTTTAACTGAACCTTGGTTGAAACCTTGGAGAAGTGCACCAAGTACCTTTTATTATAGAGAGAAAATGTCCTGTCAGATGCACTATGAAATTACTACATCAAAGTACATGCTGTGACCAAGATCACCCCATTTGAAGGTGTTTATGGTGTATTTTTGTGGGGTTTGTAGTTTATTGCTACAAAATTTATCCGCTGCTAGACTTGGTTGATGGATTCTGAGCCAGGAGCTGAGCGAGCTCATGACGCTTAATTAGGGCTCGAATCAGGTGAGCCGAGTTGAATAAATTCTAGAATAAAAACATAAAGGTTCCACTTGGCCTTGGTGAGTAATATCGATTGGCCATGTGCTCAACCCCCTTCGATTGGGAACTTTGAAACTACACGTCACTCTTTCGAAAACGTCACAGCCGACCAGCACTCTACTTTAAAGGTGGTACAGCTAGCTTTGCGTCAAGCAAAGTGACCTGCCCTTGGTATTGATACTGCATTTCACTTGCCGTAAGAGATTCTTTGAATTTAGCCTTTTCCTTCTTATTCATATTGAAACCTTTTGTATTTAACTCTTTCATGTATTCTATTTCGATTATAAATATTTCTGAAAAGATCCCGTGGCGGTTTACTATTTTTATTAGGTAAACTGCGCAGTATAGTATGTTATTAGCTTGTCTTTATTGGAATATGAAGGGATGCCGTCAAAAACTTCAACAAACCCATCTAATTCTGCAAAGCTCGCAACTTTGAGTTTAAGCCCTTTCTCCAACCCTCTTAGAATTTACAATATTTTGAGTATATTTCAACCCTATACCAGATTCTTTATTCTGTAGGAACATGTAGGAACCTGTTTGAAAAAGATTTGGTTTGAATTTCAATTGATGTGGTAAATAAAATAGGAAGGAAATCAACAAAAAAATCTCGATAAATTCGACAAATTTTATTTTAAATGGGCCGTGGAAGATGATCTTAAATCTAACATGCTTCACAAGTGAAAATTAGGGTTTATATGAATACTTGATGAAGAAGTTTATCACTACCGTTTATATGGCCTTTTTGATTAGAATTCATTATAAAATATACTGCCTGCTCGAAGTGCTTTGTTAGCTGTGGCCAGTTCCTGCATTCCCTTCTAAAATGCTTGTATGCTGCCCATTCAGACCAACATATCTTGAGCATTAATAAAACATTCAAGCTTGATTGTTGGATATTTTAAATCTATCACCTCAACAGGGATTCCATATATCCCTTAATAAAAAGATTTAAAGGTGACATAAATCTGAAATGAAATAAAGTGAAGCTCTAGTTTATGTACTTTGTATATATTCGTGTATCATTGATGCTAATATTATATAATAAATTTAGTTTTCACTGATTATTTAGCAGTTACTGTTGACAGAGATTATCATGGATAATGGACAGGCTACTTCTGGCGTGAGGTATCTCATTGTAGAAATCTACTCTAAACAGTTTAGGCAGCATGTTGACGTAAATAGCTTAGAACGCTACATCAAACAGGCAGGGCTCCCTATCGACCTGCCAATTTCCTTGAAGCAATTCAAACAAGGGCAGAGCAACCCAACTTATCTCATTACTGATTGCAGGTAACATGCACGATCCAAGCTGACAGTTCAGTGGGAAAAAGTATGTGCTTCGGAAAAAGCCGCCTGGCACCCTTATTTCCAAGAAAGCCCATGCCATTGAGCGCGAATACAATGTTTTGAACAAACTGAAGGCTGATGGGGTCGTGCCAGTCCCTAACGTGTTCAGTCTTTGTGAGGATACATCTGTGCTCGATACTCCCTTTTATGTAAGGTCTATATGTGTCTTGCTGATTGGTTAGATTATGGAGTTCTTGTCGGGGAGGATATTTGTTAACATCCGTCTTCTTGGATTGAGCATGCAGGAGCGAGTGAACATGTATTGAATTGGTCTATAATTTATTTAATCCTTAGATGGTTCTCAGCAATAGAAACTCTGGCTAGCCTTCACAAAGTCAATCTGAAGAAGGCGCAGTTGGAATCTCATGGAAAGGCGGGGGACTACTACCCGCGGCAGTTGAGTGTCTTGCTTAAAATATCTGAGATGCAGTCACGAGCAGCAAACGTAGAAAAACTATATCGCTTTGAGGAAATCAAAAAGATCTTTAATGAAAATCCCATCCCAGATGAAGTGACATTAGTACACGGGGACTACAAAATCGATAACCTAGTAGGATCATGTTAATTATAACGCTCATCAACCACAATAGGTGTTTGCCCAGGATTCCTCAAAGGTCTTAGGAATCCTTGACTGGGAACTTTCTACAATTGGCCATCCTCTGTTTGATCTTTCAAATCTTCTCCAGCCTTTTTACACCACAGGGCTGCCCGTCACTGACAATCCAGCATGCCTCGCCTTTTTGCCGTTGGAGAACGACCCTGGGCTCCCAGAAAACTTTGTTGAAACTCTTCTCCAAAAATACTGCGAGCTTACCGGAAGACCTTACCCCATCCCCAAATGGAAGACATGCGTTGCATTCAGCTTCTTTCGGGTAAATAAGTTTAGCTACACAACTAACCCAGACTAGGTTTCTGTCATTGCCCAAGGGGTTGCAGCACGTGCTGCTCGTGGCCAAGCATCTTCCCAAAACGCTGATGGACTCCTGAGCTTTGCTGCACTGTCTAAGACGATGTTCAAATTCTTACCTCGTAATCCTAAGATTTAACTTTTCAATAAATGCTATTTACATACATCAACCCAGAACATGCCTTTGCAGAGGTACTATGCTTAACACTAGCCAAACATCCCAAGCTGCATGAAGAGGTAACGGACGATATCAATCACATACAAATACTAGTCAGCAACCATGTAATATGCCAACAGAAAACGATTGCTAAATCGACGGAATGGCACTTGGCATACTTAAGTAAAGCAGCGTATCCGCCATCTGTAATCAACATCTACGGCAGCTGAAAGAAAAACCAACGCAGGCACGGTTGGTTAAACAGTGTCGCCATGGATAAAGTACGCTACAGAAGGTCGGGATGAATCCAATCAAAAGCCAAACCATGAGCTTCACTCGTGTTCTACCTCTTTAAAGTGTCCCTTTACCCATCCAAGGCCAGCCTTTTAAGGCTGTACCAGCAACCATGTATTTCCAGGGCTAGGGTACCCCTTTGTCGTGTGGTGGCCTTGGGGGTGTCTTTGGTATTAACGTATTTAGCTTGCTTGTAGAGTATGATTGTCAGGCCTAAACATGTGTTAATACTACTGGTAATTAACACTTAAGTCTTTACCTTTTAATACTAAGGTAAAACTAAGTAGAGTAATATAAGTCAAGTGACTAAAAGTGCGTGTTTATTGGGGAAAAGAAGGGAAGTTATATACTTGTTGAGCTGCACAATAGCTGAAGAGGTGTTATTAACACCTGTATCATTGTTAGAACTATTACAAAATCTTCAGGGATCCACCAGGCTCTTCATATGTGTTTCTGCCTATTCAAACTGATCTGATGGGGAAATAGAATGTGTACTGTGCCAGAGGTGGGTTGCAGTTGCAGTTATTTGTTACGGCAATAGCTAAAAGTTCCTGAAACCAAGCCAATTAGATGTAGTAGTTTGGCCAGAACACTTTACATTCAAGTCAAAATTGATTCATCAATTTTATTAGATACAACAGATTTGAGTGCACACCCTGAATTGCCTTGGCATCAAGATTATCCAGTAATTGTCTTGACTATTCTAAATGCAGCTCAATCTACAACATTCCCCACCACAGGAATGGGCAAGGTATAAACTAGATGTCATCAAGGTTCAAGCACAACACATTTCTGATAATGATCCCTCCAGAAGTTCATCTAGAACTTCCAGGCCTTTCACTGTACCAGCCAGAGCAGCAGCAGGTAAGGCTACCAGGTCAGCCCAAGAGAAACGTGCTCAAAACACGGACCAACAAAGAGCAGAGTAGCTTATGAAGGGAGTGCAGGTGTCAGGAATATTCCTGGCATCAAGGGGGAAAACCAATGTTTCTGCCTTGTCAAAACAAAAGAGACATATGGAATATTGGTAGCAGTTTCTCCTAATTGAGGAAACTGCTGCAAAAAACAAGAGGCTGAAGATAAATTAAAAATTAATAATTCTAAAAATGGGGCCTTTTATACCCCAGGACCCACCAGCCAGGCGGCAGCTGGGTGCTCTCATTCACACTCCCGCCAGATTAGCTAGCCCAGCCACCCCTATCCCTGCCAGCCTGAGTCTCCCAGCTTGGTGAAATTCCCCAATCATGAATGCCAGAAAGATTGTTCCCAAGCCTGAATTTAAAACAAAGTGCTGCCCAAGTGGGAAATAACCTAAATGCAGAACCCATGGGTCATTCCAATATGGCAATAATTGATGGCCCAAATCCAGTAACTGAATTTGGATGCATTAAGAAGGCCCAATCAAACCCATGCCAATTATAATTGGATGCTAGTCAAACTTCTGGATATGTAATGCCAATTAAGAACGGGATATCCAGCTACAATCAAGATACTTGGAGCCCAATCCAATGCTTTAAGACGTTTCTGCCTTACAAGCAAAATACACTATATCAAAGATTCATTCCTTGGTAATGAGTTGTTGTGATGACCCACATGTAAAAGGGTTTGCAGGCAAGGGTTGATTTGGCTTCAAATAAAGATGCCATGCTGGAGATTGACAAATGTGTTGTTGGTTTTTTGCAGGTAGAGGCCTAGTAGGGAATGATGGCTACTAGGGAAGATAAGGCCTAGATAGTAGGTGTAAAGACTACTAGGGGAAGATGTTGTCTCCATCCAGCAGAAGATATTGGCTGATGTGGGCTAGAGGTCTTCATCCAGCAAGAAACTTTGGCTGCTTGGGATGAAGAATGAGATAGCTCAGCAGGAAACTTTAGCTGCTTGGGAGTGGGAGTGGTCCAGCCTGATGGGTAGCATGTGCTGCTCAGGCTGGAAGATGCTTAGACCCTGGCGGGTAACGCGGGCTGCCAGGGTATAAGAGTGTAACAGCATGGTAGGGGACTTGGCTACCAGGGCTGTAAGTTTTGGACCCCTGGCGGGTAGTGTGGGATGCCAAGGAGGGGAAGAGCTCTGAGGGCTCTACATACCCTGATACGCTTACAGGAGGTCTGTGAGCAAGCATCCTACCTAACAGACTGGTAGGGTGTCCTCGTTTATGTCCCCATGGGAGCTTTGGGGAGAACCCAAAGTGAACATTGGAGGGCACAGATTTGCTCAGAGGTGTCACCAAGGCGGTTTGCTCAGGAAAGCAGATGCAGAAATCAGGTTTAAAGGCCTCTGGGAAGTAAAGCTGATTACTTTGCAACTGAAAGTCCAGACTTAATCACCTGGGTGAGTAAAAAACGGCATATACTTTGATGATCTATGGTTAAATGGCCTAAGTGGATTGCCACTTGCAAGGGCCCAGTCAAACGCCAGTTCAATGTAGACTCATGCCTGGGTCTACAAGTTCTGGTAACAGGGGCTGAGATAAAAAACAAAGGTGGTTCACGGAATCAGCAGAGAAGACTAATGAGAAGGACTGTATGATCACAGTGAAGACTATTTGAGGAACTGTTGGTTCATGTTGAAGTTTGGAACCAAAATGGTTTATTGTGCAGGTGAAACCAAGGTGGTTCCTATTGAGGATGAGCTGAAGGGATGAAAGATCATGATGCAGGAGTAACCAGAGGACTGATGATGAAAACTAGCAGTTTGGAGGCTGTAATGAGCTGTTTGTGGACTAAGGTGGACTGATTGCTGGTAAAACTGAAGAGCTGGAAGATGTGGTTGAAGAACTGGCTGAAGAACCAGAAGATGTTAGTGCATGAATAGCTATGCAGCTGGGAGATGACTTAGAAGGTCTAGCCAGATTGGATACATAAGCCATAATGTTGGTTTTGGCTGCTTAGGAGAGGAAATATTATTATAAGAAGCAGTTAAATAAGGATTTAATACTGCCAATATTATGATATGAAAAAAGAATTAGTTATCATATTATGTTAAAAAAGAAAAGAAAGAGAATAAGAAAATACTTACAGTGTTTAAAATGTGGATTTATTAAAGAGTTGCTTAAGTAAGAGGAGCCAGAAAGAAGCCAGAAACAGAACAAGAAACTGTGAAGGCAAATAAGCAAATTTTTCCAAGAACAACTAGAAGAGGCAAAAAGGCAAGCAACAGGCGAGTTTGAAGGCGCAAAACGTTGAAGAAAATGCAGAGAAACTTGGGAAAACATTGAGGAATTGATGGTTCAAAATTGCCTAAGTAAAACATATTCAGAAGCGCTCAAGATTTGCCGGAGAAACATGACAGAAATCACAGCAAAACCGTTTGAAACACAGAGCAGTTGTTTACCCGGAGCAAGACAGCTTTGAGTTTGAAGCATAGCCAAGAGCAAGTCATTTGGGCAAACTGTTTGGCGAAACAGTTGAATCAAGGCATATGATTGGCTGCAAGCCAAAATTTATTTAATCAGTGTTTTGAGGGCTTTAACTTGAGAGTTAAAGCCTAAAAAATGAGGAGCAGAAGCAGAAAATTCAGGGCTTTTATTGACTGAAGTAAATTTTAAAGTTTAATATATTGTAGAGGAAGAAAAACTGGATAGTTTAAGCTTTGAAAAACAAGAGTTCTGAGAAAGATTTTGGTCTGAAGCAAGGAGCTATAAAAGGGGAAGCTGTCTGAGACTCTTCAGGGACTGGAAAAAGTGGATTACAAAGGCCAGAATGACTACAAAAGGAGCTGAAGACCAAGCTAAAGGTGCAGAAGTCCAAGATACAGCAGCTACAGCTAAGAATAAGGAGCCAGAGCTGAAAAATAACACATGAGCCCAAGATAAAGGTGCAGGAGCCCAAGACTAAGTACAAGGAGTCCAAGAGATTGTTGAAGAACTCCCATTATTGGCAAACCCATATTATTTCCCTTACCCAGGCATTATATCAGAAGGTTTCTAAGAAGATCTTCCTTCTGACTGTGAATAAAAAGCCTATTAAAACCCCTGCCCAAATTTTCCAGTGATTAGAATACAAGCCCTATGAGTGAGCTACCCCATATCTTTTACCCTAGCCAAGGGGAGGAAGATAACTATTGTCAAAGTTGTAGAAGATTTGCCACCAGTAAGTCTTCCCAGAAGGATTGGGAGAAATTAACTAGGAGTCTTGAGATGACAGATAGGGGAAGGGAGTTTATAGGAAATAAATTCACTAGGTTGGTACAGGATTGGTACAGACCCACGGAGGGGCTAGCACCCGCTGAAATACAGGTGCATGGTGGGGATACTCGCCTAGTAATTGAAAAGGTGCTGGAAGAGTTTGAAGTTATGCAGGCCAAGTACAGGCTTCTGACCAATCACTCACCACTGTTGGGAAATGACAATCCCTCAAAGCCGGTCTCTGGCTATGACCCAGGACACACTTTGGAGACTGGTGACCAGGAAACCCACAGTTGTGCTATCATTGAGTGAACTACCCTTCAATAAAATCACATGGGCCAATAAAAAATTTACTACTAAAAGCAATGGCACTAAGATCTGTTATCCCTTTCCAGGAGCAGAAGATTAATCATCTAATCATCTATGCTGTTATCACAGCATCCCTGGGGATTGGGGGCCACCAAACTATCTTTGAGTTATTTAGGTCTACACCAGAATCAACATAAAAAGACTTTTATGAGGAGCCAGTATAACTAAACTCCTCTCACATAAACTCTTGGCCCCAATCAGTCTTGTCTCACTCCATTGCAGCCATATCAGTTTACACAACCACCTAGTATGCACTCACATACTTTGCAGGTAATTTTGGCAAATTTAATGTCCACACTAAGGTGTTTTGCTGAGTATTGATGGTATACCTGATCATCTCCTCCTTGATGAAGTTTCAAGCAGAAAACTTGATCCTGTACCTAGCCAAAGTACTCTCATACATGATAGTTATTACAATAGACAAGTCAGGATCAAACTCATGTTGTTCAACTGGAAGTTTAACCAGATGAATGTGAATCTTGATTTGATCTGTCCAGCGCTCTAAACTAGAAGGATGTCCCAAAACCAGATTTGGAAATGAAACCTATATTCATGATCTGTTCTGTGGGGTCTTGAAGAAGCAGCAATAATGACCCAGGCTAATTTAAAGGAGAGAATCATTGCCACTTATTTTTTGACCAGGAATCAGCACTTTATTTTGCTGATAGTCAACTACAAAGTTCCCAATAAGAAGAGTGTAACTTTAACCAGGAGCAAGTGAATCTAGTTCTGGCAATAGCATGAGAGATCATTTTAGCCTGGTGAAACAAGGACACAAAAAACCTTGACATGATCAGTTAAATAGATAAGGACCACAAGAGCTTCAGGATCAGGAGAGTGACAGCTGGCTTTGTTGCAACTAAGTTTCCAGACTTGCCTGCTAACATATCTTACAATACACAGGGGGCGCTTAATGAGTCGCCCCTTGACGTATCTAACAACATGAACCAATCTGATGGCAATATTGAATGGCAGGCACTTCATCCTAATTAGGAGCGTTGCCAATTTGACCTGCTGATCCCCACACAAGTTATTCCTCAGCTTTGAACCTTACATGGAACTTCCCACTATGCCACCCCCTTGTGGCCTTGTGGCTTTCCCCATATAGTATATTAATCACAATGTCCTATAATAAACAATACCTTATTCTATTCATTCTCATCCTTTCTATTGTACTGTTGTCTTCCCCAATCCAAATGCTGAACTCTCATTGGTTCAGTTGAAAAGGTGGTAGCAGCAGTAGGTTCACAACCTACCTAAAATAAAAATTCCCCCTAAGAAAGGACAGAGTACGGGCTGTATGGCTACTCCCCATCAAGAGACCTTCCTGCCAATCCCCAAGGGGGACATCCCCAACGGGTACGTTATTTACCAAGACCAGCTAGTTCTTACAAGTGTGTATAATTAGCTCTGCCTTGGGCAGCGTGACGCCAGCATCACCCATCCCCAGTCAGACCTTTCACAGCACATGCTCAATCTTCAGCTGGAATCCTTTGCGGGTGGGGTCAAAGGAGCCAACATTGTCAGTTGGCTTCAATCTACCAAAGCCCGCCTCTTTATCTGCCAGGTTCCTGAGCCCATGTGGGTTGCTACTGTGTCTGGGCGCCTCACAAGGCCTGCCAATGTGTGGTTTACCAACTGGGCCAGCCAAGAAATTGAGGTTACCTGGGTGGCATTCCAGGACGCTGCAAAGTCCCACTACAGAGAAAACTTCTCACCTATCATGGTGAGAACTTCTATTCTAGCTATTAAACAGACTGGATCATTTCCCAAGTACCTTGCTGCCTGGCAACAAGCTCTTGCCACCACCCCCAAATCCGTAACCAAAAGAAACACCATGCTTCTGACCCTGATAATCAATGGGCTCAAGCCCCATATCTATAGGTGGGTCCCTGTAGGTTGTTGCACCTCCATTGATGACTATTACAAGGCCATTTTGGAGGCCAACAATCAGGCTTTTATGAGCTTCTGCTGTACAAATGACGCTTACCTCAACCTCATGCAACACCTGGAAGTGGCCACAATCAAGTGGGTTGCCTCCAGCCCTGCCAACAGGAAAATGTAATTGACCCCCCCCCTGCAAGGGGGGACTCCAGATAGCACAAATTGAGGACCAGGGAAAATCCTGGGGGTTGTAGCTACAAGAGGTTCTACAACCCCACTTGACCCTTCCTCTCAATCCTGCTTGCAAAGAATCCCTGCAACTACAATATACACAAGGTTGAAACTCCTGACGTCTTCCAGGTTCATAGTGACGACCCCATGCTCCAAGCAAGCCACTCTTCAAATAAAGTAACCCGCTTGGTGTATCCCTTCCATTTTTGTGGGAATACCCACAAACTATTGGTAGATACCGGGGCCAACCACACTATGGTTGACCAGGCGTTTGCCAACTCTCAACAATTAGACCAAGTGCCCAGCAGATTCAAGGCAGTACAAGTAGCTGATTCCCGTAGAGTGGCAATTAACCATGAGACGGTACCCTTTGCTGTGAGAATGGGAAAAATCCAGGTTAAACTCTCTGGGCCAATCATGGCAGGGCTCAGCCACACCGTAATTGCTGGCCTTGACTGGCTTTGTCACAATTGTCCCTACATTGACTGTGATACATCTGTTATCACCCTCAATAGAAATGGGGTGAGTTTTCATATTTACCCTGTTGAAATGAGCAAGCTACTCCACAATAAAGTGTTTGTTAGAATAACAGAGACAGGCTTGTACAATTTCAAGGGGGGAAAACTAGACTTCAATCAATGCTCAGTCAAATTTATCTGTGCTGAACCATCCGCAATCCCCCCTTGACCTCCTCACCACCACCAGCGCTCACTGCACTCCTCGAGGAGTACAAGGATGTATTCAGTGAAACACTTGAAAAACCACCTCCTCCCCGGGAGATCCAGCACACTGTACAACTTCAAGGGTTGTTACCTAAAGCACAACCAATATACCATCTCACACCAAAGGAAGATGAGACCCTCCACCAACACCTTATGGACGCACTCAATAAGGGCTTCATTTGCCCCTTGCTCTCTCCATATGGGGCAGCTGTCTTATTTGTAGCTAAGAAGGATGGGTCCCTTTGCCTGGTCACAGACTACCACGCCCTGAATGAGGTGACGGTTAAGAACAAGTACTCCCTGCCGCTGATTGATGGCCTGTTTGATACACTTGCAGGTGCAAAGGTCTTTAGAAAGATCAATCTCACTGCAGGGTACAACCAGGTCCGCGTTGCACCAGGGGATGAGGCAAAAACTGCCTTCTGCACGCGCTACAGGTTGTTTGAGTGTTGTGTCATGAACTTTGGAATGACCAATGCTCCCTTTCACCTTTTTTATGTTGATAAACAAAGCATTTGAGGATTTTATTGGGAAGTGCGTTGTTGTGTACCTTGACAACATTATTGTCTTCAGTCAAGATCAAAACACATACCTCCAACACCTCTGTGCTGTCCTTGACACCCTTTGGAAAAATCAGCTAAAAGCTAAAACCTCCAAATGCAAGTTCCTTAAGTCAGAGCTACTGTTCCTTGGGCACACCATCTCTGCCCAAGGGATAAAGCCTGACCCTGCCAAAATCAAGGCAATCACCAGCATGTTGCCTCCCACCAATGTGGGACAGATGCACACCTTCTTAGACATGGTTGCCTACGTGCGCAAGTTCATTCCTAATTGCAGAGAGCTAATTGCACCTTTCACCAAGCTCCTCAACACCAAACAGAGCTTCCATTGGACCCCTGTCAGAGATCAAGCCCTTGAGACATTGAAGCAGAGACTTACAACTGCACCTGTACTACAATTCCCCAATTGAAACTGACAGTACAAACTTGAGACTGACGCCTCCAACAGGGCCATAGGGGGCGTGCTAAGGGTAGAAACTGACAATGGTGTCTTCCTCCCGTGGCATATGATTCCAGGAAACTGACCAACTTGGAACAACACTACCTCATCCATGATAAAGAATTGGCAGCCATTGTACACTGTGTTGAGAAGTGGCGCTGTTACCTGGAAGGAGCTACCTTCCCACCCTGCATTCTGACAGACCAAAAGTTGCTCCAGTACTTCAACATGCAGTCCCACTTGACACACCGCCAAGAAGGCTGGGTTGAGCGCCTTACCCCCTACCAGTTGTGCATTGAGTACAAGCCTGGGAAGGAACTTGTCACAGCTGACGCCCTCTCAAGGCTCTATGTAGCGTCCATTACCGGGGACAATGGCTTGGATCCAGATTAGCCAATGCTTTACCTCTGTCCTGAAGCAACCCGTTACAAAGGTCTCAATGCGGTAACCATCTCCAAGCTAAAGGACAATGAAAGTCAGTTCACCACCAATGCTGGCAACATCTGCCGCTGGGCAGTGACAGGTGAGAAGACGCCTTACATTCCCACCACACAACAAGGTGACACAATATTGCACTATCACCAAACCCTGGGTCACATCAGATAGTGTAACCTCTTTGAGATCATGAAACAAAAGGTTTGGCGGCTGCGTATGCATCAAGACATCTTGGATCTCCTTGAAACGTGCGTGCTGTGTGAAAAGAATACGTCCAAACCTGCACCCCCAAAGTCTGTCCTACCCATCAAAGCCATGGAAACCTTCAAACAGTGGGCACTTGACGTTGTTGAACCCCTCCCTGAAGACAGACTGGGGAAGAAATACATCATAACTGCCATCAACTACTTCACTTGTTGGCCAGTAGCCTGGGCAACAACTAATCACACTGCCATCACCATCACCCGCTTCATTGGTAAGGAGATTGTGGCCTGCTTTGGGCAGCCCAAACGCCTTATCACAGATGGTAGCCCCAAACTTGTTGGGAATGTCATGAAGGCGTACTGCGCTAAGAATGAACTCCAACAGATAGTCACAACCCCATATCATCCACAAGCCAATGGACACGTAGAGCAATTAAATGGCTCACTGGTTCAACTGATTGCCAAGCTCTCAAGGAGCACCCCAATACTGCTTGGACTGAACACTTGCCCACCACCCTACTTATCTTAAGAGCTAGAATCAACAGAGGCACCAGGTTCAGCCACAGCGCCTTGGCCTTTGGAACGCCTGACAGTCTGACAGGAGTTGAACAATGGAAGTTACAGTCTACAGTTCCCAGAAAGCCCCCTGTTGACAACTCCATCTCTGAACCAATGGCGTGCCAAAGCCTGAGAAATTGAACATAAATGAATCAAAGAGGGAAAAAGCACCTTGAGGCAAGATACACTATAGGTGACCCCATCTACACCCTCAACCCCAATTCTGCCAAGTTAGAACCCAACCACCTAGGGCCTTTCAAGATAGCTGCAGTCTATGACAATCACACCTATCAACTTGAAGATGCCCAAGGGAACACCAATAAGCTTCATCACAATTGCTTGTTCCCCTGCCGCGCCATCCCCACACAAAGATTGTTTGTGCAGACTTTCCCAGATCTTCCGCAGACTCTGATCTTGGTGTCTGATGACAAGTAGGGGGCAAGGGGGGTGTTGCAACCAAGTTTCCAGACTTGCCTGCTAACATATCTTACAATAAACAGGGGGCGCTTAATGAGTTGCCCCTTGACATATCTAACAACATGAACTAATATGATGGCAATATCAAATTGCGGGCACTTCATCCTAATTAGGAGCATTGCCAATTTGACCTGCTGATCCCCGCACAATTTATTCCTTGGCTTCAAACCCTACATGGAACATGCCACCATGCCACCCCCTTGTGGCCTTGTGGCTTTCCCCATATAGTATATTAATCACAATATCCTATAATAAACAATACCTTATTCTATTCAGTCTTGTCCTTTCTATTGGACTGTTGTCTTCCCCAATCAAATAATGAACTCAAATAGGTTCAGTTGCAACAATTTTCAAATCCTTGGTCCAAATTTCAAAACACTTTTGCAGGAAACTAAGCTGAGTGAAAACTAAAATATTTAATAAAATCAACTATTTAATTTGACTTTTTTTGTTTTATTTAAATTAGCAAATTTTGAATCTCTTGAGCAGATAACTCAACATACAAAAGATAAAACACAGCAAACAAATGCAGGATACATGAATCAGAAATGCGGGATTATAATATACAATTTGAGATTTTCTGCATGGCTAAAAAATCATAGACATCATGTAAAAATTATTAAATATGAAATTGCGGGATTGCCAAATCCAAGAATCAAATTTCAAATCAAAAATCAGGTGAATTTGAAATAAATATAATTTATGAGCGTCTCAAACAGAAAGTCAAAGAATCTAGAGTAGATTTGTGCTAATTCTTTTGGGAATCATAGGCATTCTCAAAATCACCCTATTCCAGTTTAGGACAGCTAAAATTTAGATCCTACTATTCACCAACTTAACATAATTGACAAGAAAATTGACTGAAATATATACTTCTCTTTTTGAGTTTAATTTTTTAAAAATATTATTATGCCTTCTTTTAATAACAACCAAATAAACAAGCTGTTCCCTGGCCTTGACAAAATCATGCAGGGCTACACTGGGTCTTGCAATAGTTTTCATGAATGGCATTTCTACCAAAATAAGTGGAAAACTCCAACTAGGAGAATCAAACTCAGGACCTGATTATGAGGGTTGTGGGGATACTGCAGGCCCTTGGGCCGCCTGCCTGTGTTTTTCATGGTTAGCAAGTGGAAGAGCTGAAACAGTCATTGGTTTGAATCCAATTAATCAAGGAAATTTGCAGGCCTGCCTGGCCACAAATTTGCAAGAACAAACTGGATTGCTGGAAGCGCTAAACCAATGTGGTATCATTTCTGTTATAGTTGACGGGCCATCCAAAAAGGGGTTTGCTGCTCAGCACAACAGGCCAAAATCCAAAGGGAATCCAGATAATTGGCTAGAGACCTGGGCTGCTGGGCCATGTGATCCCCAGTAATGTAGTAAACCCAAAGCCACTCCTGAAGATGTGTAGCTTACAGATCAAAGGTTGTCCTGGCTTAAGGTTTCTGAAGGTCACTTAGTCCAGAATGACAGGAACACCAGTGGCAGTGATGAAGCCATTAATACATTTTCCTTGGACCGTCAGAGGGAAGTCATTCCCGCAGAGGATATGACAAGCCAAAAGGCTCAGAATATGGCCAGAACTCTCAGCCCAGAGGAAACTGAGAAAACTCAGCTAACAGGTGATGGGCTAGATTCCAAACTTAGTATTTTAGGTGGTATTTAAACCCTGTAAATTATTGAAAAAATGGTATTGCCATTCTGAAATAAATAAGATTATGGGACCTTGGTTAGACCATTTTATTTCTTATTTGTCTTGGTTGTTTTCCATTTTACCACTGTTCTAACCAAAAATATTGGGCAGATGGCCTGCATTCCTGAGGAAGCACCCAAAACTCCCCTGCATTTTATTGTCCCCCTGGAGCACCCTTTGGTCCGCTGCATTTCTCTGACTACCATCTTAAGCCAGAGTATCAGGAGTTGAACTTGAAGGATACCCCCCGCTCAGACCACCTGGCCCAACAGATTACCCCAAGAACAGCTTTCCACAAAGGAAATTGATGCAAAAAACCAGCCCCCAGAATCCATATGAAGTATAACTATTTGTGTGCCTACCAGATAGATATGGAAGCACCCCCAACACCTAAACCAGACCGCCTACACCCCACCCCAGGACTGTCACTGCCCACAGCCAACCAATATGCAGGCATTGCCTACATCATCTTGGATGGGTTGGTTGACACTATGGTACCCACTGCTGGACCCTGGGCCTTAGTGGGCCAATCAGCATCTTATCTCATCAAGTTAGCACCCCTCCTATGGTGGGCTCTACCCTCCTCCCAACAGAGCAAGTTGGCAGCTGAGGCTAACAGTTCCTCTCCTTGGATGCAGTATCCTGACAATAGTGAAGCTCCCTCTATGGTCATTACCAACCCTCAGACCCCTCCCCAAGCACTACCCAGGAGTGTGTTCTTTTTCATGTGTCCTTGAGCATGGCTCTTTTTGCCCATCACACACAGGCAGCTACTAACTCAAATCATGTATTAACACTAGTATCTGGAATTGACCAATTGAGCCAAGGGGTCACCCTATTAAGCTGAAATCCAGAAACATCCAATCAGATGGCATTGTCTGGTTTCCAAGATGGACACATCCCACCTCCAGCTAACCAGCCTTCAAGACACAAAAGAAAATTGATCACCACAGAAATTGTTCTTGAAATGGTTGAAAAGCAAGGGATGCTTATGTCCCTTGGGAAAATTGCAGCCACAATGGGGTTTGCAAAGTCCACTGTGGCTGCAACCCTGCGAGCCCATGCCAACTGTGGCCCCCTACCAAGAAGACCCCAACTGGTGCCCGTTCTTCAACTGAAGATGAAAAAGCCCATCACCTTATGATGGCCATCATTGAACGTAACCCGCTGATGCCCCCTGGTCCAGGTTTGTCTCCAACTGGGACTTCATGGCATTTTCACTAATAAAAGAACAGTCAATTTGTGGATGCATGGAGTTGTTATTGCCGTCAGAATCTTGTTAAATCAGGTTCTCAGTAGTCCCAGTTTGATAGATACTGACCCCTACAATTCAACAATTATTAATTTTATAAAAGGGAGGGCAATATGGACATGCAATGACGTCGTCTTCTTGTTGTATGCCAAGATTTCAGCAAGTATCCAAGATTATGGAGAAAAGTGTATCCAATCTGACGTTTACAAGTGTGGCCTAATTTTGTATCAATTTGTTGGGGTTTTATTGGCAGTTTCCCCATTGAGTGTCAATTATTAATCAACAATATCAAACACTGCAGATGGGTATGCATACCAGACAGAGCTCAAGGACATGCTGGAGGAGTGGGCTACCCAACAAGCTGTGCACACAGTTGTAAAGAGTGCTGAGATGGAACAGGGGGAATTGGCAACCAAAGAAATTAGGGCTGTGGGGCATACCTGTTGGTCCTACCCCACCAACCATGCTGACATGCATCTTGCAGATGTATGTCTTTACAATTTTGGTTCAGCTCTCAGGCACTTAAAGCCTGCCACATACAATGAACTGTGCACCCAAATTGAGAAGGGGTATGAGCTTTTCACTTCCATATTTGTCCAGGGCTTATCAGATCTTGTCATTAACTATATAAGTTATAGTGATAAGTCCAGAAAGGACTCCTGCCTCCCCCACGCCCATCCATTCAGTTTTTCAAACCCACATATGTGACAGAAGAAGAATTTGAGCAATTGAAGCAATCAGCTCTTTCTGCCTCTTCCCAGTCAACAAACCCTGCCTCCCCAACTCCCCCATCAAGTCCAAGCCACCTGCTTTCCAACCCAGACTCCCAGACCACCACCCATTATCTCCCCATTACCTTTGATGCTGTCCCTTTTACAAGCGTAGATGATGGTGACATACATTCTGCCCATTCCCTCCCCTACTTGTCCTTTAATGAGTAAAATAAAACCTTTCATTTTGACAAATTATTAAAATTGATATTATTTCTTTTGATTTATAATTAATAACATATCCTTTTTACATTATTGACATTCCCATAATCAATAAAATGTTGTATATTTGATGCGGTAACATATAATTATTTGCATGAATATTTTCAAGATAAATAATAAAGTAAGGACCAACAAATATAAATGTTATATTAGAATATTACAGGTATGTGTTAATTCCTGATATTTAAATATTATGTACATAACTCAATGCATTTTGCATAATAAAATTCATTGTAAACATGGCTTTTCATTTTAATTTATATAAATGGACTGTGTTTATATTAAGGTGTCATTAACACTTAGTACAAATATTGATACATAGTACATTTTATAGCCTGCATATTTACCTATTGATAATAATTCTGTAAACTTTTCAGCTGGATTTTGTGAGGTAATAATAATGTAATGGGTTAATAAATTACTGTTTATTACCATTAATTGGCTGATTTTCTTTGCTGTGACAATTGTGCATTTTCTGATATTTATGCACTAGTATCCAATTGGTTGGTTTCACATCCAAAACACAGGCAATAGGAAACATGGTTGCTACCCTGAGACCGGATGTGGTTGAGGTGGCAACCACGTTTCCTATTGCCTGTGCAATGGGATTTGAAGCCAACTAATGGGATACCAGTATATAAGTACCAGAAAATGCACAATTCCCACAGCAAAAGAAAATCAGCCAACTAATGGTCATAAACATTGATTGATTGATCCATTGAATATTACTAACTCACAAAATCTGAATTAAATTTTACAGAAACATTATCATTAGTTAAAGATGAAAGTTGTAAAATGCACTATGTATCAATATTTGTAATAAGTGCTAATGGCTCCCAAATATAGACACAGTCCAATTATAAAATTACAATGAAAAATACCAAATTTAAAATGAATTTTATAAAACAAAATGCATTGAGGTATGTACATAATATCTAAATATCAATAGTTAGCGTATAATTGCAATATTCTAATACAATATTTACATTTGTAGACCCTTACTTATTATTGATAATAAAAAATATTCATTCAAATAATTATATGTTACCGCATCAAATATACAACATTTTATTGATTATGGGAATGTCAATAATGTAAAAAGGATATGTTATTAATTATAAATCAAAAGAAATAATATCAATTTTAATAATTTGTCAAAATGAAAGGTTTTATTTTACTCATTAAAGGACAAGTAGGGGAGGGAATGGGCAGAATGTATGTCACCATCATCTACGCTTGTAAAAGGGACAGCATCAAAGGTAATGGGGAGATAATGGGTGGTGGTCTGGGAGTCAGGGTTGGAAAGCAGGTGGCTTGGACTTGATGGGGGAGTTGGGGAGGCAGGGTTTGTTGACTGGGAAGAGGCAGAAAGAGCTGATTGCTTCAATTGCTCAAATTCTTCTTCTGTCACATATATGGGTTTGAAAAACTGAATGGATGGGCGTGGGGGGAGGCAGGAGTCCTTTATGGACTTATCACTATAACTTATATAGTTAATGACAAGATCTGATAAGCCCTGGACAAATATGGAAGTGAAAAGCTCATACCCCTTCTCAATTTGGGTGCACAGTTCATTGTATGTGGCAGGCTTTAAGTGCCTGAGAGCTGAACCAAAATTGTAAAGACATACATCTGCAAGATGCATGTCAGCATGGTTGGTGGGGTAGGACCAACAGGTATGCCCCACAGCCCTAATTTCTTTGGTTGCCAATTCCCCCTGTTCCATCTCAGCACTCTTTACAACTGTGTGCACAGCTTGTTGGGTAGCCCACTCCTCCAGCATGTCCTTGAGCTCTGTCTGGTATGCATACCCATCTGCAGTGTTTGATATTGTTGATTAATAATTGACACTCAATGGGGAAACTGCCAATAAAACCCCAGCAAATTGATACAAAATTGGGCCAAACTTGTAAACGTCAGATTGGATACACTTTTCTCCATAATCTTGGATACTTGCTGAAATCTTGGCATACAACAAGAAGATGACGTCATTGCACGTCCTCATTGCCCTCCCTTTAATAAAAATTAATAATGGTTGAATTTTATGGGTTGGTATCCATCAAACTGAGGCCAGTGAGAACTTGATTGGACAAAATTCTAGCAGCAACCACAACTCCGTTTATCCACAAATTCACTGTTCTTTTGTTGGTGAAGATGCTGTGGAGTCCCAGCTAGAGACGTACCTGGACCAGGGGCATCCACGGGTCACGTTTCATGATGTTCATCATAAGAGGATGGGATTTTTCACTATCAGTTGAAGTACGGGCTCCAGTTGGGGTCTTCTTGGGAAGGGGGCCATAATTGGCGTGGGCTCACAGGGTTGCGGCCACAGTGGACTTTGCAAAACCCATCACGGCTGCAATTTTCCCGAGGGACATAAGCATCCCTTGATTTTCAACCATTTCAAGAACAGTTTCTGGGGTGATCAAATTTCTTCTGAGTCTTGCAGGCTGATTGGCTGGAGGTGGGATGTGTCTGTCTTGGGAACCAGACAGTACCATCTGATTGGTGTCACAACTGTGCTGTTTTAGCAGAGTTACATGGGGAAAAATATTTAGAAGATAGATAATAATCTTTATTATCAGATAGTGATTATATAGCTATTGTGAATCAATGGATAGAAGGAACATGATTGATGATCACACAGCTGGATGAAAGAGGGGGTGGCTTGATCCTGCTAGTGAGTCAAGCGCCAAATTGAGATATCCACCGTGAAGGATCATCATCTGTTCATGTTGATAGATTTGGTAATTCAAATTGACTTCCTAGTCTGGCTACGGGTGACCGGGTAATTGGATTGCGGGTCACAAACCTGCTTGGTTGGAACCTTGCTGGCGGGTCAAGCCTGCGGTTTCAACACCCCCCTGGCTGAAGGTCGGCCTCCTCAGGTGTTAGGTTGTCAGGGAGGTTGTCAGGAGCCCGGGCGCCATATTGGATCAGTTGCTGTTTGGTGGCAGGCAGGGCGGTTTCTTGTTGTTTCTGTCTAGCTTTTCAGGGTTGTAGGCAGTTGTAGTGTAAGGTCTTGTCTTGTTTGCGTTTCCCAAGCCCTTGCACGAGGTAAGTGTTATTGTTGTTTATCTTTAGAATGATTGCTGGCCCTACTTTATTGGGTTGTAGTTTGCTCTTATCCACATTCATGACCCAGACTTTGTCCCTGACTTCATGTCTTTGGCAGATGGGAACAAAATTATTTTGTAAGCCTTCCTTTTCTTTGGCTGCTTGTTTGCTGTTGGCCTCTAATACTTGAGGGTCTGAGCAAGGGGGGACTTGACTTGTAATTTCCAGTTTGGGTCCTGTCAATGCTTGAATGATATTTGACTGTGTGCTGTATACCAGTTCAAAAGGGCTTTTTCTGGTGGATCTGTTCACTTGGGTTTGGCACACAAGTCTTGCAGTCAGTAGCTGCTTATACCAGTCTTCAGGTCTCCCGGCGGTGAGTTTGGCTAGGGCTTGCATGAGGCTACCATTAAGCTGCTCAACACGTCCATTGGCCTGTGGGTGATATGGTGTTGTGACGGTGTGTTTGACTCCATTTTTGGTGAGGTACATGTTGGTGTTTTTGGAGGTCAATTCTTTGCCTCCATTGGTTATCAGAAGTTCTGGCTTTCTGAACCTGCTGATTATTTCCTTGCCAATGAATTGTCTGACGTTGTTACCAGTGTGCGTTTTCACCGCTTGGGCTACTGGCCACCTTGTTGCAAAATTGATGGCTGTGATAATGTATTTTTTGTTGTTGTGCTTTCCTGGCATGGGGCTCACAATTTCAAGGGCCCATACTTTGAACAGAAGTTGGGTTTGGATGGGAACACAGACTTAGGCGGGGTTTTGCTTTTGGCAAACTTTTTGCAGACCTCAAACCTTTCTAGCACTTCCTATACATTGCGGTATAAGGTTGGCCACCAGGCCTTATGTTTTATGAATTTGTATAGATTTTGGCTCTTGGTATGTCCCAGATCTCTGTGGTAGCAAATAATGGTATTGGCTCACTGATGTGTTGGGATTTAGGGAATGGTGATGCCATCTGACATTTTCCTGTGAAGGGTTCCATAGACATCAGCAAAGAGGTGTTCATTCTTGATGACCGTTTCTTTGGTGATATCAGTTGTGCCTGCGGGGAATCCTTTGTCTTTGGTACATAGTACTAGGAGAGGCCAGTCTGGGTTGAGCCCATTCTCTCCCCTAGAGGCACAGACATACAGATGGGACAGGGCATCTGCCATGGCGAGCTCGGCCCTGGGCTTGTACTGGATGAGCATGTTAAACCATTCTAGGATTTCCATCCACTGCGCTTGGCAGCGTGACAGGTTCTCTTGTGTCTTGAAGTAGATGAGCGACTTGTGATCTGTTAGTGCTGTGAATTCTTCCTGTTGTTCCAGATAACAGTGCCATTTGACTAGGCAGTGTACAATGGCCAACAGTTCTTTGTCATGGATTGGGTATCAACACTTGCCATCCATCAGTTTGTGCGACTTGTAGGCTACAGGCAGGAAGTCACCATCACTATTCTTAATTTGTAGTACTCCCCCAATGGATGCATCTGAAGCGTCAGTTTCCATCTGGTATTCTCTGTCTCGTTTGGGGTATTGTAAAATGGGCGCTGTTGTGAGCTTTTCCTTGAGGCGTCTAAAACAGAGGTCACGTTGGGGGGTCCATACAAACTTGGACTTGGCGCCTGTTATGGCGGACAAGGGGGCGGTCAAGATGCCACAGTTGGGTATGAAGTGTTGTACATAGGCCACCATTCCCAAGAAAGTGTGGAGTTCTGATTTCTCCTTGGGAGGTGGCATTTTGCAGATGGCTTGTATCTTCTAACTGTTGGGTTTGATGCTGTCTTTTGAGACTATGTGTCCCAAGAAGGGTAGTTGCTCTCAGAAGAACTGGCATTTGGAAGGTTTGGCCAACAGTTTGTGTCGTGCCAAGGTTGCAAAGACTTCCTCCAGATCCTTGTGGTGCTGTTCCACCGAGGGGCTGTAGACAATGACATTGTCCAAGTACACTCGGGCATGTCTGCCTATATGTGGCGCAAAAACTTTGTTCATGAAGGTTACAAAGGTGGACAGAGCGTTGATTATGCCAAAGTTGAGTACCACACATTTGTAGGAACCGTACTTAGTGCGGAAGGCTGTCTTGGGGATGTCTTCTTCCTTGATGCAAATCTGGTTGTAGCCTGCAGTTAGATCAATCTTGGAGAAGACAGAGGCTCCTCCCAAGGCGTCAAAGAGATTGTCAATCAGTGGTAATGGGTAACAATTCTTAATAGTGACTTTGTTTAAGGCGCAATAGTCTGTAGCCAGGCGTAAGGTACCGTCCTTTTTAGCCACAAAGAATACGGCAGCCCCAAAGGGAGACTGTGAGGGGCGGATAAGTCCTTTCTCCAGTGCCTCCTTGAGATAGGCACACAGGGCGTCGTCCTTGTTTGGTGTCAGCCTGTAAATGGGGCGTGCCTTGGGTACAGCCCCCTTGAGTTGGATAGAGTGTTGGATGTGTTTCTCAGGGGGTAGCCCGGGTAACGCCTCTTTGAAGATTTCTGGGTGCTGGGCCACAATGTCGCAATCTTGCGGTGTGGAGGTGTCCTGGTGGTCCTTGAAGTGTATGATTTCATACTGGCAGGAGTCCCAGTCAATTGTCTTCAGGTTTTCCTTTTTGTCCAAAGTCTCTGTGATGCGTACAAAGATGTGGTTGCGTAGGAGTTGGTCCACAGAGTTGGGGTAGATCTGGTGGTTGACACCTTCACACTTGAAGGTCAACACTGAGGTTACCCAGTCCACATGTGGGTTGTTTTTCCGTAACCAGTCTAGTCCCAGTACAATGTCAAACTTAGGGAAGTCAATGATAGGACCTTGGATGATGGAGTGGAGGTTCTTGAGCATGACAGAGAAGGGGGCAGTTTCTCTTGTCACAGCAATGTGGTGTTCATCAGCCAGGACCACGTTTTTAATCCGCAAAGGATTAGTGGCCAGCTTGAACTTGTCCACAAGGCTACTGTTGACTAAGGTTTGATCTGCGCCTGAGTCCAAGAGTGCTGAGCCAGTGTAACTGCAAAAGTGGAAAGGGTAAGACATCAATTTATTGGGATGTCTGGCGATGGTGTATAGTACCGGGTCCTCCAAGGGCACTTGGATCATTGGGCATTGGTCCATGTCCTTGGGTCAATATTTGTTGTTGGGCGAGTCAGGAGTTGCGTGGGGAGAGCTTGGCTTGCTTAGTGCTTTTCCCGGGCTTTTCCCTCGTCTTGGTTGCCTTGGGTGGTGGTGACACAGAAATGGGTACAATTTGATTGGCCGTTATTTCCATTGCCTCTCCCATTCAAACCTGTGGGTTTTTGGTTGTTGTTGTTTCTGTTGCCTCCAGGGGGTGGTTGATTAGAGCGCCTGCTTTGGTGAGAGTCCTTGGGCCTTTCTTGTTTCCCAGTCTGTGCCTTGTGTAAAGCGTTGGACGTTTGTTCCGCTTTTTCCGCTTCACAGTACAGGCTTTGCAGGTTGGTTACCTGGTCCAGGTTCACATGCCTCATTATGTGCGACTTGAGGGCGTTGTAGTACATGAGGTGTGTTGCTGGGGTGTCAAAGGCCATATCAGATGGGGCACAGAGACGGAGTTCCTCGTAGGCGCGGGTGAGTTCCTTCACAGTGCCTGTCTGGGTTAGGTTCTTTACTTGGCGTATGATCATGAGTGCTGTATCCTTAAGCACAAATCTTGCCAAGAAATCTTGTTTGAAGGTATCCCAGTTCTTGTCTGTGTGTTCTTTGTGCCACTTGTTGCACCAGGTGCCAGCAATATGGGTCAGACAGATGGAAATCTCTGCAATCCAAAATTGCTGTGGGCATTCCATCTGAGCCAGCTTGCTTTGGGCGGATTGGATCCATGCGGCAGCGTTGTTGTTGTTGGTTCCCGCAAAGGGCTCCAAGGCAGCGCTGCAAAGTCTTTGTGCTACATAGGCGGGCATGGTAGTTTTGTCAGCTGGTTGTGGCATTGATGGGGAAGACTGGAAGAGACCTTGTGCAGTTATAGCGTTGAAGGCAGGTAGCGGGATCACCGTGTTTTGGTAGAGAACAAAACCATCAGGTATATTGGTACCAGGAGTATACGGCGTCCAGTTGGGCAGGAGGCCAGACATAATTCTGTCAAGGATTTGTTGGCCACAGCGTGTGCGGGCAACAGGCGGAATTTTTCAAGATAAGGTAGGATGGAGAACCTACCTGTGCTACCAATGTCGCAACTGTGCTGTTTTAGCAGAGTTACACGGGGAAAAATATTTAGAAGATAGATAATAATCTTTATTATCAGATAGTGATTATATAGCTATTGTGAATCAATGGATAGAAGGAACATGATTGATGGTCACACGGCTGGATGAAAGAGGGGGTGGCTTGATCCTGCTAGTGAGTCAAGCGCCAAATTGAGATATCCACCGTGAAGGATCATCATCTGTTCATGTTGATAGATTTGGTAATTTGAGTTGACTTCCTAGTCTGGCTACAGGTGACCGGGTAATTGGATTGCGGGTCACAAACCCGCTTGGTTGGAACCTTGCTGGCGGGTCGAGCCTGCGGTTTTGACATTGGCTGTTTCTGGATTTGGGCTTTCCTGGGTGACCCCTTGGCTCAATTGGCCAATTCCAGATGTTAGTGTTGATACATGGTTTGGGTTAGCAGCTGCCTGTGAGTTATGTGCAAAAAGAGCCATGCTTGAGAACACAGGAGAAATAACACACTCCTGGGTAGTGCTTGGGGAGGGGCCTGAGGGTTGGGAATAATCATAGAGGGAGGCTTTACTATTAGAAGACCCAGCGTAGCCCTACATGATTTTGTCAAGGCCATAGAACGGCTTGTTTATTTGGTTGTTATTAAAAGAGGGCATAATAATATTTTTAAAAAATTAAACTCAAAAAGAGAAGTATATATTTTAGTCAATTTTCTTGTCAAGTATGTTAAGTTGGTGAATAGTAGGATCTAAATTTTAGCTGTCCTAAACTGGAATAGGGTGATTTTGAGAATGCCTATGATTCCCAAAAGAATTAGCACAAATCTACTCTAGATGCTTTGACTTCCTGTTTGAGACGCTCATAAATTATATTTATTTCAAATTCACCTGATTTTTGATTTGAAATTTGGTTCTTGGATTTGACAATCCCGCAATTTCATATTTATTAATTTTTACATGTTGTCTATGATTTGTTAGCCATACAGGAAATCTTAAATTGTACATTAGAATCCTGCATTTCTGATTAATGTATCCCACATTTGTTGCTGAGTTTTATCTTTTGTTAGTTGAGTTATCTGCTCAAGAGATTCAAAAATTTCCAATTTAAATAAACCAAAAAGAGTCAAATTAAATGTTTGAGTTTATTAAATATTTTAATTTTCACTCAGCTGAGTTTCCCACAAAAGTGTTTTGAAATTTTTACCAAGGATTTGACAATCCTGCTTTTTTACACTTTAGGTTCTGAATTTTTGGTATCAACTCTCTGACACAGACAATGACTTGTCAAAACTGCAGGCTCGACCCGCCAGCAAGGTTCCAACCAAGCGGGTTTGTGACCCGCAATCCAATTACCCGGTCACCTGTAGCCAGACTAGGAAGTCAACTTGAATTACCAAATCTATCAACATGAACAGATGATGATCCTTCACGGTGGATATCTCAATTTGGCGCTTGACTCACTAGCAGGATCAAGCCACCCCCTCTTCCATCCAGCCGTGTGATCACCAATCATGTTCTGTCTATTCATCAATTCACAATAGCTATATAATCACTATCTCACAATAAAGATTATTATCTATCTTCTAAATATTTTTCCCTGTGTAACTCTGCTAAAACAGCACAGTTGCGACAGACTGGATGTTAATTTTGTTGGCAATTGCTGGAATACTTGTACATCCAGATCCTTAACAATATAGATATTGGGGATTATATAGTATTGTTGAAAGTCATATGTTGTCCATGTATGTCATGGTAGTCATGGGGCTTGTCCGAGTAATTTTCCATTTAGGACTTGAAAGGGTTGATCCCCATATGAGATGGGCAGCTTGATAAGGGTGGCACCATTTTAGTAATTAATTGGGGAATCACTCAGGGAATTAATTTCCCAAGAGGGAGTAATCATAGATGTTGTGACACAACCATAAAAGCAACTCAGCTAAAAACAGGTATAAATATGTTATTAAAAATCTTAATTAAAGGATATTTTTTGAGGCTAAGTATTCTGTTATAGAAACCTTAACTTTTTACTTCAAAATGTTTAAACACTAGTATACATGTAGGTTATTTCATCGTAATCTGGTTTTAATTATTTTAATCTTACCTCAGAAATTGCTCCTACTGGGACAAATATTCTGATTTTTTCAAAAAAGATGGAAGTTAGGAGTTATGTAGAGCTTGAATCTTGTCTAAAATCAAGGGGTATATCTTTATACAACAAATAGTAGTTATTAATAAGCCACAATTGATAAAATATGTAAAAGTAGTATTTGGAGAACTTTAAAAATATATTAATCCATTAAAATAAGTTTAATTTTTTAAAAAGACCCATTTTATTGTCATGAAATAAGATATTAAAGCTTAACACGTCCAAACACATGAGGGGCATTGGTTAAATGGGGATTTTGCCTACAACATAAAGATATTGGGGTTCAGAGTTGGAAATAGCCATATGATCTATTTCATAGTCAGAAGTGATTGAGGAAGTTTTACTTCGGGAAGTGTAAACCTCAATGACTTTATATTCCCAGTTGACATAGATGTTCCCTTGCTTATCACATACAACAGTATCTCTCTGTACACTTTGCTTGTATTTTTTAGCGAGCAATTTATAATAAGTTCCATTGTCATGTAACGAGATTTCAATCAGTTCTTTAAGGTGGCCGTTCTCATAAGAATTAAGGATACCATAGATCTTCTTATTGTCGGGGCTTAGAGTGAATGTCTTCATTTCCCCATCCAACTCACGTAGGGTTGTAAAGGCTCCGTCTTTGTATGTACTAATAATAGTTCTGACACCCGCTTTTAACGGACTCCCTATCAAACTACCCACAAAGAGACGTTTGTCGTTCCCTAAAGCAATCACGCCATCAAGATTACCAGAATGCAAATATGTTCGTTCAAGTATGCCATTCCGGCGGTTGTACTCGACAAATCCATATGAACCCCTTTGAACTGCATACGCTTTTTTCTTGGAGACAAACAAGATCTCCCTGGAGTCAAACTGCGCTTTATCTACCTTGTACTCCTTCCCGGAAATGATGTCTTGAATGGGAATGCTTCTTTCAGGGAAGGTAGCAATGATGCCTTTGCCTTTAGCAGCCAAGCCAGAAATAGAATAGTTTAAATTAACTGCTCTGTTCACCGTGAAGGGCACAATAGACTTGATTTCGTTGGCCAAAGTCCAAGTCAAAGGAAGGAAGAAGAGAAAGAAGGTATTCATTGTTGTTAAATGAAACCGTAGTGGTCACCTTAAATACTAGTACTCATGTAAGTCTGAGTTGAACTCTTATTGTCTAGCTTTAAAATTATATATTAGATCAAATAAAAAATATTTTTTAAAACCACTTTTATAAAATGTGATTCAAACGGTTTACTCGGTCAGACGATGTAGCAAAAGTGGCAAAAATCTGTGGCTATGCTATTCTAATTCATTCTATTTAACACTATATTTTTATAAAGATTAATAAGCGACGCATTGTGTCATATTTAGCTATGAAATGCAAGGTTTAAATCTAAACTGAATGGTTAGGTTTGCTTCGGCCTGCCTCTTAGCTGCTACAACTAAATGGCATTTAAATATTTGATTAAAACAATTCTTTGAAAAAAGGGTTCCAGAGCCAGAAGCTGGTCAAAGCAGCCTAAGGAACAATATAGGTTTGATTTAAGCTCTAAGTTCCACCATAACAATATAAATTTTAAAGAAAATATCTTTTGAATCGATGGAATAGGATCTTGGAGCTATGCCTTATTCGCAACCACATCTTATAAAAACTAAAGTAAAATAGTTTTGAATCATGCCAGATGGGAATCAAGAGCCCTAGCCATGACATCATGCGTATTCATTGCTCACTCTGCTCTCACAGCTGGGAAGGGTACTGAATCAACATTTTGTGCGATGCAGTCAATATATTAAACTACCGCCAATCAAAATTATTTGTAAAACTTAGCAGTCTTTCTGCAGATCCTCAGTTCTGTTCTATTATTTAATATGTTGCATATGGTTGCCTATCCAATGCAAGTCTGAATTGTAGCCTGAGACCTTGCTTTTAAGCTTGGAATAGATTGGCCCAAATCTTCTTGCCTGTGGTCGTGGCTTCATAGAAAGCTAAATCCTACTTCTGAAATTAATGCTGTTCATCTTCCTGGTTGGGTGATAGTGTTAGCCCAATTCGGTAGGTGGATGTTGTAGCCATCCCGTATAATAAATTTAAAGGGAATTCAAATCTTATTAATTGGGTCTTGAGCAGATAACTCAACCAACAAAAGATAAAACTCAGCAAACAAATGCGGGATACATGAATCAGAAATGCGGGATTCTTATGTACAATTTGATATTTCCTGTATTTCAAACGAATCATAGACATCATGTAAAAATTAACTAATATGAAATTGTAGGATTGTTAAATCCAAGAACCAAGTTTCTAATCATAATTGCGAGGAATTTGAAATAAATATAATTTATGGGCATCTCAAAAAGGATGCTAAAGGATCTAGAGTGGATGTTTACTAATTCTTTTAGGAATCATAGGCATTCTCAAAAATCACCCTATTTCAATTTAGGAAGGCTAAAATTTAGATCCTATTATTCACCAACTTAACAATAAAATAGACTAAAATATATAAGTCTCTTTTTGAGTTTAAATTTTTTTAATAAAAATATTATTATGTCTTCTTTCAACAACAACCAAGTCAGTGAGCTTTTCCCTGGCCTTGACAAAATTATGCAGGGTTACACTGTGTCTTCTAATAGTGAAGCCTCCCTCTATGGCCACTCCCAACCTGCAGGCCCCTCTGCAAGCACTACCCAGGAGTGTGTTCTTTCTCCTGCAACTTCCAGCATGGCCTTGTTTGCCCCTCATGCACAGGCAGCTACCAACCCAAATCCTGTATCAACAATGGCATCTGGAACCAGCCATTTGAGCCATGGGGTCACTCAGAGAGCCCAGAACCCCAAAATAGCCAATCAGATGGCATTGACTAGTTCTTAAGATGGACATATCCCTCCCCCAGCCAATCAGCCTGCAAGACGCAGAAGAAAATTGATCACCCCGGAGATTGTTCTTGAAATGGTCAAAAAGCGAGGCAAGCTTATGTCCCTTGGGGAAATTGCGGCCGCAATGGGTTTTGCAAAGTCAACTGTGGCTGAAACCCTGAGAGCCCACACCAACTGTGGCCCCCCTACCAAGAAGACCCTGACTGGTGCCCGTACCTCAACCAAAGGTGACACAGCCCATCCCCTTATGATGGCCATTATGGAACATGACCCGCGGATGCCCCTGGTCCAGGTACGTCTCCAGTTGGGACTCCATGGCATCTTCACCAACAAAAGAACGGTGAATTTTTGGATGCACAGAGTTGTGATTGCTGCTAGAATCTTGTCCAATCAAGTTCTCAGTGGCCCCATTTTGGTGGACACTGACCCCTACAATTCAAATATTATTAATTTTATCAAAGGAAGGGCAATGAGGGCCCGTAATGACATAATCTTCCTGTCGTATGCTAAGATATCTGCAAGTATCCAAGACTTTGGAGAAAAGTGTATCCAGTCTGACATATACTAGCACACCAATCCTTTATGAATTTGTCGGGGTTTTATTGGCAGTTTCCCCATTGGGCGTCAATTATTACTCGGCAATATTGAACACTGCAGATGGGTATGCCTACCAGATAGAGCTCAAGGCCATTCTGGAGGAGTAAACACACAAAACACCATGCACACAGTTGTACTGAGTGCAGAGATGGAGCAGCAGGAATGGGCAACCCAAGAAATCAGGGCTACGGGGCATACTGCTGGTCCTACCCCATCAACTACGCCAACATGCATCTTGCAGATGTAAGTCTCTACAATTTTGGTTCCGCCCTCAGGCACTTAAAGCCTGCCACCTACAACAAACTATGCACCCAAATTGATAAGGGGTATGAGCTTTTCCCTTCCATGTCTGTCCAGGACTTATTTGATCTCATATCTTCTATGCAAGTGATAGTGATAAGTCCAGAAAGGACCCCTGCCTCCCCCCACGCCACTTCATCTGTTTCACCAAGCCTGCGTATGTGACAGAAGAAAAATTTGAGCAATTGAAGCAATCTGCTCTTGCTGCCCCTTCCTAGTCAAAAAATCCTGCCTCTCCAACCCCCCATCAAGCCACCTGCCTTCCAACCCTGACTCCCAAACCACCACCCATTCCCTCACCACTATCTCTGATGCCGTCCCTTTCATAGGTGCAGATGAAGGTGATGTTTATTCCACCCATTCCCTCCCCTTCCCGTTCTTTGATTAGTAATAAAACTTTTCTTGGTGACTACTATTAAAATTGATTTTTTTCCCTTTCATAATTAATAATATTTTTTTTACATTGTTATAATTTTCCATGTGTAAAGAATGTTGCACATTTGATGTGGTAACATATACTTGTTTCCAAGGGTATTTTTGTCATCATCATTAATAAATTAAAGACAATATATGTAAATATTGCATTAGAATATTGCAATTAGACGTCAACTCTTGATATTTTGATATTATGTGCATAACTCAATGCATTTTATTTAATAAAATCCATTGTAAACTTGGCCTTTTCCGTTATAATTTAATGAAATGAACTGTGTTTATATTAGAGAGCCATTAACGCTTAGTACAAATATTAATAATTAGTGCATTTTACAGCCTGTATATTTACCTATTGGTAATAATTCTGTAGACTTTTCAGTTGGATTTTGTGAGGTAATAATAATGTAATGTGTTAATAGAATACTGTTAATTGTCGTTAATTGGCTGATTTTCTTTGCTGTGGCAATTGTGCACTTTTGATATTTACACACTAGTATCCAATTGTTTGGCTTCACATCCAATTGCACAGGCAATAGGAAAACAAGCCACCACCCTGAGACTGGATGTGGTTGGGGTGGAAGCTTGTTTTCCTATCACCTGTGCAATTGGATGTGAAGCCAACCAATTGGATACTAGTGTGTAAATATCAAAAAATGCACAATTGCCACAGCAAAGAAAATCAGCCAATGAATTATAATAAACAGTATTCTATTAACACATTACATTATTATTAACTTGCAAAATCCAATTGAAAAGTTTACAGAATTATTACCAATAGGTAAATATACAGGCTGTAAAATGCACTAATTATTAATATTTGTACTAAGCGTTAATGGCTCTCTAATATAAACACAGTTCATTTCATTAAATTATGCCATAAAAGGCCAAGTTTACAATGGATTTTATTAAACAAAATGCATTGAGTTATACACATAATATCAAAATATCCAGAGTTGACGTCTAATTGCAATATTATAATGCAATATTTACGTTTATTGTCTTTAATTTATTAATGATGATGAAAAACATGTATGCGTTGAAGATAGTACTATAAAAACCAGTTTTTTGATGTAATTCAAACAAAATGTCAACAATCTATAACTTGATCAACAAATTAGAAGCACACCTGCAAAAGGTTGTTGAAATTGAAAAAAAAATATCAGGGAAATAGTGACAGAAAAGCTGGGTAACAAGGGCCAGCCACTAATCCAGTCAAAAGAAGATGCTCTGGATAAATTGGGAAATATTATAGATGAAAAGAACAAAGAAGCATTACTTAATCTACAGGGAATAATTTTATCAAGTTTGAAGTTCAACAATGTGGCCTACAATTTGTGGGAGTTCTGGCAGGGGGCCAAAGAAAACAATAATAAGATTAAACTAATTGAAGGAACTGAAATTCTAAAGGAAATTAACACCAATGAAGAGGAAAACAATCAAATGAAAACAGATGAAAATGAAACACAATCAAGAAGCAGAAGCGCTTCAAGAAATACAGAAGCTTTATCAATTGAAAATCAAGAGGAAGCACAAGTTGCAAGAAGAATAAAAAATTCAGCCTAGAAAAATCAATGAAGAGCATCCAACACTCATGAAGTTTGCCAAAATGGTGCCTGTGGCTGAGGGGGCCACAGGGGAAACAATCAGTAAGTCTTTTTATGTTTAACTTATATTTATTTTTAGTCATCACCAGGAATAGGGATGAGGTCGCAGAAGTGGCGGCTTATACACCAAGTTGGTTTTACGGGGGTTACCAGTCACTGGTGGCCCCTGTAAAACAAATAAATAAAAACCAAATAAATAAAATAATTCAACAGAATATGAATAATTTTTTTCAATATTGAAGCTCAAGATAGGGAATATTCACCACCTGTGGGGTGCTTGCCATGGATAAGGGAAGCATATGAACTAGGATCAACTATCAAAATCAAAAAATGAATGAAATTCGCGGGGATATCAAACTGAACTTTGATGAATATATATATGAAAGCATTCAACAATTCCCCTTCACAAACATCAACAAAATATGAAAAGAATTTAATAAAAACCAACTTTCAAATAGGAAATGAATATTTGAAATTTGCAATTTTTAATGAAGTTTTTAAGGCACTATCAAATAAAGTCAGGGATGCAGTCCTCGTGAATAATTTTAAACCTTTATTAACATTGTTTGTCAAGGCCTGGGGGGCTGATTCAAGTTGGGCACCACCAGAACCCTCTTCAAGTTCAGTCAAACATCCTATATTAATAGGTTAGTTCAGACTTTCAAAAAATTATGCATGTTCTCAGAGAAATATACCTCGCAAAGGATCCACATCGCGGTTTACCTGGGAATCCTCCTACACTGCATCTTAAAAACCAATGTCAAAAAGTTGGAGGATGTACCTATTCACATGGATATTTGCCGTGTAGCCCTCAACCAACAGAAGACATCATGGGGATACAGGACAGTTGAGCACGTCCTGTATGACTCATTTGCACTAACAACACTATACAGGTACTATGTGCCCCCCCAAAAAATCTACTAGTCAATTCACTCACCCGCTTGCCTTTTATCAAACAATCAGCAACCACTGGGGTACAAGGCGCCACCCCTCTAGCAATAACATCCAGGGTTGTCCACCACGTACAGAAGAGTACATGGATCCAATTAGATGCATTAGCTGGAAATTTAATTTTGGGGTATAATTCCCCTGAATAATCACATTCCCCTTTGCAATCTGCATCCCCCTAATAAATCATCTTCCCTTGCAACTTAAATTTTATTTTAAATATTAAAATTTTAATATTAAATACTTTACTATTAAAATTTTACTATAAAAAATTTAATTGTAAATATTTCACTATTAAAATTTTAGTATCTAAAAGTTACTATTAAATTTTTTAATATTACATATTTCAATATTAAATTTTTTAATATTAAATATTTTAATATTGAATAAATCACAATTAAATAAAAATAAATATATTTCAAATATTTAACCTTTAATATTTAACTTTTAAGATTTTTAATTATAATTTTATTTTTAATATTTTAATTTTAATTTTAAATTTTAGTATGGAATTTATATTATTAGTATCTATAAATATATTAAAAGACATCAGTTAAAGTTGCAACCATGTCAAATAATAAAAATTAAGTTAAAAATGTGTTTAATTACAAGCTTGCATTGAGTACAGGTCCATTTATCACATAGATAAACATTGAAAATTAAATTTATCCGCATCATGTGGCCCGCTCCACTTATATTCTAAACAAATGATTGTTTAGAACTCAAATAACCTTTCCCTCGTAATATGATTTGATAAACATATTCAATATACTTGAACTGCGTCCTAAGTGCTAATTAGTAAGCAATACATAAAAATCACTGGTTGTTGTGTCATGTGGCTCTAGTGGCACTGAAATAACAAGGATCAGATGATGACATACAAGGTCCAATTTGTGGCTTAAAAAAGCCAAAGTACCATCAACAATTCACAATTATAAAAATAAACTAATTTATTTCTATCTTTTTTTTACTTTATTAATTTGTTAGCGCAAAATCCAATAATAATATTCAGTGCATTATAATAAAAATATATCCCTCTTACCTATTATAATTAATTTTACTTACTTTTTGTACATATTCTTATATGTCTATAATACAATCAAACATCATATTATTATATATAAATAATAATTTTTTAGTCCTAATAAAAACAAACTAAATAAAATTAAAACCAAATAAAACCCAGAGCGCCCATTTATCTGATTGGCTCAGAGGCCAGGGCTTTTGGGAGGAAGGATTCTGAGTGCTCATAGAAAGCTGCCACCACATTGGATGACATTGCAAATTGGCTGATCTCAAGAATGTTGAAGAGATCCTTGATGTCCTGAGGAAGGCCTTGTTTCACCTTATTCTTGATCCAACCAAACACCTCCTTGATTGGATTCAGAAATGGAGAATAAGGCGGAAGGAAGAGGAGTCTCATTGGGCAGTCTGCAAGGCAGTAGCTGGCAGAATGGCTGTTTTTGTCAATGGGGGGGAACTCAGATACAACCAGATCCACTTTGTGGAGCCCAACATTATCAAGCACAACAACATTGGTTGTGCCGCTGTAATTTATCCAAAGGTACTCCTTGACAGCTCAGAGAAAATTGAGAAAGTTCCCGCTGTTATGGGAGCCTTTAATCATCTGATACTGGTCTAACCCGCAAGGACCAAGAAGCGCAACCATGGAATAGGTCTGGGAACAAACAGCTGCACAATGGGCTACGCCGTCCTTGGACCCCTTCTTGACCCACCCATGCCTGGACCTGAGTGAGGAGGAAAACAACAATTTGTTGATATAAAAGAACTGGACATTCCCAGTCTCCTTTAGTGCCAGATATGTCTCAGCATAAACGTGTCAATCCTCAATGGTCTTTTCACTGTTCCTATTATACAGAGAAACTCTGAGCACCTTCCACAAGAAGCCCAAATCAACCATTGTTTTGTAAACAAGGGTTTTAGAAACAGAAAGCCTAAACTCTGTGGCAAGCATTGATTGGACAGCAAGTGTGTCTAGATGGCAATCCCTGGCTACCCACTGCTTGATTGCTTTGATGTGAATGGGCTGGAGGAGTTTGGGCTGTCTTTTTGCCTTGGTGGATTCAGCAATTTGCCCGGTATTGCCATACTTGGTATTGATGTTGGCAATGTATCTGGCTGTGACACCAAATTGGGACGCAATATACTGAACCACCATTTCTCTGTTCAAGCAGTTGAGGAGAGCTTCACACTCACTATCTGTCAACCAACGCCGGCCCTTGGAAGGTACCATGGCATCCTGGCTACCAGGCTCAACACAGGGGATGGGGACCTTTGTGTAGAAGGTGGGATCTTGCTTGCTTGCAGTGGCGCCGTCAATGGTGGCATATGATAAAGGCACAGGTGGCTCATCAGTTGTGGCCAATGGCTCATAGGTGGTGTCAAAGACGTGGGGCAGGAAGTAGCAACTCTTGGGTCAAGAGTGCGGGGCCTGGTGACAACTGGGTATACAGTGGAGGTGTAAGTAACCTCAGTGTTCCCGGTGACCCTGGTGTAGGAGACTTTGGTAGCAGGCCTTGAAAGTGGCTTCTGCCTGGGATTCAAGCTGGCTGATTGGGCTTGGGATGCGGGATATGGTTGGCTGGCACTGGCACCTTGGGAGGCCTGTGTATTGGCATGACTCCCCTCAAGTTGGGTTCTGGGTCTGTTCTTGGACCCTCTGGGACGCCCTCGTAGACAGGCTGCCCCATGGACTGGTGCAGGAGCAGGTTGAGAATGCAATTGACAGTCCATAAAAATAAAATAAAAAATATATTTTAGATTAAATATGTATTTATTTGGAGTTATTGGTTTAGTTGTGGGTGGTTGTTTTCTCTTGATTTAGCCTTGAATAGTAGCAGAGTTTCTATATCCGTGATTTGAAGTGAATAATATTGTATACTTTCCGGGTTTGGATGATTTTAAAGTTTAATAACTTTTTTTGTCTAATTATGGTTATTGAGATTGAATTTTTTATTTGATTTGACTTGTGGTGGAGCTTCTCAATTGAGTTGGTGTTTCCTAGTGTGCTTACTGTACATTAAATTTGGATTCCAGTTCTTGCAATTAATATCTGAGTTTACTAGTGGCATTCAAAAGTGATTTGAAATTTGGTTCTTGGATTTGACAATCCCGCAATTTCAAAAAACATAGTAAACTTAATGAAAATGGCTGATGGATTTGAATGCTTCAAATCTGATTCCAGTTAATTCATTTTGTCCATTGAAAATATGCATTTCAACTTGAACTTTGCAAAGTGTCTATGAGTTCCCGCATTTTCAAATATTCAAATAAATACTCAAAAAAATCAATTTAATTAAAAAGGCCATCCTGCAAAAGTGACTTGAAATTTGGACCAAGGATTTGAAAATCCTGCATTTTTACGTTTAGGTTCTGAATTTACAATATATGTATCATGTGTAGATCTTTTTGGTTTAAGCAGTTACTCTAAAGATCATGGTTAAGCTTACCTTCAATTTTCAAGCGTGGAGGGCAAGTTTAACGGATAAGGCCATGATAATCCCTGGGTTGCCTGTAAGGGTTAAATGGTAGGCTGTACAATACAAGGTGTTGTGAATGCCGCCATTCACCATGTTTTGATTTTGCCCTTGTCAAGATTATACTTCTGGGAAGTATAATAAATAAGTAAAAGGGAAAGATTTAAGAGAAGAATGATAATTTATTGAATATAGATATAAAATGTTATATAGTATCATGGGAAGCCACATACTGTCCATGTACGTCATGTGGCTTATCCAAGTAATGTTCCTCTTAGGTCATGAGGCTTACTCAAGTTGTGTTCCGCTTAGAAGCTGGATTGTGTGATCCCTGTAATAGATGGTTGAATGATAAGAGTGCCATGGGTCTATTGATTAGACAGTGAGCCACTCAGTGATCTATTCAGTGAACTACTTGGGGCGTTAATTCCCCGAGAGGGAGTAATCAAAGATGTTGCAAAATCTCCCCCTGGGGTGCTGGAAGGCGGAGCCTTGGGAACTTTTTTCAGGGAGTCGGGGATACATGCCTGATACTGGTCCAGTTTGGTGTTGGGAACAGGGAGTCTAGAGTTTTGCTGGGCTGTTCTGGCTTTGCACAGACGGAGGCAATTGTGGTGCATACGTTTCAGTTCAGTTTGAGCCCCAATTCCTTTGATGAGGTAGGTATTGTTGGGTTTAACTTCCATGACAATGCCTGGCCCGCGCAATCCTGGGTCTAGCTTGTGCTGGTTGTGGTTGACAACTCAGATCTTGTCACTGGGTTGGAATCTTTCTTGTTGTAGGGGTACTGCTTCTCTCTTGACTCTTTTACATTCCATTTCCTCTTGGTCCTTTCTAGCTTGTTGTACATTGGGATCACTGGCTTCTGGCACTTTCTTGGGTAGCGGTAATCTGGGTCCTGCAGCTGTACTAACAAGGGCAGGCTTTTGCCCATAGACTAGCTTGAATGGAATTTTGCCAGTATTGTGGTTGACCCAATTTTGGCAGATCATGAGTGCTTTTAGAAGAATGTCAACCCATGCTTTTGGATTGTTAGCAGATAACTTACTGAGGGCTTCCACAAGTGCGCTGTTTGGTTGTTCCACTAGTCCATTTGCTTGCAGGTGGTATGGGCTGGCTGTGATGTGTCTTATCCTGTTCTTGGTGAGGTAGATGTTAGTGTCAATTGCTTTAAGTTTGGTGCCTCCATCTGTGATTAGGAGGTCAGCTTTCCCAAACTTGCCTATGATCTCCTTGCCAATGAACCGTCTCACATCATTGCTTTTGTGCTCCTTTGTGGCTTGTGCCACTGTTCACCTGGTTGCATAGTTGATAGCTGTTATGATGCACTTTTCCCTTTTTTTTCACCGGACGTTGGTCCTACAATATCCAATGACCATACCTTGAAGGGTTGTGTGATGGATACAGGTACCACTGACTTGGGTGGTGCTTTGGTTTGGGCGTACTTTTCACAGAATTCACATTGCTCCAGTACTTCTTAGATACCATAGAGACTTGGGACACACCCATAGAAAAAACCTACATGAGTACCTTAAAACACGCTACTGGTGGCCCAACATGCTTGATGATATCAGAGTATGGTGTCAATCTTCTGGGTTGACGGAACGTAGGGTACAGTGTCACCGCTAGGAAGTATTTGGTGTAAAGTAACATATACGTTTTTGAAAAGATGTTTGTTATTGAGGACCTTTTCTTGTATGTCCATGGGGTTGCCTGGTGGAAAGCCTTCCTGGAGATTCCCCATGATGAGCATGGCCCAGTCAGGGTCACCATCAGTGCCGAGGGCGTGCTTGCTATACAATCTTGATAGGGTGTCTGCGGTAAGCATCTCCTTGCCGGGTTTATATTCAATTTGCATGGGGTATCTCTGTATGAGGCTCATCCATTTGGCTTGCCTCCTCAATAAATGCTGCTGGGTTTTGAAGAACACCAGTCATTTATGGTTGGTGAGTACTTTAAACGTCTGGGCTCCTTCTAGATAACAACACCATTTTAGGAGGCAATGTATGATAGCCACCAGTTCTTTGTCATGGATGGGGAATCTTTGTCTGCATCAGATAACTTTCTCAACTCATATGCAACAGGGAGGAACTCTTTCTATGCGGTTTGGATGTGGAGTACTCCTCCTATAGCGCAGTTGGAGGCGTCGGTTTCTAACTTGTAGATCTCTTCTTGGTTTGGATATTGGAGGATGGGGGCTGTGCCCATTTGTTCTTTTAGCTGGCAGAAATATTGGTCTTGTAACGGGGTCCATACAAAATTAGTTGTTTTGCCTGTGATGGCTGATAGAGGGCTGTTAGAGCTCCCCAGTTGGGGATGAATCTTCTGACGTAGGCAACCATGCCTAGGAAGGTGCAGAGTTTGCTCTTGTTTCTGGGGACTGGCATTTCAGTTATGGCGCGTATTTTCTCTGGGTCTGGTTTGATCCCATCTTTGCTAACAATGTGGCCAAGGAAGGGGATTTCCGACAAGAAGAATTCACACTTTGACAATTTGGCAATGAGTTGGTTTTCCTTGAGGGTACAGAGGACTAGGTAGACATCTTCCCAGTGTTGTTTTAAGTTTGGGCTGTAAATGATAATGTCATCCAGGTAGATAATAGCTCGTTTCCTAATGTGTTCCTTGAAGACCTCGTTCATGAAGGTCACAAAGGTACTTGGGGCATTTGTCATACCAAAATTAAGGACAACACATTTGAAGGATCTGTACTTGGTTCTGAACGCCGTCTTTGGAAGTCTTCAGGCTTCATGCAAATTTGGTGATATCCTGCTGTCAGATTGATTTTTGTGAAGATTTTTGACCCCCCAGGGCGTCAAAAATGTTGTCAATCAGGGACAGGGGGTACCTGTTCTTAATTGTGACCTCATTGAGCGCTCTGTAGTTGGTGACTAGGCAGAGTCCTCTGTCTTTCTTTGCTACAAAGAAGACAGCGGCACCAAAAGGTGGTTTTGATGGTTTAATGAGACCTTTATCTAGTGCTTCATCAAGGTAGGCTTTCAGGGTGTTGTCTTCTTGGGATGTTAACTGGTAGATAGAATGAGCCTTAGGCACACTTCCTTTAAGGTCAATTTTGTGTTGTATGCTGCAGTTGGGTGGTAACCAGGGTAGTGATTCCTGGAAAACAGAGGGAAACTCTTTGACTAGCTGATCACGGATGTAGTTGTTCTCACGTCTTGCTTCAGTGTTTTTAAAGTGAATGATTTTGTATCTACAGGTTTTCCAGTTGATCTTGCTTGGGTCTATTTCCTCTTCTGTTTCCATTATTTTCACAAATACATGGTTGCACATGAGGGTGTCAAGGTGAGTCAGGTAGATGTGATGATGGACTTCTACTTGCTGGATAGTGAGGAGGGCACTGTCCCAGTTGATGTGAGACTTTGTCTTTTGCATCCAATCTAATCCAAGTATGATATTGTATTTGGGGATTGATATGATAGGTCCGATGATTGTTGTTTGTACGACTCCAATTTGAGTGCAGAAGGGTTTTGTCTCTCTGGTGACTGGCGTACTCTGGTTGTCTGCCATGAGGACTTTCCTGACACTGCTTTGTACTGTTGGTAATTGCATAAGGTTGGCAAATTTTTTGTTAACAAGGGATTGATCTACTCCAGTGTCAAATAGTGCTGTGCCTTGGTATCTGTGAAAACAGAAAGGATAGGAAAGGAGTTTATTTCCAGTTTGGGCAGCAAACAGTAGAGAATTGCTGGAGGGTACTTGGATCATGGTAATTGAGTCCACGTCTTGGTCCCTGTACAAGTCTTGTGAGTTGGGGGAGGGCAACTCGCCTAAGCACTCCCCTGAGCTTTTCCCTCCTTGTTGGTATCTTTGGTGCTTGCCTGGTTGGCTTGGACTGTACAATTTCTGTTTTGAGGGTGAGAGTTGTTGGCTTGGTTATTTTGCTTATTGAGACGGGTGTCTTTTTTGGCAGTAGGGCTCTCCTTGCGTTTGTTGGACACATGTAGATTGTCAGATTTCTGTGCTGCGTGTTTTCCTTCTAGGAATACATCCTCAAGGTTTTTGCAACGGGTCATGTCAAATTGACGTCTAATGTGCATAGGGAGGCCGTTGTAGAAGTCCAGGTGTGGCCCGGGTTCATTGAAATTGATGAAGCTAGGGGCACGGTTGTGTAGGTCTTTATAGGCTGTGATGTATTCCTTGATGGTTCCTGTCATCTTGAAGGTCCAAATTTCCGTCATGATGACTACATTGGAGTCCTTCACTGAGAACTTTTTGAGGAAGGCATCTTTGAATAACTCCCAGTTCTCTTTTTGGTCAGGATGTTGGGCCATCTATCTGCTCACAAATTGTGACGCTGTTCCTGTGATGCAGAGGGAGACTTCACTGACCCAGAGTCTGCGGGGGTATTCTACTTGTTCAAATTTGCTTTTGGTGCTGTTGATCTAAAAAGAGGCATTCTCATGGTGTAGTCTCGCAAAGGTGCCAATTTCAGCTGTACATAGGCGCTGGAACACAAGGTTGGGTATTTCAGGTTGTTGTTGTGCTGTTACGCTGGCTGTAATGACAGGTAATAATTTGCAGGTTTGGAGAGTGTTGTACTGTTCTACGGGGATAAGGACTTTGTCCACAATAAAAAAGCCGTTTGGAATTTCTTGTCCTACTTTGTAGTCTCTCCAGCCGCTGGGAGTACCATTGTTTGCATCTTTTTCTTTGGAGGAATTTTTCCTTAAGTTGGGTAGGTATGGATAACCTACCTGTGCTACCACTGTTGAGATTAAACTTCTGGGAAGTATAATAAACAAGTAAAAGGGGAAGATTTAAGAGAAGAATGATACTTTATTGAATATAGATATAGAATATTATATAGTATCATGGGAAGCCACATACTGTCCATGTAGGTCATGTGGCTTATCCAAGTAATGTTCCTCTTAGGTCACGAGGCTTACTCAAGTTGTGTTCTGCTTAGGAGCTGGATTGTGTGATCCCCTAATGGATGGTTGAATGATAAGGGTGCCATGGGTCTATTGATTAGACGGTGAGCCACTTGGTGAACTATTTGGTGAACTACTTGGGACGTTAATTCCCTGAGAGGGAGAAATCAAAGATGTTGCGACACCTTCAATGGGTTATTTAAAGGACAAATATCTCTGTTGTAACTGTGTTGTTTTAGCAGAGTTACAAGGGGGAAAATATTTAGAACTATATAATAACCTTTATTGAGAGATAGTGATTATATAGTCATAGTGAATCAGTGGATAGTAGGAACAAGATTGGGGATCACACGGTTTGGATAGTGAAGGGGGTGGCTTGATCCTGGTAATGAGCCAAGCGCCAAAACAAGGTATCCACCGTAAAGGATCATCATCTGTTCATGTTGTTGGATTTGGTAATTTGAGTTGACTTCCTAGTCTGGCTTTGAGTAACCAGATAATTGGATTGCAGGTCATGAATCTGCTTGGTTGGAACCTTGCTGGCGGGTTGAGCCTGTGGTTTTGACACACACACACACCCAGCTGAGGGTTGGCCTCCTCTGTGGGTAGGTTGTCAGGGAGGTTGTCAGGAGCCCAGGCGCCATATTGGACCAATTGTTGTTCTGTGGCGGGCAGGGCGGTTTCTTGTTGCTTCTGTCTTGCTTTACAGGGTTGTAGTCAATTGTGGTGTAGGACTTATCTTACTTACGTTTTCCAAGCCCCTGCACAAGGTAAGTGTTGTTGTCATTTACCTTTAAGATGATTGCTGGCACTACTTTCTTGGGTTGTAGTTTGCTTTTGTCAACGTTCATGACCCAAACTTTGTCCCCATTTTTATGTCTGTTGCAGATAGGAACAAAGGTCTTTTGAAAACATTCCTCTTCCTTTGCTGCTTGTCCACTGTTGGCTTCTGCAATATGAGGATCCGAGGGTGGGGGGACTTGACTTGGAATTTCCAACTTAGGTCCTGTCAACACTTGAATGATATTTGGCTATGTGCTGTATACCAGTTCAAACGGGCTTTTTCTGGTGGATCTGTTCACTTGGGTTTGACACACAAGTAGCGCAGTCAATAGCTGCTTATACCAGTCTTCAGGCTTGCTGACAGTGAGTTTGGCTAGGGCTTGCACGAGGCTACCATTAAGCCTCTATACACGCCCATTGGCCTGTGGGTGGTATAGCGTTGTTACAGTGTGTTTAGACCCCATTCTTTGTGAGGTATACGTTTGTGGTTTCAGAGGTTAACTCTTTCCCTCCATTGGTTATCAGGAGTTCTGGCTTTCCAAACTTGCTGATTATCTCCTTGCCAATAAATTGTTGTACATTGTTGCCAGTGTGAGCCTTTACTGCTTTGGCTACTGGCCAACGTGTTGCAAAGTCAATGGCGGTGATGATGTATTTCTTGTTGTTGTGTTTTCCTGGCATGGGGCCAACAATGTCAAGAGCCCATACTTTTAAAGGTAGTTGAGTGTGGATGGGAAGTACTGACTTTGGCGGGGTTTTGCTTTTGGCAAACTTTTTGCATACTTCACATTGCTCTAGCACTTCTTGAACGGTGCAATACAAGGTTGGCCACCAGGCCTTATGCTTAAGGAACTCATATAGGTTTTGGCTCTTGTTATGCCCAAGGTCTTGGTGATAGCGTAAAATTGTGTCCACTTGTTGGTGCGTGGGGATATAGGGGATGGTTGTGCCATCAGCCATTTTCTGTTTAAGGTCCCATACACGTCAGCAAGCAGGTGCTCATTTTTGATGACCGTCTCCTTTGTTATGTTGGTTGTGCCTGGGGGGAAGCCTTTGTCTTTAGTTCATAGCACTAAGAGAGGCCAGTCTGGGTCTATCCCATTTTCCTCTCTTGAGGCATGGACATACAGGCAAGAAAGGGCATCTGCCATGGCAAGCTTGGCCCCAGGTTTGTACTGGATGAGCATGTTGAACCTTTCTAACAGCTCCTTCCACCTGGCTTGCCTGCAGGATAGATTTGCTTGAGTCTTGAAGTAGATGAGCAACTTGTTGTCTATCAAGGCAGTAAACTCTTCTTGTCTCTCCAAATAACAGCGCCACTTAACTAGGCAGTGAACAACTGCCAACAGTTCCTTGTTGTGTATAGGATAGCGGCACTTGCTGTCTGTCAATTTGCGTGATTCATAGGCCACGGGAAGGAAGTCACCAGCGTCATTCTTGATTTTTAGTACTCCTCCAATGGATATGTTGGAGGCGTCTGTTTCCATTTGGTACTTCCCATCACATTTGGGGTATTGGAGGATGAGTGCTGTAATGAGTTTTTCCTTGAGGCGTCAGAAAAAGAGGTCACGCTGGGGGGTCCACACAAATTTGGATTTGGCGCCAGTTATGGCGGATAGAGGGGCAGTCAGGACACCACAGTCTGGTATGAAACGTTGTACATACACAACCATGCCCAGGAAGGTGCAGAGTTCTGACTTATCTTTGGGCGGTGGAATTTTGCAAATGGCCTGGATTTTCTGACTGTCAGGTTTGATGCCATCTTTCAAAACTATGTGCCCCAAGAAGGGTAGTTGCTTGCGGTAGAACTGGCACTTGGAAGGCTTGGCCAGCAGCTTGTGTTGCTCTAGGGTTGCAAAGACTGCTTTGAGATCCTTGTGGTGCTGTTCCACTGAGGGGCTGTAAACAATGATGTTGTCCAGGTATACCAGGGTGTGCTTGTCAATGTGAGGAGCAAACACCTTGTTCATGAATGTTACAAAGGTTGACGGCATGTTTGTCATGCCAAAGTTGAGTATCACACACTTGTACAAGCCATATTTAGTGCAGAAGGCTGTTTTGGGAATGTCTTTTTCCTTAATGCGGATCTGATTATAGCCTGCTGTAAGGTCAATCTTGGAGAAGACTGTGGCGCCACCCAGGGCATCAAAGAGGACTTCAATGAGTGGTAGTGGATAGCAATTCTTGATGGTAACTTTGTTTAGGGCTCGGTAATCTGTGACTAAGTGTAGGGTACCATCCTTCTTTGCTACAAAAAACACGGCAGCCCCAAAGGGCAATTGTGAGGGGCGGATAAGTCCTTTCTCCAGAGCCTCCTTGAGGTAAGCGCACAGGGTGTTGTCCTTGTTTGGTGTGAGGCGGTAGATGGGACGTGCCTTAGGTACTGCTCCTTTGAGTTGGATGGAGTGTTGGATGTGTTTCTCTGGGGGTAACCTGGGTAATGCTTCCTTGAAGATTTCTGGGTGCTGAGCTACAATCTTGCAATCCTGTGGTGTGGCAGTATCCTGGTGGTTCTTGAAATGGATAACCTTGTATTGACAAGAGTCCCAGTCAATTGCTTTGAGGTTTGCCTTTTTGTCTAAAGTTTATGTGATGTGCACAAAGACGTGGTCACACAGGAGCTGGTCCACTGAGTTGGGATAGATTTGGTGGTTGACTCCTTCACGTTTGATGGTTATGACTGAGGTTAACAAGTCCACGTGGGGGTTGTTCTTCTTTAACCAGTCAAGTCCTAGTACAATGTCAAACCTTGGGAAGTCAATGACGGGGCCTTGAATGGTGGAGTGTAGGTTCTCTAGCATAACAGAGAAGGGGGCAGTTTCCTGTGTCACCGAAATGTGATGTTCATCAGCTAAAACCACGTTCTTAATCTGTAAAGGATTAGTGGCTAGTTTGAACTTGTTGGCAAAGCTGCTGTTGACCAGGGTCTGATCTGCGCCTGAGTCCAGGAGAGCTGAGCCCGTGTAACTGCAAAATTGAAAAGGGTAAGACATCAGTTTATTTGGGTGTCTGGCAATGGTGTACAGTACTGGGTCTTCTGAAGATACTTGAATCATTGGACATTGATCCACGTCCTCTGGTCAATACTCATTGTTGGGCAAGTTGGGAGTAGTCTGGGGAGAGCTTGGCTTGCTTAGTGCCCTCCCCAGGCTTTTCCCTTGTCTTGATTGTCTTGAGTGGTGGTGGCACGGAAATGGGTTTGGTTTGATTTGCTGTTATTTCCATTCCTGTGTCCATTTGTACCAGTGGGTTTGTGGTTGGTACTACCATTATTGTTCCCAGGGGGTGGTCTGTTGGAACACCCATTTGAGTGTGAGTCCTTGGGTTGCTCTCTTTCCCCTGACTGTGCCTTGTGAAGGGCGTTGGACATCTGTTCTGCTTTCTTGGCCTCGTGGTATAGACTTTGCAAGTTAGTCACTTGGTCCAGATTCACATGTCTCATTACGTGCAACTTGAGGGCAATGTAGTACATGAGGTGAGTGGCTGGGGTGTCAAAGGCCATATCAGAGGGAGCGTGTAGTCAAAGTTCTTCATAGGCGCGGGTGAGCTCCTTCATGGTACCAGTTTGGGTCAAGCTCTTTACTTGGCAGATAATCATGAGTGTGGTGTCCTTCAGCACAAATCTTGCCAAGAAGTCTTGTTTGAATGTGTCCCAATTCTTTTTGGTGTGTTCTTCATGCCACTTATTGCATCAGGTGCCTGCGTCATGCATCAGTTGAATGGAAATTTCCGCAATCCAGAATCTTTGGGCATTCCATTTGCGCCAGCTTGCTTTGCGCAGATTGAATCCATGCCGCGGCCTTGTTGTTGTTGGCTCCTGCAAAAGGTTCCAAGGCAGCGCTTCAAAGTCTTTGAGCTACATAGGCTGGCATGGTATTTTCATCAGTTGGGCGCAGCATAGCAGGAGACGTTTTGAAGAACCCTTGGGCGGACAAGGCATTGAAGGCGGAGAGTGGGATCACTGTGTTTTGATATAGGACAAAGCCTTTTGTGTATTTCCATACCAGGTGTGTATGGGGTCCAGTCCAGCAGGAGGCCAGACATAATTATATTGAGTATTTATTGACTGTGGCGGGTACAGGCAACAGGTGGAATTTTGTAAAGTAAGGTAGGATGGATAACCTACCTGTGCTACCAATGTTGTAACTGTGCTGTTTTAGCAGAGTTACAAGGGGAAAATATTTAGAACTAGATAATAATCTTTATTGAGAGATAGTGATTATATAGTCATAGTGAATCAATAGATAGTAGGAACAGGATTAAAGATCACACAGCTGGATGGTGAAGGGGGGTGACTTGATCCTGGTAATGAGTCAAGCGCCAAAACAAGGTATCCACCGTAAAGGATTATCATCTGTTCATGTTGTTGGATTTGGTAATTTGAGTTGACTTCCTAGTCTGGCTTCAAGTAACCAGATAACTGGATTGCAGGTCATGAATCTGCTTGGTTGGAACCTTGCTGGCGGGTTGAGCCTGCGGTTTTGACATCTTTATTTTGCTTTTGCCTCTCAAAATGAATCTATATCCAAACTGGAAAATACAATTGCTTGTTTTCCTGACTCTGCGCAACTCACTTTTCCCACTCATGCTTGTGGCAAGTGATCCTACTGTCCATGTAATTTTTTGTGGTAAAGCTACACAGTATATATTCCTTTTCCTATTCACCAATAAAAAGTAAGTTATATTCACATTTTTTTCTTTGTGTCTTCCAGTACTTTGGTGCCTCTCTCTAGCCACAGCTAGTAGAGATTATTCATCCAGGGCCACAAGGTAATTGCATAGCCTTCCCTGCCATCTAACCAAGACTTAGTACAAATCTAATACTAAGGTTAGGATTCCACGTTGTGTGTCTGTGTTGTACCTCAGAACACAACAAAAATGATGCTCACTATAGGGGCTGTAAGCCCCTTGGTTATCCCTTTTGCATCCACGTTTTCAGGTCCTTTGTCTCCTCCTATACAAGAGCAACTTCACCTGAAATTACCAGCCCTCCTATTGAGGAAGACATCACAGACCCCCGCCTATTATCCCCACTGTACTGAACCTTGGGAATGGTTCCTGCCTATTTGCTTACCCCATGGGTACCCCTGACTTGCACAAGCCATGGCGGTAGCCCTTGGGATAGCATGTGAGGAAGCCATCCCCTGCCTCCAGTTACAGTTCAGTTGGGCTGAATACTACAAATTGATTGTGGCTCCGCAATTCCCACAGCATCTCCTCTCAGTGGCTGGCTCCGCTGAGCACCTACTGTCATCCTTTGTACAACCTGCCTTAGCCCACCATCAAATGGTGCTAGGGCTCCACGTTCAAGAAATCTTGTCTCTACAAGCAGCTGTCACTCATCACTGGGATCAGTTTGCGGCCTAACAACAGTGGATCCACCCCCTGTTTTCCTTGGTGTCAGACAATCAGCGCAACTCTGTCACCTCCTAGACCTGTTTGGTAAATTCCATTGAAAAAATGCGCCAAGTCATCCCTAAATATGTCAGAGAGTATCTACATGAGTTTCACCAGTTGGAACAGCCCTGGCTCACCCAAGTTGATTCCACCCTGAACGCCTATCTCACCAACTTTGAACAACTTGTAAAGCAGCTCAATGCATTCAGCACTTATTCCTTTGAGCAACTACAGCAGGTAGTGGACCTTGCTGCTAAAGGCCTTAATGAGCTCAGTGCAGAATTTGATCAAGAAAGAGTTGTTACTGCTGCTGCTATTGCAAAACTCCATAATTGAGTGAATGGATTATCTATGCCCAAGCCAGATGCTCCACCTTCCCCTAACTGATAATTTGGTGGATAGAGAGCAGAGACTATGGGATGTCATTTGAGAGCTACGTGCTTCTAACTGCAGCCAAAGACGCCCTACTGAAGCTCCTCAGCCTGATCCACAAGTGCTTGTTTTGACCACTCAAGTTGCTGAGCTACAGCAGGAACTTGCTGCCCTACGCAAAGTGGTAACAACTGTTGCTAGTCCAGTTGGGGTTGTCAATGAAGATGGCTGCTGCCCTGGCTTGCCAGGAGCCCCTCAAATCCAATGTGCTAGGGATTTGATTACCCTAGCTAACGAGGTAGACCATTTGAAATGGGACCATGCCAAGCTAGACAGAGACGTACATGAGATGAGTGAATTGATTGACTAAGTAAACGACAGGTTTGCCCCTTGTCTCTCAGTGGGGCCATCCCTTACTTCTCAACTGGCTGAGCTATCTACGGTAGTAACAACCCAACGCCAACATCTAGATGTTACTGAGCAACAGACCACTCTAGCTAATGATATGGGTGCCCGCACTGTTGAGACCCTGACTACCCTTGAGGAAAGTGTTTGACAGCTGTGGGCTAGACAGCCCCCCTCCAAATCTAAAGCAGAATTCTCCCTGAGCATAAATGTACTTGATAGCAACAATGGTAGTCCAACTCCTGAAGCACATTTCAAGCCTACCTTTAAGCAAGTCTTTAATTCCAAAACCTTGATTATTGCAGCTTTCCTAACTATCTATGAAACTGCTATGAGACAAGCATTGGATGAGGTTAAGAAAGAACATATTTTGACCTTTCTACACCCAACCTTCCAAGAGGTGGTGGTGCCTGAGCTGCCCACCATTGAGACTTGGGAAGATATGAAGCAGCTTCTGATTGACAAATTTGGTGGTTATCTTAGTTTAGAAGTGAAGAAGGACGCCTTCATGCACATTACTTTCAAACCTAAGGAGACCCTAGCTGAATTTGCAGATATATTCTACATGGAAGGGCAGCAACTGATAACAAGCATACAATTGACGGCTCACAAAGCATATATGGCTTGCGCTCAAGCCCTCAAGGTTAACTAGCTTCTGTGCCTCCATTTCAAAGCCCATAAAGCTATGCTCTTCTACATGAAGAGCATAAAGACACTGTTGCAGGATATGAACTTTACTCACTCTAGAGCGGTTGTTCTAAAGAATTTAGAAGCCTTTGATTTGGGGTTTTCTCCCTGCAGCCCTTGCATCCTCAAAATGAACTCACAAAATTCTCCTAGACCCCAACTAAGTCATAACTGTGGAAAGGTAGTACATCACTCTTGTGTCTGTATCAATCCCCAAGTTGAAGGTGCTGACCCTAAGGAGCAGGCAGGAAAAGAACAGTCAACCTAGAGGCAGAGACGCTCTTGGTTGACAATTCTTCCCAGTCTCTTTCAATCCCTCCCTCTATAACTGGCTCCAAGCCTGCTGATACTGAGGCTCCTCCTATACTCCTATTGTTCCACAATATCTCTGAAAACTCTGACCTGGATGATTCTGATGTTGAAGACCCTGAAGTGTATTGTTACTTTGTTCTTGCTGTCCCCAAAACCATTGCAGTCCCCTAAAAATTACAATCAGGGAAGACTACAACAACTAATAATCCTTTGCCTGAGGACAAAGAAGTTGTCTCTTGCCCCTACCTCACTCAAGAAAAGAGGTCCCCCATTCTAGTAAAGTCATCAGAAGAAGCTGATGAAGTTGCTGACGCTGTATTTAAGAATGTGTCAGTTTTGCTCCCTCTTCAGACTGTCTATAAGAAGTTCCCAGGCTTAAGATGCATGATTGAGAAGTGGGATAAAGAACTGGCAGAGGCTCAAGACATCTTGGCTGTCCTCCCACCCTTTGGTTGCACTACCACTTGCGTAGAAATATCCATCCAAAAAGGTGAAGATCAAGGCTGTCTTAGATACTGGTTCTCCGGTTAATGTTGTCATCTCAAAGCTTGTAAAGAAACTCAAACTTGCCCCCGACCTCAATTATCACCAGTCTTATAGCACAGCTGGTCTATCCATGACTTGCGTTATAAAGCATATTCTGCTCTACCCATGCAATTTGGCAAGCTTCTCCTAGCTGCGCCGGCAGCTGTCTTGGAAAACAAGAGTTACAATCTTCTAGTTGGCACCCAGCTCCTTAGGAAATATAATGGGATCATAAACTTGAAAGATGATTACCTCTCAATTTTGGAATACAAAGTCCCTCTGATCTTTGAAGAGCCAGTAAAAGTTCCCGGGAAGCACCTCAAGATGTGTGCTTTAAAATATCCCACTGGGGTTTTCACTCTAAAGTACTGCACCCACTCATCTAATATGAAGTGTCCACCCATGGCTTGCCCTGCGTCTGAGGGGATCCCTCTCCTGGCCACGTCTGCTGTAACCATCCCCCTGGCTCTCAGGCCATCCTGGACTCCCAAATATTGTATGAGCTTCCTGAACAAACTTTCTTGGAGTTGTACTCTCCTCCCTCACTAGGTTGCAACAAACCTTACCTCTGTACTGGAATCCTAGATGTCTCTCATAAAGACCCTGTTCAATTGCTAGTAGCTAACCTGACCGCTCTCCCCATAAATGTATCTAGAGGGCAGTTTGTTGGTTATGGCAAATTACTGAATGCTCCCGATGTCTTGTCACTTCACCCCTTTGGTACGTTCCAGGACTTTAACCTACCTGAAGACAAGCCCCAAGTCCTATCTTTGTTTCCTGTAAAAGACTTCCCGCAACTATCCCTGGTTCAGCATAAGAAGGTGCTCAATTTGCTAGATCAATTTCAGACATTTTTGCCAAAGACAGCACTGATTATGGCCTAGCTAAAGGCGTTATTCACCAGATTGATACTGGAGACGCTCCCCCCTTCTGCGCTAAACCATATTACCACAGCCGTGTGGAGGACACCCAGATGTCTAAAGAGCTCAAGCAACTGTTAGACGCTGGTCTGCTGGCCCCCTCCCTGAAGCCCTTGAGCCTCACTGCTACTCATCCTAAAGAAGAAAGATGTAGGTCATTTTATTGTAATTGAAGATTGCAGATTGAACTCTTTAACCAAGAAGGACTCATACCCCTTGCCGTGTATTGATGATGCTCTCTGCTGTCTTGGAGTCTCAAAGTTCTTCTCTGCAATGGATCTGGCATCAGGATACTGGCAAGTTGACCTTTCACCCAAGGATTGCCAAAAGGCCGCACTCATTACATCTGAAGGGCTGTTTGAGCCTACCTGTATGCCACAGGGACTCTGCAATGCCGGGCCACCTTCCAAAAAGCCATGGACTCTATCCTCCAAAACTTGAAACTGCCATGTGTCCTAGTATACTTAGATGATATAATAGTTTTCAGTGATACCTTTAACAACCACCTAGATCACCTCAAAGAAGGGTTCATAAAGATTTGAGAGGCTGGCATCAAGCTAAAACCATCTAAGTGTGCTTTCTTCAAAGAGTGTCTTGAATTCTTGGGCCATGAAGTAACCCAGACAGGGATTTGCCCAATGACCAATAAGGTTGAAGCCATCAGCAAATGCTTCCACCCACCAACCTGCAAGAGGTCCAAGTCTTTCTGGGTATGATGGGCTACTACAGGTAGTTTATTCCCGACTTTGCCAATAATAGTGAACCTCTAGTCTAGCTGTTATGTAATGTCCCTTTTGAATGGACCACCAGCCAGCAGCAAGCCTTTGAGACCCTCAAACAGAAACTCAAAGAGGCTCCCATCCTAGTGTATCCTGACTACAATAAGGAGTTCATCCTATAAACTGTTGCTAGTGACCTTGCTATTGGGGCTATCTTGGCCCAAATAGACAACAAAGGTTTGAATCATCCTGTGGCTTATACTTCCTGTGTCCTAAACAGACATGAGAAGAACTACAGTGTTACAGAGAAGAATGCCTTGCTGTGTTGCATGCAGTCAAACAGTTTTGCCACTACATGTATGGCACCCATTTCACTGTTTTCACTGACCACGCTTTGCTTAAGTGGTTACAACAGCTCAAGGAGCCAGAAGGACAACTAGCTAGATGGGCTCTCCGCCTGCAAGGTTATGACTTCACTGTGCTGCATTGTCCTGGAATTCAACATCAGAACGCTGATGGCTTATCTAGAATGCCTATCCTTGCTCTGCATCCTGATGAGGCTGATTGACTTTATGAACTAATTGGATATCCTTCCTCTTAAGAAAGAAAGACGGAAGAAGTCTGATTATCCCTGTCCAAACTATCTGAGGATACGCTTATTTGAGACAATCAGCTCTTCAAGAAAGTACAAGGCCAGTACCTGCATTATGTACGACCTAGTATTTGCCTTTTGTTGGTGCTACAAGCTCATAAAGAGACCAGGCATGGGGGCATTGCCAAGGCCTTTGACTTACTCCAGAAGAAATACTTCTGTGAAAACCTTCTCCTGTTGATTCCAGACGTCATAGCTAGTTGTCATGACTGCTAGCTCCAGAGACCGTGAGCTGCCTCCCACAAGTTCAAACTAGTTTTTCCCTCAACATGCCTTTCACACTTTCAGCAGTGACACTGTATGTCCTCTCCCCTGCTCCTGCTCTAGTTGTCACTTTATCCTAATTTCTGTTGATCACTTCAGCAAGTGGATAGAAGCTCGCCCTACTAAGGACATCACTGCTAAGACAACTGCTGCCTTCCTGGTGCAAGATGTTTTCTATCGCCATGGCTGCCCTCAAGTGTTGTTGTCTGACAATGGAAAAAACTTCAACGCCAAGTTGGTAACCTTTGTTGTTGAGGCCTTGGGGTCCCACCAGTCCTTCTCTGCCCCCTATAACTCTTTTACTAATGGGGCAGTATAGCGTGCAAATTTAACACTGGTTTCTATCATGAGGAAGCTCACTTACTCTGACGCTGCAAACTAGTATCTATACTTACCTGCTTCTCTCTTTGTGTATTGCTTTATCAAACATTGTGTCACTAGGTATTCCCCCTTTGCTATGCTGTATGGGTGTGAGGCTACCACTCTGTTGCTCTTGGGGCCCCCTACTCTCCTCTGATAAGGCCATGAATCCTGACAACCATATCAAAGATCTATTCAACCGCATAATTGACAGACAGGCCACTGCTTATACCTCTGTGTATAAGACCAAGATGCTTGAGCTCTCTCTCAATAATGCTGGATGCTCTCCCTTGCCTGAGTTCAACATTGGGGACCATGTTCTCTACTACCAACACAGAGTAGGTGGTTGCGCACACAAGTTGGACTCTCTGTGGATTGGCCCTCTAGAAGTAACCTTTAAGCGAGGGTCCAAATACCCTGTAAAGCTCCTTTCTAGTGGTCGTCTGTTTGCCCAAGTACATGTCAAGTTCCTCCGCAAGTAATACCCCCCTAAGGCCAATCTAGAGGGGGACAATGTCGTGAATGGCGCCATTCACCATGTTTTGATTTTGCCTTTGATGGGTTATTTCAAGGAAAAATCTCTCTCTTTCACTTTTGCCTCTCAAAATGAGTCTATATTCAAACTGGGAAATACAATTGGGACATTATTTTTCTTGTTATGCCTAGGCGCCAGATTGGTTATTTTATAACTTAATCACATTATTCATATTCAAATTATTCAGAAAGAGTAAAATACAATCAATCCCAAATATTTAATTGATCTTGGGCTTGGGTGATTTTTTAAAAAATAATTCATTGATTTTATAATTGAAAATTGCAACTTATAGTACTACTGAAAATATGGGACATTATTTTTCTTGTTATGCCTAGGCGCCAGATTGGTTATTTTATAACTTAATCACATTATTCATATTCAAATTATTCAGAAAGAGTAAAATACAATCAATCCCAAATATTTAATTGATCTTGGGCTTGGGTGATTTTTTAAAAAATAATTCATTGATTTTATAATTGAAAATTGCAACTTATAGTACTACTGAAAATATCTTAAGTGCTACTACAAACCAAAAATATTTATGATGAGTTGCATGGGAGAGTAATAGCAGCCCCAAAGCTATAAATGCTATTACCCTATCTTTGGCTCATCATAAATATTCTTAGTTTGTTTCAGAAAAAAAGGTTGTTGTTTTTGAAAGACTGATAACTCTATTTAAAATACACCCTCTAGTAAGCTGCCCTACTTCATGAACTTGCCCCAATACACTACTAGCATCTTCTGATATTTTTGTTTCTCTGGTATCATCACGTGATTTCAAATGATAAAATATCTCAGAATATTCTGAGAAGCTTTCAAATGTTAAAGGTGAAGTATATAACTTCCCATCTTTCATCAAATATGAAAGATTAATGCGCAGATTTTTAACTTCAAGCTCTCTTTTTATAGGCCTAAATTTCCTTTCATAAATATAAAAAAATGCTTTTTGGGAAACAATTGAACCAGTTAAAGCTGAATTGTATAATTCTTTTATTCTTTCTTCTTTCTCACAAATATTTTTTAGATCATTAATGTTGTTAATATAAAGTACATTTTCTTTTTCCTTTAAAATTTTTGATATTACACCAAAGTGACCATCAACAATGCTTTTTCCATAGCATTCAACAAAACGGTTATATTTTATGGAACCCTTAATATATTTAGGTGCCTCTTTAAATAAGTAATATAAAAATTCATATGATCTAAAATGATTTCCATTATCTGTCCATACTTTTATATTTTTTATTTTTTTAAATCTATCTAATTTAAGAAGACTTATTAGACATTCACCTGAAAATAAAGAATCATGTGATAATATTTGAGACAAAAAATCATGATATTCATATTTAATTTTATTGTTTTCTTTAAAAACTAATGCAAACCCTAATAATGAGATTGGTTTTTTTGAATAAAAACAATTATTGGTCTCAATTGGACCACCTCCAACCTTTAAGTTTTCTTTATAATCTATAACTACAACACAAGACTCATCATCTAGTTCATTAATATCTTTTTTATATTCACAATTTTGATGAACATAAAAGTCTTGGTGCTGATTAATAGTCTTTAAGTCATTGTCTATAGATTCTGGTAATGGTAAGTTTTTACTTTCACATTCTTCCTTCTTTTTTCTAGTGAATTTTTTAAATTACAAATACTGCACATATCGGTTTGTTTTTTACTTTTTATTATATTTTTAGGGATTAATTTATAGTAAGTGGAAATTGAAACTGAAATTTCATTTTTTATTTTCATATTTTCATATATTTCTTTTTTTGTTTTAAGTAGAGAGTATTTAATTTCAGTTGAGTAATTACTCATCTCTTTTTCTATATCTTTATAAATTTTTTCAGGCACTTTTTTTGTAAACTGGCTTGTTTCAAAAGAATTTTCCAGCAATTTTTTAATTATTTTTTTAGTTATTTCTTTTTTTAATGAATAGTTATTATTTTTTTGGCTTTTTTTGTTTAAGCTTACATTTTTATTTTTATTTATTTTTCTTGAGTATTCAAACTCACTTTTAGTTATATTAAACCCCATATCATTAAGCTCTTTTAAAGAGTAACTGGAAGTAACCAGAGATCGCAAGGCTGGGAGATGTTTTTGGGGAGAAGATTTCATGAGATCCTTTAAGTTTTCAATGAACTCATTGCCTTTTTGATTTTGAATAGTTGGCAGGAACTGAGCTTTCCCAAATTCAGTTTGAGTAAGGAAGTGCTTGATGAAATTATCAAGATCATCACCAGCAATAAAGAGGAATGCCTTTTTTAACATTGCAATTCTCTCTCTTTTTGTTGAAGCTCCCAAGGAAAAAAAGGGTAGCATGGAAGAAGTAAATTTAACTGAGGACATGGTAGTATTTTGAATCTGTAATTAGGTCAGATCTTTGATGTGTGCCTTAATGATGGAGTAGTTATGATCAGAATGTGGTCTTTGAATTGGGTTATTTGGATTAGAAGCTTTGTGGTACTTTAGCTCTTATATACCAAGCTAAATGACACCATTCTGAAAGAAATGGTGTGATAGCTTTTATTATAGTTTGAACTTGAATTTATGTTTGCAGAAATTAATTAAATACCCAGTTTTCATGCACAAGTGATATATGTGAAGCAGCTAAGCATTATTATTACATCATATCCTCTTTGTAATCAATGCAAATCAATTAAAATGATGTATTCAGTTAATTGTAACTCTTCCGCATATTTTTAAATGATAAAATATTAAAGAATTCCATTTAAAGAATGCTCAATTTGACGTTCAAAGCTCACTTGAACCTTAAAATCAATCTAAACAGTGATAAAAACATCCTAACTTCAAACTATCATAAAATCCTAGAGAATTGAGCTTTTTAAATAAAATAAAATGCGAAAATAAAGCTCTCAATCTTATCTTTAATTTCGTCAAATAAAAAACATCTGTTGTGTATTCAAAAAAGAGTATTTATTAGCTTTGAAGTGATCTACTTTATATCATTAGATATAATCATATAATAAAATCTGGATTATGCTCTTTTAAATTACTTTTGCTTTAATATTGAGCATAGTATACATATTAAAATTTTTACACCAATAGAAAGATAAGATTCTTAGCTTCATTTTGATAGTTTACAGTGTGAAAAAATATTAATTTTTCATTGAGTTATTAATGTTTTAAATATAAATTGTGTAATTAGTTACTTTTTCAAAATCGAACTGTGTTATGCTGCGACTTGAGCAGCATGTGCATTAGAAAATGGCCTAATCTCTAAAATAATGACCCAATTGTTTGGTTTCCTGACTCTGCGCAACTCACTTGCCCCAAAAAATGCTGTGGTGAGTGATCCTACCGTACATAAACTGTTTTGTGGTAAAGCTACACAGTATACATTCCTTTTCATATTCACCAATAAAAATTAAGTTCTATTCACATTTTTTTCATTGTGTCTTCCAGTACTTTGGTGCCTCTCTCTAGCCACAACTAGTAGAGATTATTCATCCAGGGCCACAAGGTAATTGCATAGCCTTTCCTGCCATCTAACCAAGACTTAGTACAAATCCAATCCTAATGTTTGAATTCCCCGCTGTGTGTCTGTGCCTGTCAGAAATTTTCCTGACAACACCTTGTGTCAGGATAATCTTTTGGGCACAATTGAGCTCAAAGGTCAGAATAAAAAATTGCAGCAGTTCCCCCTGATTGGGGAAACTGCTGTAAAACACCCAGGCAATAAAACAAATTTCAAAAAGAAAATCTCCAATGAAAACAGGTTTTATACCCAACTGCCAGCCACCTGCCCGCCAGCCACCCAGCCAGCCACCCACCGCTTGGGGAAATTGCCCAATCAGGAATCCAAAAAAGGCAATTTCCCTAAACCCAAATATGGGGGAACTGCTGCCCAAATTTGGAATCTACCAAATTTAGAGGGGGTTGGCAAGCAGTCCAGCACTACAATTAATGCACCTACTGCAGAAATGGAATTTGAATGCATAAAAGAACCTAAAGGGAACCAAGGGCAATGCAAGTCAGAGATTAACAATTCATTGCCTGCCCATCCATTCCCATCCCACTCCCAAAAGGGAATTCCAGACAACATCAAGTGTTTGGGGTTCCCTGTCCAATGTTTTGCACTATTCATGCCCCACAAGGATGATAGTATATAATAAACCTCAATCACTTGATGATAGTTTGTGCTATCATTGAGTGAAATTACCCCTCAATAGTATCACATAAATCAAACAACTTACCTTACAAGAAGTTAAAAACAAGACACTAAGCTTTGTCTTCCCTTTCCCAGGACCAGAAGATGAATCACCTAATCTTCTCAGCTTTCTTCACAGCATGCCTAGGGATTGGGGGCCACCAATATAATCAACAGCATGGGCCATTCAACAATCCATCTGGCGAGTACTTCTATGCGGAGCCGGCACAGCACAACTCCTCCAAGCGGTACTCCTGGCCCACGCTGGTATCACCCCACTCCAACCAGTCTGTAGCTATATACACCTGTGTATACTACGTACTTACATATTCTGCCGGTAATTTGGAAGTTATAATGTACACGCCAAAGTCTTTTGATTGATGATGACAGCCTATCCAATTGTGACGGTGCTCACAGGCTTTCAAGTTGCCAACTTGGTCCCTTACTTTGCTAAATTACTCCCCAATTTTTGGGTCTTTACAGTGCTGCGCCTCAGAACACAACACAAGGAAAACAATGTGGATAAAGTAAACAAACCGTTGGTTGCTTCAACAGCACTAAATCCAATTGGGGAGGGGGTTACTAATTTTGCGCCTTCACAGGTGTTGAAAATTGTGGATAGAAGAACCAAAATTAGGAACATTAGCTAAGTAGGTGGATTTCATGAAAAAGCCAACAGGACAGAGGGATACAAAGTGGGCTACAGTGCAGTCAAGGGGTCTGCTGCCAACTGGAAGATAGAAGCTGACAGCTGTCAACCACAGGGGCCAGGAGGCCAAGATACTCTAGCATATGGATTTTGTAAAACTTGTTTTATTCTTCAGGGAAATATAGCTATCTAGAAACAAGTTTCTAGAGGGGAATTCAAAAAATTTTAAGGGAGTTCAGGACGGGGATGGGGGGAATTCTGTGGTATCTGATTGGCTAGCAAGAATATTATTGGTAGTTTTGGGTCCTACTGTCAAATTTGACTCAATGACATCATAATTTAAAAAATCCTGGTGACCAGCAGATCAAGCGCTACCATCCCTAAATAGTGTGTAACACATGATTTTCTTATCATAATTAATTGGAGAAAAATATGTTAAATCCAAATTTTCCAGGGCTATTTGGGTAATCATAGCTTTGACCCTTTTTTGCAATGGCGGCATTTAAATCATCTATTTTTCTCAAGGGTTTGGTGGCAGTTCTTTGCTGGTTTCTGGTTCTACAAGAGCGCACTATTTCTTCCATTTGATTTTCTACCCTAACACTAGAAGGCATTGGTCTCATTCTTTCTCGCTAGGGTAATAGAATTAAAGCAGTTAAAGGCATCTTTAGCCTTTTTCCTTCCTTCTGTGTTGAAAAGAATGTGCAAATAAGAGCACTTTTGAAGGTGGTAGCAGAGTGCTTACTAGAAATGGAAATATCATCTCTGAGGGGAGATTTGGAAGACTTGAATGAAGGAATTTGCCTGAGTTTATTCAAAATCAACAACAAAGTAGGTGTAATATGGCAAAATCTCAGACTGCTTCTAGAAGGTGATAGATTCTTCTTCCTGGGAGGGAGTCTTCTTCTTGCGCCCTCTGATTTTCTTGAACTCTTCTTCCAAGGTGAGTGTCAGGAAGTCAGGCATAGGTAGAGGCACTGGGCGGCTCAGGACAGGGTGCGGCTGAGCCGGCGGGTAAAGCCCACCATAGAATGGGTGCTAACTTGATAATGTAAGATACAGACTGCCCAAGTAAAGACCATGGTTCAGAGTTAGGGACCATGGAATCCACCAATCATGTCAAAGTAATATAGAGTACTCCAAACATTTGGGTAGAGGTGGACTCTGTTGCAGCAGTAGTTTCCACTGGGCGGTCCAGTCTCAGGGTTAAGGGCAGAGTCATGGGGACAAAGTATGCTGGCAGGTAATTGTACTTGTCTTTGAACAATAAGGGCAGTATTTTGATCCTCTTTCCTTTGCAACCTATGTATTTGGTTTCTCTAGTCCTTGCCAAGAGATCAGCAATGAGGATGGTTTCCAAGTTATACTATGAATAGGCGGGGTTAGGCAGGTATTCAGTAAAATGCACAGGTCCAAAGGGGGCTCCAGGGGGACATTATAGTGCCTGGGGCGGGTCCTGGGCTGTCCTGGTGCCTAATCTGCCTTCAGAGGACTGGGGCTCAACTCTTGGGTTTTCAATACAAGTATTGGAATGTCATTCATGACAGTGAGGATGATTTCATCTAGTTTGTTTTTAGAACTGTTAGAGCAAACACATAGATTTTCTGCTTCCTATTGGGAAGGAAATAAAACATCAGGGGAAGAGCAGAATTACCAACCTGCTGTGAATATTCTAAAGCTGGCTTAAGAGCTTTGGGAAGGTGGAGAAGGTGCCATCTGTAAGCAAGGTCTTTTGCCAAAAAAAATTGCAAAAATCTTGGGCTGGGGCAAAGCATATTATTTTCTCCTTGGAATTATCTAAATTATCATGAAGAAGGAATTGCTCCTCAGTCAGGATAGCTTCTGCTCTTCATTTAAGATTAACTGGTCAATGTATGCTGCACTGACTTCTTCAGTGCTCAGAGCATACCTCTGATCAGTGAGGTATCTCTGTAATTTAAAGGCGTCACTAACAGAGGCAATTTGGTAATTGTTAAGATGGAGGAGGTCATCATTGACTACCTCAGTGGAGTTTTCCCCTTTTGGTGGGAATAACCTGACAAAGAAAACAGTGGATAAGTTGGTACAGAGAATCAAAAGGCTCACTAAAGTTGTGACCAACAGTTAATGCCTTAATCCTGGTGAATCCATAGGTAGTGAGCCTTGCTGGATGGCCAAGGGTATCTCATTTAAGAGTTATGCTAGTGTATTACCTTCATTTTGTCATTACAGTTGAAGCTGTAACCCTTATAAACAAAACCAGCACATCCATTCTTGAAAATTATGGGATAACTTTAAGTGAAAGTGGCAGACACAACAAAGGCCCCATTACAGTTGCAAATTTTGTGAGCAGTGTTCATATATTACAGCTCAATTTGGTCATCTGCAGGAGTATCCAGCTCATTTTGATGTTCCTATTCCTCTTCAGGCTCTAAGGTGGTGTCATAGTGGTGATTGAAATCAAACATCTTCTCTTGAGGGTCTGATGTGAAGTAAGAAAGGGAGAGTAGGGAGGGGTAGGGCTGGTCTTTTCAGGCTCATTTGAGAGTGTGGGTGTCTTGGCAGGCGCTTTAGACTTGGAATTTTGATTTTTCAGGGTAGCCTTGGCCTTTTTTAGTCTTGGATGGGTTGATCTTGCCCTTGGAAGCCTTAGCATACTTTGGAGTTGGACTTGGGAAACATCTAAGGGATAATAGTATCTAAATATGGCTAATTAGGGATCAACTTTTTAATGAGAAAAATGTGAATGTTTAACATAAAAATATATAATATTTTACATCAAATTGTATAGAGAACTTGAAAATACATAATATCAATTTTTCAGAGTTTTGTATTATTTGGAAATAAATTTTCTTGTAGCGCACATATGCAGAACTTTGAGTTTTCAAAACTTGCAGTCAAATTGACATATTTAAGATGCTGTAGCTCAAAAACATAAGGAATTTACACATTTTTATTTTAAATAAGAAATCCACAGTAGAGCTACCACAACTAAGCCAAAGAGTAAAGCTTGAATATATCAAAAGCTAGCCTATAAAACTGGAGCTAAAAAGTATCCAGTTGTTTAGAGGAGATCCAAAACTACATATACACAAAGTTTCATAATTTTTCTTAATTTTTTTATTAAAGTGATTTTTAATGTCAAATTGCAATTTTGAAAAGTAGAAAGCAAAAATAAGATTGGGGAAATTGATATAGCATAGTTTGACATCATATGTAATTTCCCCTTATTTTCCCCTATCTGTTAAGTGCATCAAATCAATTTGGTGATATAAAACCCAGTGGAATTCAAAGTGACATAAATCAAAATGGCTTAATCACCACCTCTCATATTAAAATCACTAATAAAATATTTTATTAAGGAAACCCTAATTACCATATCCATGTATAGATAAGTTATAAATTACATATAGAAAAAGTGAATTTTTACCCAGCAATGATAATCAATAATAATACTACCTTAGTGGGGTTGTTTTAGGTTGTTCCTATTTTTAAGTGTCTTGGATTAATACTATAGCAGCATCTTCTGACATTCTACAAAAAGCTTTGGCTTGGTGCTGGTATAAGATAATTTTAGTATGTGATAAATGGTGTAAGTCAAGATGTTGTAGATTTGAGATTGTGTAAACACACCTCACACTAAGGGGTTTCATATGTAAATAAGATTAATGAAATAAGTTTCAATTAATTTGACTCAAAACAATAAAATTGAGATATTGTATTTTTGAGATGCCTGATATTGTCATGGCCTGCAATGACATGGTAACTTTGAAAAGTCCTGTTTTAAAAGCTTGGATCAATAAAGCTACCTCTTGCTGTCAGAAAGCCACTTTGATGATCTCTCTAGGTACTCTAGATCAAAAGTGATGGTGATTTAAAGAGCTGAGTTCAAAAGCCCTGTCAGCATGTCCCAAAATGGTTGCAAGATTGGATTTCAAATCAAGGCAAGCAACTTTTAGTGAGCGTGAAAATTCAATCATATCTCAGCTTCCATTGATCAATTTTGGATGTTCTCATGCTTGTCAGGAATGACAATTTGGATGCTCCTAAATCTCAAATTATAGAACAAGAGTCAAACCCTGGACAAAACCCTTTGCGGATTGCCAGTCTTATAGGCTGGGAACACAATAACTCACTACTAGTTGACAAAGTTGCTGCCAGCCCACCAGGACCCAAACCCTTAACTGTTCTGCAGGATTCTGCAAGCAAACCGCCATTGCAATATGCCAGGGATTTCCCCAAGGTGCCAACGCCTGACACCAGCGGTTTGCCCAGTGAAATAGACAAATTTCTCCCTGAGAGTTATTCCAAACTCCCCCAAAGTCCCGGGGAAGGCACTGAACCCAAAGAGGCACCCAATACCTGAATCAATAAACAGAAGGATTTGAAGTCTTCTCACCCCAAAGCAGTCAGTGGCAAACTGCCAGTGCTGAGTGCCACACTGCCATCTGAGACACCCAATGCCAGCCTGCCCAAGCCCAGAAAATCCAACCAGGAAGTGCAGCCTGGTAGTGTGGGATAAATACCTGCCAGGCCAAGACCAAACCCCCATTGTCATTTTTAAATAAAGGTTATGAGATATTGGTTTCCTCAATTATTGCCGTATTTTATTCTTGTCATCTGCCAGTTAACTCAAAGATCATCTGACCCCCCTGCTAGCCCTCCAGCTACTTACCGCCCGCCAGGTGCTCCCTTTGGTCCCGTCCACTTCACAGAATACCCCTTAAACCCTGAGTACAGGGACTACACCACCGACAACATACTAGCCCGGGACCCCTTGGCCAGAACTACTGAGAGAACCAGATACAACCAAGAAGGCCCTTGGTACATTACCAAGCCCTGCCTGTTCAGAGATAAATACAACTTCCTTCCTGCCTACCAAATAGACATGGAGCCAACTGTCACCCCCAAACCAATGCCTGCCTCCGCAGCCAAGCTCCTGCTGGACCATACCAACAAGCTTTTTGGAATTGTATATATAACTCTCACGGGAGTAATAGATACTATTGTTCCTGCTGCCGGTCCGGTGTTATGGCTGGACAAGTCAATTTCCTACCTCATTAAGTTAGCACTAATCCTTTGGTGGGTCCTGCCCACCCAGTCTGCAACCTGCCAATCAGGGTTGGTTCCCTGACATTATGACAATCTATTTTAAACCTGGTACCCTGAGCCCCAAGATGTTGATTATTCTTGGGGCATATTGTATGTTTTTTGTAATGATGATCACTTATTACACATTTATGATTACCAAGAACCTGATCTCTTCTGCGTGGAAGAACACAAACATGACCCCAGACAACCCCAAGAACTCTGACTCCACTGCCAAAGCCGCCAAAGGGCCCTCCTCTCAGGTGCAGAATGTGATAGTCAACCAATTCCTCACCAAAGTGGAGATGCCCCAGATGGTAAAACTCACTCTCAAAGAGGCCCGCCGCGTCATGCCAGTGCTCTGACTACATTTTCAAGCCAATGCCCCACCCTATTCCAGCAACACTAAAAAGGTACTTGGAGTAGCTGCCATGCTATCAGGAGACGCCCTTAATTGCTTTGGCAAAGCCACCGCAGAAGACATGGAATTTTGCCTAGACTATGCCAAGTTTGAAGCCAAGCTGATGGCCACAGGGGAAGACCACAACACCAGATACTATGCCCTGAACTCCTTGTTGGAAATCTAGCAAGGCGCTTGTCCCATCCAAGCTTACATTGACAAATTCCTCAAACTAAAGACTCACACCCAACTGGAAGACAAACTGGCAGCCATCATCTTCCAAAAGGGAGTCAACCTAGCAATGAAGGACTTGTTGAAGCACCATCTGCCCACCCTCAGCCTAGACAATCTGGTTTCCCTGTGCAAGGGCCTTAGCATGAACCAAGAGAATGCTGTCCCCTCCCAGACCTGCCAAACCCAAGCACCAACCCCCAACAGAACAGGAATGACACCTGAAAAGCTCCAACAACACTATCGCAAAGGACTCTGTTTCCACTGCCATGAGGTGGGCCACTTGACCAGAGCCTGTCCTAAGAAGAACACTGCCCCAATCTCACTGGCGCAAATAAACACTTCTTCCCAGTCTTACAAATTCATCCAAGTTACCATAGAACTATTGGCAAACAAGCGCCAGATCAAAGCTTTTATTGATACAGGAGCTGATGAAAGCTTCATTGACGCCGGCCTGGCAAAGGAACTAGGCATGACAGCTTCAGAGCGTAGCCTACAAGTAGTCATGGGAAACAGCTCTCTGGACACTGGCTATGAGTGTGAACAAGAACTCCCATTGACAATTGGACATAATGTGTACTCGTTGTCCCTGATCCTTTTACCCAGACTACCCCACCCCCTTATACTGGGCAACTCCTGGTCTGACAAACACAGACTGATCCTGAACTATTGCAAACAAACTGCCACATTGGGCCGGCCTGAATCTTGTGACACTGTTCCTTTTTGCATGAGCCATGGCCGAACCCCTACCAACAAACTCTTAACCATAAAGATAGAACCTAGTGTTGGAATACTACCTACTTCTCTACAGAAATGGGACCATGAGTTTAGTGAAGAAGAAGCCACAAAACTACCCAGCCATTTGATATACAACCACGCCATAGACCTGATACCAGGAACCCAACCTCACTATGGCCCCATTTACAGCTGCAACCACTGAAAACAAGTAGCCTTGAAAGCATACCTGGAAGATATGAAAAAAAAGGGGTTCATCTGAGTGTCAAAGGCCCCCTGCTTGTCACCCATGCTGTTCGTAGGAAAAAAAGATGGTGGGATGCGTCCATGTGTGAATTACCAAAAACTGAACAACATCACAGTGAAGAACCGCTAACCCATCCCCAATGCCGACAACCTCTGTGATGTACTGACTTGAGCCCAGGTGTACTCAAAAATTGACCTCTGAGATGTGTTCAACCAAATCTGAATCAAGGATGGAGACAAGTACAAGACTGCCTTCAAAACCCAATATGAGCTGTACAAGTACCTTGTGATGCCCTTTGGCCTCTGCAATGCCCCCAGCACATTCCAAAGGATGATCAACACTGTTCTAAGGAAATACCTTGACTGCTTCTGTGTGGCATATCTGGACAACATCCTCATCTACAGCAAGTCTCACAAGGAACACCTGCACCACCTGGACCTCATATCGGAGAAAATCTCCCAAGCCAATTTGCACGCTAAGCTCAATAAGTGTGAAATTTTTCAGTCTGAGGTTGAATTCCTGGGATACGTAGTGAAGACTGGCAGCTTTGCCATGGCAAAAGACAAAGTGGAAGCAATAACATCTTAGCCTATGCCCAAAAGCAGAAAGGATGTGAGAAGTTTCTTGGGTCTGGCAAATTATTGCAGAGATTTCATCAAAAAAAATTCTCACATTACTCTTCCCCTGACCTGCCTTTTCTCTGACAAGGTCACCTTTGCCTGGACTCCGGAGTGTACCACCGCCTTTGACACCTTGAAAATTGCCTTCACCTCTGCCCCCATCCTGACCATGCCAGATCCCTCCAAGCCTTTTGTACTGGAAACCAACGCGTATGACTTTGCGGTGGGAGGAGTCCTTCTTCAGGAAGGAGGGGATAGTATGCTACATCCTGTAGCATATTACTCCAAGAAGATGCTGCCTGTCAAAGGAAACTACCCAATCTCTGACAAGGAGATGCTTGCAATAATGAAGACCTTGAAACATTGGCGCCAGTACCTATGTGGAGCTGAATTCCCAGTAAAAGTCCTAACTGATCACAAGATCTTGTTTTACTTCTTTAAACCCAGACAGTTGAACCAGAGACAGGCCAGATGGGCTCTAGAGCTGGCTGACTACACCCTGACAATTGACTAAAAACCCAGGAAAGTCAACATAGTACCTGACGCACTGAGCAGAAGAGCAGCTATGATTCCCACCACTGCTGAGACCAAGGACCACAACACCCATGTACTCCTTGATCCCGCCAGCCTAGGCATCCAACTGATGCTCATGAAGATCATGGCCCATAAGCCTGACATAATTGAGGCGCAGAAATTAGACAAGTATTCAGCAGAACTCATTGCAAACTTGACCTCAGACCCAGATAGCTGCCACTACAAGAAGGGGTTCTCATTAAAAGGAACCACCCTGCTATTACACAACCAGATCTACGTACCAGAAGGTGAAACAAGGACCAAAGTACTCATAGACTATCACAACTCAGAGATGGCCGGCCATCCTGGCAGACTCAAGAGAATCCAAAATATCAAGAAGAATTATGCTTGGCCCCAACTGGACAAAGACGTGGCTGCCTACATCAAAGGCTGTGAGACATGTGGAAGAACCAAACCCCGTAGATCCAAACCTGAAGGCTTGCTAAGACCACTAGACATTTCAGCGGGACCCTGGCAGTCCGTTTCAATGGCTTATATTGTGGAACTGCCCCCTTCTAATTCTTTCAATGCAATCCTAGTCAAGGTAGATAGATTCACTAAAATTTCCTATTTTGTCCCTATCACCACCCACTGCACTGCCGCAGAGACAGCTAGACATTTCCACAACCACGTCCTAACCCAACAAGGCACTCTGGCAGAAATCATCACTGATAGAGGACCACAATTTACCTCCAACTACTGGGCTCAGGTGATGAAGGACTTGGGGGTAAAGCGCTGCATATCAACCTCCTACCAACCACAGACCAACGGCCAGACTGAACAAGTGAACCAAATACTTGAACAGTACCTACAATGCTATGCCAGCGCCGACCAAGATAACTGGGCCAAGATGCTACCCATGGCACAGTACACCTACAACAGCAAAGATCATGCATCTACTGGAATGTCCCCTTTCAAAGCCAACTATGGGTTTGACCCCACATGAGGCCCTAGCATTGGAAACAAGGAAACCAACCTGTCTGAACGCGCCTGGATTGAACAGATCCACGACACCCAAACTATATGCCTAGCAAACCTGAACCAAGCAGTACAGACATAAAAGGCCTTTGCTGATTGAAAACAGACCCCTGGTAAACCCCTCCAAGTTGGAGACAAGGTCTATTTGGATTTCTGTAACGTGCCCCTGCATGTGCCTTGCAGAAAACTAGCTCACAGAAGAAGCAGACCACACAAGATCACCAAGCTCATTGGAGAAGTTGCCTTCAAGTTAGACCTATCCCCCCCACGTGGAAGATCCACAATGTGTTCCACCGTGCCCTGCTGTTCAAAAAAGACAGAGACTTCCTTCCCCACCAGAAGATCAAGTCAAGCCCCCCTCCAATCCAGAAGGACCACTCAATTGAGTACAAAGTTGAGTACATCCACAGCAACTGGGTCCACTACAAGACCCCCCAGTACTACATCAAGTGGTCAGGCTACCCCCCAGAAGAAAGCATCTGGGAACCCTTGAGCAACCTAACCAATGCCAAACAGGCCATCCAACAATAACTTGAGAAGAAGGCCCTGAAAGGGGGGATTTTGGGGGAAGAAGGGGATGATGTCAGGAATGACAATTTAGATGCTCCTAAAGCTCAAATTATAGAACCAGAGTCAAACCCTGGACAAAACCCTTTGTCAACTAGTAGTGAGTTATTGTGTTCCCAGCTTATGAGACTGGCAGTCCGCAAAGTTGCTGCCAGCCCACCAGGGCCCAAATCCTTAACTGTTCTTCAGGATTCTGCAAGCAAACCGCCAGTGCAGATGCTGGGAATTTCCCCAAGGTGCCAACGCCTGACACCGGTGGTTTGCCCGTGAAATAGACAAATTTCTCCCTGAGAGTTATTCCAAACTCCCCCAAAGTCCCGGGGAAGGCACTGAACCCAAAGAGGCACCCAATACCTGAATCAATAAACAGAAGGATTTGAAGTCTTCTCACCCCAAAGCAGTCAGTGGCAAACCGCCAGTGCCAAGCGCCACACTGCCATCCAAGACACCCAATGCCAGCCTGCCCAAGCCCAGAAAATCCAACCAGGAAGTGCAGCCTGGTAGTGTGGGATAAATACCTGCCAGGTCAAGACCAAACCCCCATCGTCATTTGTTGTAAATTGCGCAATTAATGCTATTTTGATTTGGCCTTCAAATATTGATAGTTGCAAAGATTTGGCTGGTTTTGCCTTCAAGTTCAGAAATTCCCTGCCTTCTGTAAATGGGTCTGGTTCAATATCCACCCATTCCAGATTGTTATACCTGTCTGTGGTTGATCCTGGTATGGCCTCATCCCAGCCTGACCCCCTCAGCCACTCTGTTTTCTTATTGAGTGATCTCCGTCCCTTGTCTACTATTTAAAGTAGAATCTTCACTCCCAATAAAGTTTAAGTTTATCCACATTTGTGTTGGCTTTTATAATCTTCAAGCTTTTCCTTCCCCACTGCCAAAAGGACTTTTACATTTTTTTTCCAGGAAATTAAGGTGTGTGCCCTTAATTTTGCCCTGAAGGCTAACCCAAGGCTAGCTTCAAACCTCAAATCTTTTGTAATAAAGATTTCCTGTTGTGTCCTCCAGGATGTCGTCCCCTGGAGCCAAACACAACAAAATGGTGCTCACTACAGGGGCTGCAAGCCCCTTGGTTACCCCGTACCCACACACATTCTCTGGTCCCTCTCCCTTTGTTTCCAAAGTAACAGATCAACCTAAAGTTTCTAGTCCCCTGCTAGAAGAAGACATCACTGATGCTCCTTCAAATTCTATGGTATTGGTTCTGTCTCTTGGGCCCTTGTGGGCCCCCCTTCCTGCTTTCTCTCTCAACTATGAGCAATCCCATGCTGCCACCTGCTTCCTTCTTCACTCTGGCACAGTAGCCATGCACTCTATCCCTGGCCTCTGTCCCGGGTACGCCTCCAAAGCCCTGTACTCCTTCCTTCTGTACTCTGGTCTCCCCCCCCGCGTTGATGGAATCCATGGATACTATTGGCGTATTGGTCAACCAATCCATCCAACCCGCCCTAGTCCACCATCAACTTGCCTTGGGATCCCAAAATCAACTGCTAGATGCTGTAGCCTCTGCTGTCTCAAATAATCACGCTCAAAATATGGCCTACCAAGAATGGTCACACAGTCTCTTTGCTTGTATTTCTGACAACCAGCGCAATTTGTTGGCATCACAGAAGTATTTAACTGCCTCCCTGAACTTGCTTTGTTCCTTGCTCCCTGGATACATAAAAGATCAACTATGCAAATTGGATGAACATCAGGCAGCCTGGTGTGGGCAAATTGAGGCTTTTCTGTTAAACCATTGGCAGGACTTTGAGACTCTGGTTAGTGAACTCAATCAATTCAGAGTGTATTTCAACTTGCAACTTGAATTGATAGGAGCTCATGTTGATACTTGGGGCCATCACCTGCAGCATCAATAAGGTCTAGACAAGGCTGCACTAGGCGACACTCTATACCAGGTGCAAAATTATGTGGATGACAGGGTAGCCTCTATTGAGGTGACTCCTCCTGCTCCTCTTGTCAAGACCCCATCTGATTTCAAAACCAAAGTATGGGAGGCCATTGCCGAGCTCAAGGCTACCACTTGACGCCAAGCTTCTGTGCAGAACCCCCCTCCAGTTGAACCTCTGCCTGACCCTTGTATTGCCTCCCTCACTGATCAGGTGGCTACCTTACAAGGTGAAATCAAGTACTTAAGACAGCGCCTCTCTAATTCTGAAGGTTTGTCATTTGAATCTGAAGATGAAGAGGAAGGTGAAGCCGTTAATACTCATGCTCATGACAATCATGGTTTTTGCCCTGGTCTAGAAGGTCAACCCTGGGTTCACTGTGCATGTGCGCTATATCAACTTGCCAAAGTGACAAATGATGTAGCTGATAGGCAAGACACATTGAAAAGAGAGGTCCAAAACCTCTCCCGCTTTAGAGAGACCCTAAATGGACAAGTCGCCCCTTTGGTTGCTCAGACCACCTCCCTGGCTACCTGTGTCAATGGAATTGCTGGCAGCCTGGCAGTGCAACAAATCAAGGTTGATGAATTTGGGACTGCTGCCGCCACTGCCCAAGATATTAGTGGGCAAAACAGCTCTACCTTGGACACTTTAGAGGAAAGCCTTTGACTCCTCTGGGCTAGACAACCTGCTGCTGAATCCAAGTTTGGGGGCAATCCTCATATCAATGTCCTCAACCCTGGTGAAAACAGCCAGTCCTTGTCCTCCTCTATTGACCTGAACTATAAGCCAACCTTCAAAAAGATATTTGATCCCAAAACCTCTACCATTGCTGCTTTTCTGACCATTTACAAAACTGCAATACGTAGGGCTACTGCTGAGCTCAAGAAGGAACACATCCTTACCTGCCTCCATCCCACTAGCTAGGAAGTTGTGGTCCCTGAGCTCCCTTTGATTGTCACCTGGGAGGATATGAGGCGCCTCCTTATTGAAGAGTTTGGAGTAGACCTCAGCCTGGAAGTCAAGAAAGATGCATTTATGCATATTGCTTTCAAACACAAGGAAACCCTGGCTGAGTTTGCAGATTGTTTCTACATTGAAAGCCAGCAGTTAATTACTAGTCAACAGTTAACTCCCCAGGAAGCCTATACAGCTTGTTCAAACGCTTTGAAGGTGAACCAGCTTCTATGTCTACACTTTAAGGCATACAAGGCTTCACTCACTTCCATGAAGAGTATTAAGACGCTCTTGCAAGACATGCATTTGACGCATGGAGGTACAATGGTGTGTGAGAGTAAAGCCAATAATGCTGGGACTACCTCTTGTACACCACACATTATGACTCTGGATAATAGTGGGCAGGCTAAGAGACAAGGCTGCCATAACTGTGGCCAGATTGTACACCACTTGCGCAATTGCACTAATCCCCGGGTGGAAGGTTGCAATCCCAAGGAACAGGCAGGAAAAGAGAGGTCAGCTTAGAGACAGAGATGCTCTCTGCTGACCAATCTCCCCCATCTCCGCCTGATCCTCTGTCTGATGAGGAAGCTCCCTCTTCCTCTGTCCCAACTATCCTTCATCTGTTTCACAATCTCTCCAGTGATTCAGAGCCTGAAGATTCCGATAGTGAAGACTCTGATAGTTATGGCTATTCTGTCCTGGCTGTTCTGGAAACCATCCCCGTACCATATAAGCTTTGCTCTGGGAAGGCTGCCACCACTTCCCAAGTACCTATAAGTGAAGCTAAGTCCATGGTGGCTTGCCCTTACCTAGCCCAAGCCCACCAACCTCCTGTCTTGGTTGACTCTTCTGAGGAGGCAGACAAGCTAGCTGAAGCTCTTTTCCACAACGTAACTGTATCTCTCCCACTACAGACTGTGTATAAGGAAATTCCTGTGTTACAGTGTATGCTGTTCAAATGGGAAAAAGAGCTGGAGGCTGTGCAAGACGTGTTGGCAGTCTTGCCTCCCTTTGGGAAAGATACAACCTGCATGGAAGTATCAATCCAAAAGGTTAAGATCAAAGCCATCTTGGACATGGGTTTCCCAGTCAATGTGGTATCTTCCAAGCTAATGAAGAAACTCAAGTTGGCCCCTGACCTCAACTATACACAGTTGTATGGCACAGCTGGCATGGCCTAAACTCAAGCCATTGGTGCCTACTCCGCTCTCCCCATGAGGTTTGGGAAACTCTTTATTGCTTCCCCCGCTGTGGTCCTAGAGAACAAAAGCTATGACCTCTTGGTTGGTACTCAATTCCTCCGAGAATATAATGGAATAGTAAACTTACAAGATGGATACCTTTTTCTCTTGGGATATGAGGTTCCTTTGATATTTGAGGAACCTCCGCGCCTTCCAGGAAAACGTCTCAAAACTTGCATGCTTGAGTACCCTACAGGTATCTTCTCACTCAAGTATAGGACTAACTCCTCTAACATGTGTACCCCTCTCTCTACCCCTTTGGAACTTTCAGTGATTTCAACCTACCTGAAGATGATCCTCAAGTTCTCTCCTTGTTCACTGCTGCTGATTCCCCCCAACTATCTCCTGTTCAACAAAAAGACGTGTTGGATCTGCTAGATCAGTTCAGTGACATCTTTGCCTCTGGGCCTAAGGACTATGGCCTAGCTAAAGGAGTCATCTATCAGATTGATACTGGGGATGTGCCCCCTTTTTGTGCTAAACCATACCACTGTAGTAGGGTGGAAGATGCTCAAGTATCTAAAGAACTCAAGCAACTTCTGGACGCTGGGTTACTGGCTCTTTCCCAAAGTCCTTGGGCTTCCCTGTTACTGATCCTCAAGAAGAAAGATGGGGGACACCACATTGTAATGGACTATTGCTGCCTGAACTCTCTCACTAAGAAAGATTCATACCCCTTGTCCAGAATTGACAATGCTCTCAGACGGCTGGGTGGTTCCAAGTTTTTCTCTGCCATGGATCTAGCTTCAGGGTACTGGCAGGTTGACTTATCACCTGAAGATCAAGAAAAGGCTGCACTTATTACTTTGGAGGGCCTCTTTGAACCCACTTGTATGCCCCAGGAATTATGCAATGCCCCTGCCACATTTCAACGGGCTATGGGCTCCATCTTACGAGACCTAAAGCTCTCTTGTGTCTTTGTGTACCTTGATGATATCACCGTATTCAGCGCTACCTTTACCAATCACTTGGAACACCTCAAGGCTGTCTTCATAAAGATTTGAGAAGTTGGCTTGAAACTCAAACCCTCCAAGTGCTTCTTCTTAAAGGAATGTCTTGAGTTCTTAGGGCATGAAGTCACTCAAACTGGAATCTGCCCCATGAATAATAAGGTGGAGGCCATCAACAAGATGCTACCTCCCACAAATCTTTGAGAGGTTCAAGTATTCCTTGGTATGATGGGCTACTACCGACAGTTCATCCCTGACTTTGCTGAACTGAGCAAGCCCCTTGTCTAACTGCTTTGCAACATCCCCTTTTAATGGACTGACAGCCAACAACAAGCCTTCAAAGCACTGAAGGCCAAGCTCAAGGAGGCTCCTATCTTAGTCTATCCTGATTATGATAAAGAGCGCATCTTTTATACCAACGCCAGTGGAGTAGCTGTGGGTGCTATCCTTGCCCAACTCAACAATGAAGGTGTAGATTGACCTGTAGCCTACTCATCAAGAGTCCTCAATAAGCACAAAAAGAACTACAGTGTTACTGAGAAGGAATGTTTGGCAGTGCTGCATGCTGTGAAACAGTTTCAATATTACATCTATGGAACCCACTTTACCGTAGTCACTGATCACTCCTCCCTCAAATGGCTACAACAGCTAAAGGAACCTGAAGGTCAACTAGTGTGTTGGGCTCTACGTTTACAAGGGTATGATTTCACTGTGAAACACTGTCCTGGGGCCCAACATCAGAACGCTGATGGCCTGTCAGGAATGCCAATCCTAGCTATCCATCCTGCTGATGCTGATTGACTATACAAGCTAATAGGGTATCCTGACTCTTGGACCACTGAGCCCAAAGACATCCGCTTGGCCCTACAGGCCCTATCCAAGGACACTATAATTTGTGATAGACAACTCTTCAAAAAGGTTAACAATGCCTACCTACCCTACGTTTGACCTAGCATGAGGATAGCCATCATCCTCCAAGCTCACATTGACACTGGCCATGGAAACATAGCCAAGACTCTTGACTGGTTATACAAAAACTTCTACTGGGAAAATATGCGCCTTTTGATCCCTGATGTCCTTGCCTCCTGCCATTCCTGTCAGCTCCAGCGTCCTTGTCTGTCCCAACACCAGTTTCAACTCATCCCTCTAAAGCATGCCTTCCATATGGTGAGTATTGATGCTGTTGGACCTTTTCCCCAGTCTAGATTGGGATGTTGGTTTATTTTGGTTGCTATAGACCACTTTAGCAAGTGGGTTGAAGCCAGAGCAACCAAAGATATAACGGCTAGGACCACTGCTACTTTCTTGCTACAAGACATTTTCTATTGACATGGCTGCCCTCAAGTCCTGCTCTCTGACAATGGCACCAACTTTAATGCTCGCCTCATCATCTCTATTGTTGAAGCTATGGGGACTCACCAGTTGTTCTCTGCGCCATATAATCCCTCCACCAATGGAACTGTTGAACGAGCAAACTCCACCCTGGTATCTATCATGAGAAAACTCACGCTCTCTGACGCTGCCAATTGGGACATGTTCCTCCCTGCCGCCCTCTTTGCCTACCACCTTAGTAGACACCGGGTGACTGGTCAATCCCCTTTTGCAATGCTTTATGGACGTGAGGCCACTACCCCCTCACTCTTGGGACCCCCTTTGATTGAGTTTGATACGTCTGCAAATCCTGAGACCCACGTGAAAGACTTAACCAACTGTATCATTGACATCCAGGCAACCGCCTACTCCACTGCTTATAAGGTTAAGGCTTTGGATCTCTCTCTGTCCAATGCTGCTAGAGCCCCCCTCCCCAAATACCAAGTAGGCAATCTAGTTCTCTACTACCAGAATTGTATGGGTGGTAGAGCCCACAAGCTGGATTCCCTATGGGTTGGGCCAAGTGAGGTCACCTTTAAGAAGGGCAACAAATACACAATGAAACTACTATCTTCTGGCCATCCCTTTGCCCGTGTTCACTCCAAATTCCTTTGCAAGTATCAACTCCCTGTGTCCAATCTTGAGGGGGGAGATGTTGTAAATTGTGCAATTAATGCTATTTTGATTCAGCCTTCAAATATTGATAGTTGCAAAGATTTGGCTGGTTTTGCCTTCAAGTTTGGAAATTCCCTGCCTTCTGTAAATGGGTCTGGTTCAATATCCACCCATTCCGGATTGTTGTACCTGTCTGTGGTTGATCCTGGTATGGCCTCATCCCAGCCTGACCCCCTCAGCCACTCTGTTTTCTTATTGAGTGATCTCTGTCCCTTGTCTACTATTTAAAGTAGAATCATTACTCCTAATAAAGACAAGTTTATCCACATTTGTGTTGGCTTTTATAATCTTCAAGCTTTTCCTGTACTTTCTGCCAAAAGGAATTTTACATCTCGTTTTCCAGGAAATTAAGGTGTGTGCCCTTAATTTTGCCCTGAAGGCTAACCCAAGGCTAGCTTTGAACCTCAAATCTTTTGTAATAAAGATTTCCTGCTGTGTCCTCCAGGATGTTGTCCCCTGGAGCCAAACACGACATCATTTTCAAATAAAGGTTATGAGATATTGGTTTCCCCAATTATTGCCGAATTTTATTCTTGTCATCTGCCAGTTAACTCAAAGATCATCTGACCCCCCTGCCAACCTTCCAGGTACTTACCGCCCGCCAGGTGCTCCCTTTGGTCCCGACCACTTCATAGAATACCCCTTAAAGCCTGAGTACAGGGACTACACTGCCAACAACATACTAGCCTGGGACCCCTTGGCCAGAACTACTGATAGAACCAGATACAACCGAGAAGGCCCTTGGTACATTACCAAGCCCTGCCTGTTCAGAGATAAATACAACTTCCTTCCTGCCTACCAAATAGACATGGAGCCACCTGTCACCCCCAAAACAATGCCTGCCTCTGCAGCCAAGCTCCCGCTGGACCATACCAAAAAGCTTTTTGGAATTGTATATATAACTCTCACAGGAGTAATAGATACTATTGTTCCTGCTGCCGGTCCATGGTTGTGGCTGGGCAAGTCAATGTCCTACCTCATTAAGTTAGCACCAATCCTTTGGTGGGCCCTGCCCACCCAGTCTGCAACCCGCCAGTTCCCAGACGCTAGCGAGCTGGCCAATCAGGGTTGGTTCCCTGACAACGCTCAAATGAAAGCTCCAGTTTGGACCCAAAGGCTAGATAGGTTGGTTTCTGGTTGCAGAGTGGGGATTTTGATTAGGGGGAAATGATAAATGAATTTATTGGTATTCTGGATATTTGAGGGGAACAAGTACATATACTTGTTATTGCTTGTTAGGGAATATGCCATATACATATGGCAGGTAGGGGTGGGTTTGGGTATTTAGGAGGAACTGTTAATTTGCATTTGCAGTTTAAAAGGTGTGAACCCAATGACTTCATAACATCAGATGGGGAGGATCCTGCTGAGATATTTTTAGATGACCAACAGAGGCAAAGCGCAAAGTTTGAATCTGGCCAAAGGAATATGGTTAGTGTTAGTCAGCTGATGTCTCAAAATTTTAGCATGACCCCCAGATAGAGAGACAAGGACCTTCAGGAATAATCTGGAATAATCTCAAATACCAATGCAATTGGTATAAAAAGAATCTAGTTCTCTTTTTCCCCATTGTGATCATTCTTGGTCTGAATAATAAATAAAGCTTTCTCTTAGACTATAGTTTAAATGGATCAGAGTTGGGAGCCCTTGGGCCCTGACAAATATAAAAAAGTGAATTTCAACTATTTTTATTTTTTTGTGACTCAAAAGTCCTAACACAAGAAACACTGTCTTGAAATAAATTTGAGGTGGCGTAAATTGAGATGGTGTTTTTGAGATGGTGTGCCCTACCGTAAAGACAGCATGATAGAATAAGCCTCTGTGCACTGGGATGCCTTTTTAGAATTATAGGCTTCACTTTGATTGTGTTTTCATACCTACATACCCCATTGAGCTCTCTCATGATGGTTGCTTAGGTGAACCCAAGGCGTTCAGCAATTGCTCAAAAGTTCATCCCCTTATGTTAAGGCCATAATTTCCTGAGCAATCTGACTGGTTACAATTTTCTGGCTTCTTTAGATATTGTACTTGAGCCTTTTTTATGAGATTTGGCAGATGCTTATTGATTGGATCTATCTGGTGAAATGGGAGTATTGTTGGCTGAAGATAGATTGATTACAATGTCTTCATATACATGGGCAGGGTGGTTTCCCTGGTCAACAATGGTCTCTGTTTGTGTCTAAACATCAAATTGCCAGTTTTGATGGTGGGAATACACATATCTTCATCCTCTTGAGTGTATTTGAAGCACTGGGTATATACACCAGCTGCATCACCCCCTGCTCTTGGCTGCTGCCTGCCTTAAGCGCCTGGTATAGAGAGTTGATAGTTGAAAATTCACAATGACTTGTGAAACCCATTTTTAAAATGCAATAAAATGTAAATAAAAAGGGAGATATATTAATGCTTGTATGCTGATATGGACTGAACTTTATTATAAAACTATTACCCAAGGTTTGAATGATCTAATCGGGGAGCTAGATTTTAAAGTTTGATACCCTGATTTCTAAATAAAGCTTACTGGGTCATCTGTTGTTATTTATCTGTCCTTTTTGGAGTTTACTTTTAATCCAAATTAAGTGAGAATTCAAAGTTGCTTTTTTACTCTGTTTGCATAGTGTGCAACTTTTGTGCAGTTTCTATTTGATGATTATGTGCTCTTACTATAACTTTTCTGTATGGATAATGTATCCTTGACTCTTTAGAGCATATATTGGGTGAAATTTCCTGCTTGCTGTAGCTGCTAGTATAAATGTACTAAGGTATGGGTACATGCTTAACCTTGGGAATCTTTAGCGAATAGATACCTTCTTTTATTCCGAAAAATGGAACACTTATAAAGATGGTTTAGTTTTACAATTTTAAAAGAAGAAGGGAAATGACTCTTGCCAAGTAAGATGCCAATGGAGCTACTGGAAGGTTATGTTTGAACCAAGATACTTACATGTCTATTTAATCCCTTTGGGAATGATGCCTTTTAGGAGCCATTAGTAGCTGGCAGTTTGGATAGACAAGCGTTGATTCCATGCTGGCTGGTGTCACTTCCCAAGCATACCCTTTTGGAACCCAATCTGACTGCATTTCACGTGACAAGAAGTTTACTAAGCCAATACGTTAAGCTCAAGAGTCAAACCTCCTTAAATATGTTTTCTACATAACTGCTCTCTAGATGTCAGCAATCTTAAAGGATGGATAGAAAACGAATCAAAGTTCTTTCTCCCGGGGATGCGGAGACGATCTTTTGCATGGGCCGCATCCCGGCCCTGCACCAGATAGTTGCGGAGTTGCTTGAAAACGGTAAAGCCTTCTTTTGAGGAGTTAATGTATGTTTAGGCTATGACGCCAACCCTCGCCAAATCAAGGTCATTGTTACCTCCCTGCCCCAGTTGAAAGTCGAAGTCTTTGATGACGGGTGTGGCATTCCCATGTATGATTTCCCCTTGGTTGGAACGCTGCACGGTAACCATCCAAGAGATATGTTAAACAGCAAGCCACTTCCAAAGAATTGTCTGAAAAACGGTGTTTGCAAGTACGCCCTCTCTATTCTCAGGAGCAAGAGTACTACATGGGAAGCAAAGGCGAAGGTATCCTATTTATCACAATATGTTGATAAAAAGCGTTGCACTGCTTATCCACGCTGGGAAAGCTGTCCATCACAAGTAGACACGAGCCTTTTTCAGCCGCCCTGACGGCATGTTTGACGGTATAAAGTGTATTGGAAACTCATCTCCCTTAGAATGGCAGACAGGTGTCGCTGGCTCCAGAAACAAGAGCAGGCTTCCTCGGAAGAGGGACGCGAGTTCTGATGACAGACATATTTTGCAAGGTTTAGACGTAAAGAAAGCGCTTACGCATACCTGTCAGCTTCCTATTAGACGCCGTATTCTAGAGCTGTCTTTCAACAAGGAGCTCAGCATCATCAGAAGTGAATTACGAAAATATTGTCTCAGATTCCCTGGGGTAGCTATCACAATGTTTGTCGGGTCTAGTGCCACAGCAACGTTTAGCTACAGAAGAGTAATGCTGCTGCTACTCACTAACCCAAAGTCCTTGGATCTAAAAGGAAGCTTCCAGCAATGCTTCCCAGAAGAATATTCAGAGGTAATTGATGTTTGAGCTTGCTTTTATATTATAGGATATGTCCTTGATACAGAAGAGACGCATGAACCTAAAAGTTGACCTTTTGATCTCACATCATCCCTCTTTACACAAGGTTAGATATATATACTTACAACTAACTCTATAGACTCCCCAGTTTATATGTAAGAATATGTGATACTTGATAACCCCAGTCTTAAACAAGCGAGCAGATGCAGCCAATAGAATACAAGCAGTTATCAAGACAGTGCTGGGGGTGGATATGGCCAAGAGCTTGCCTTTTGTTCTTGATATAAAAGTGGGTGAGAAAGCAAGCTTTGGTGATTTGGAATACGAGGTAAGTCTAAGTTAACCCCAATTCATGTCACTATAGGCGCAGGCTGAGCTACTAGATATGGTATCAAGTGCTGTCGTTGACTTTGCTGACTCGAGCAAGCTTTCCAGGCCTCACATTAAGCAGACGACCATTCAACGACCCAAGCATCTGTACAAACATTTGCAAGCAGCAACTCAGGGACACACAACGTCGCTACATCTCGAAAAATCCCAGTTGAGTTGTCTTGAAGTTATTGGACAAGTGGACAAGAAGTATATTCTGTGCCTGATTTCAGAGCCTTTGTGCTGTTCAAAAAGAATCATTGCCTTTGACCAGCACGCAGTCCATGAGAGAGTGAGGCTCGAATGGCTACAAAGACAAATCTCTTCTGATAAAGTTTCAAGTGCTTCTGTAATGCCGCCGCTGGCATTTTCCATCTCCTCGTCACTGTGTAGCCGTAAAGACCTTGTCTCGCTAGAAAGCTTGAAGCAACTTGGGTTTGTTATAGTAGCTTCGGTTTCTGATAAGCTTGTTGAGTTTCGGGTTGATGCTGTCCCGGGAGCTCTCAACAAACTCGTCATTTCAAAAAATTCTGTAGGAGGATCTCCAACTTATAGCCTTTCACAAATCCTTCGGAGATGCATCCTGGATTTAGCAGCAATCGCGGAACAAGAACCCTCTTACAATATGCGCCTTAAGCCCATCAACGATCTTTTGGCTACTATTGCATGTCGAGGTAACCCACGATGCACTCATGCACCACTAAAAGCATCTTCAAGGAGCCATCAAGTTCAATGACTATTTGACGGAAGAACAATGCAAGACTTTGCTAAAAGACCTCTCGTTTTGTGATTTCCCATTTCAGTGTGCCCATGGAAGGTTATCTTTTACATTTCCAAATTCTAATATCCTTCAGGCCAACCTGTATTCCACTAGCTGAAATACATCCCTGATTAAATCGACACTATATTGATGCTGCACTTTTTTTATCAAGTCTAAATCTTTATTCATATTTCCAGCTTTGTAGCTGATTCGTATATGTATGATAAAATGGTATGATACACCTAATAAGGCCATGTATATCAACTCAAGAAGAACCTATTTTTCTTGGCTCAAACTAAATTAACTGTAAAAATAATGGTGGCTATTAAATCAGATTCAGGCTTATTTTTTAGTGTATAGATGCAAATTTACTCTAGATACCAATTATTTTTTTAAAAAATAAAAGCTGAGTAATAGAAAATATCATCAATTTTATTTAATAGTAAAATGGGTTGTCAAATAATAATTTGAATATGAAAAGATTGAGGATATTGACATGAACCAACCATATTTATTGCATTAGAAAGCCTATACTTCTAAGTAATTTTTTGACTTTAACTATCAAAGCTTTTAATTTAAATAAATAAGCAAACTACTGTTATAACAAGTTATGCTTACAGCATAGAAGGCAACTGTGGTGAAATTGACTGCCACGTATGTGAATCTAATAGTATTTTCGGCTTAACCAATTTTAAGCTAATTTTTACTGGTAATTCAGAGGTTCAAAACCGAAATACGAGAGTCAAAACACTGGAATTTGGCTCTGTTTACTGTAAATTCAGAACCTGAACGTAAAAATGTGGGATTGTCAAATCCTTGGTCCAAATTTTGAATCACTTGTGCGGGCAACTCAGCTGAGTGAAAAGTAAAATATTTAATAAAATCAACCATTTAATTTGACTTTTTGGTTTATTTAAATTGGCAAATTTCGAATCTCTTGAGCAGATAACTCAACTAACAAAAGACAAAATACAACAAAAAAATGTGGGATACATGAATCAGAAATGCAGGATTCTAATGTACAATCTGAATTTTCTGTATGACTAACAAATCTTAGACAACATGTAAAAATTAACAAATCTGAAATTGCGGGATTGTCAAATCCAAGAACCAAATTTCAAATCATAATTGAGGTGAATTTGAAATAAATATAATTTATGGGCATCTCAAGCAGGAAGTCAAAGGATCTAGAGTGGATTAGTGCTGATTCTTTTAGGAATCATAGGCATTCTCAAAAATCACCCTATTCCATTTTAGGACGGCTAAAATTTAGATCATAATATTCACCGCCTTGACATACTTAACAATAAAATTGATTAAAATATACACTTCTCTTTTTGAGTTTAATTTTTAATATAAAGTTTATTATGCCTTCTTTTAATAACAAAATAAATAAATGAGCTGTTCCCTGGCCTTGAAAAATCAAGCAGGGCTACACTGGGTCTTCCAACAGTGAAGCCTCTGTCTATAGTCATTTCCAACCCTCAGGCCCCTCCCCAAGCGCCACACAGGAGTCTGTTCTTTCCCCTGCAATTTCCAGCATGGCCCTGTTTGCCCACCATGCAACAGGCAGCTGCCAACCCAAATCCCTTATCAGCAATGGCATCTGGAACCAGCCATTTTAGCCATGGGGTCACCCAGAGAGCCCAGAACCCTAAAACAGGCAATCAGATGGCATTGACCAGTTCACAAGATGGACATATCCCTCCCCCAGCCAATCAGCCTGCAAGACACAGAAGAAAATTGATCACCCTGGAGATTGTTCTCAAAATGGTCAAAAAGCGAGGCAAGCTTATGTCCCTCGGGGAAATTGCAGCCGCAATAGGTTTTGCAAAGTCAACTGTGGCTGCAACCCTGAGAGCCCACACCAACTGTGGCCCCCCTACCAAGAAGACCCTGACTGGTGCCTGTACCTCAACCGAAGGTGACACAGCACATCCCCTTATGATGGCATTATGGAACGTGACCTGTGGATGTCCCTGGTCCAGGTACGTCTCCAGTTGGGACTCCATGGCATCTTCACCAACAAAAGAACAGTGAATTCATGGATGCACGGAGTTGTGGTTGCCGCCAGAATCCTATCCAATCAAGTTCTCAGTGGCCCCATTTTGGTGGACACTGACCCCTACAATTCAAATATTATTAATTTTATCAAAGGAAGGGCAATGAGGGCCCGTAATGACATAATCTTCCTGTCATATGCTAAGATATCTGCAAGTATCCAAGACTTTGGAGAGAAGCGCATCCAATCTGACGTGTACAAGCGCGGCCCAATCTTGTATTGTTTTGTTGGGGTTTTATTGGCAGTTTCCCCATTGGGCGTCAATTATTACTCAGCAATTTTGAACACCGCAGATGGGTATGCCTACCAGACAGAGCTCAAGGCCATGCTGGAGGAGTGGGCCACACAAAACATGGTGCACACAGTTGTACTGAGTGCAGAGATGGAGCAGCGGGAATGGGCTATCCAAGAAATCAGGGCTGCAGGGCATACCTGCTGGTCCTACCCCATCAACTATGCCAACATGCATCTTGCAGATGTATGTCTCTAAAATTTTGGTTTTGCCCTCAGGCGCTTGAAGCCTGCCACCTACAACAAACTATGCACCCAGATTGATAAGGGGTATGAGCTTTTCCCTTCCACGTCCATCCAGGACTTATTTGATCTCATCATCTTCTATGCAAGTGATAGTGATAAGTCCAGAAAGGACCCCCATCTCCCCCACGCCAGTCCATCTGTTTTGTCAAGCCAGTATACGTGACAGAAGAAGAATTTGAGCAATTGAAGCAAACTGCTCTTGCTGCCCCTTCCCAGTCAACAGACCCTGCCTCCCCAGCCCCCCATCAAGCCACCTACCTTCCAACCCTGACTCCCAAGCCACCACCCATTCCCTCCCCACTATCTCTGATGCTGCCCCTTTCACAGGCGCAGATGAAGGCGACGTCCATTCCGCCCATTCCCTTCCCTTCCCATCCTTTGATTAGTAAATAAATCTTTTCTTTGTGACAACTTATTAAAATTGATATCTCTCTTTCAATTCATACTTAATAATATTTTCTTTTTACATTGTTACCATTCCCCATATGTAAAGAATCTTATAAATTGATGTGATAACATATAATTATTTCCATGGATATTTTCATCATTGTTAATAAATTAAAGACAATAAAGATAAATATTACATTAAAATATTGCAATTAGACGTCAACTCTTGGTATTTTGATATTATGTGCATAACTCAATGCATTTTTTAATAAATTCCATTGTAAACTTGGCCTTTTCCACTATAATTTAATGAAATGTACTGTGTTTATATTAGGGCCATTAACGCTTAGTACAGATATTGAAAATTAGTGCATTTTATAGCCTGTATATTTACCTATTGATAATAATTCTATAAACTTTTCAGACGGATTTTACAAGGTAATAATAATGTAATGTGTTAATAGATTACTGTTTACTGTCATTAATTGGCTGTTTTTCTTTGCTGTGGCAATTGTGCATTTTCTTATATTTCCGAACTAGTATCCAATTGGTTGGCTTCACATCCAATCACACAGGCGATAGGAAAACAAGCCGCCACCCCGACCACGTCCAGTCTTGGGGTGGTGGCTTGTTTTCCTATCGCCTGTGTGATTGGATGTGAAGCCAACCAATTGGATACTAGTTCAGAAATATAAGAAAATGCACAATTGCTACAGCAAAGAAAAACAGCCAATTAATGACAGTAAACAGTAATCTATTAACACATTACATTATTATTACCTTACAAAATCCAATTGAAAAGTTTACAGAATTATTACCAATAGAAAAATATACAGGCTGTAAAATGCACTATGTATCAATATTTGTACTAAGTGTTAATGGCTCTCTAATATAAACACAGTCCATTTCAATAAACTACAATGAAAAAGGCCAGGCTTACAATGAATTTTATTAAACAAAATGCATTGAGTTATGCACATAATATCAAAATATCAAGAGTTGATGTCTAATTGCAATATTTTAATGCAATATTTATGTTTATTGTCTTTAATTTATTAACAATGATGAAAAATATGTATGCGCTGAATATAGTACTATAAAAACCAGTTTTTTGATGGAATTTGAACAATATGTCAACAATCTATAACTTAATCAACAAATTAGAAGCACACCTTCAAAAGGTTGTCAAGATAGAAAGAAATATCAGGGAAATAGTGACAGGGAAGCTGGGTAACAAGGGCCAGCCACTGATACAGTCAAAAGAAGATGCCCTGGATAAGTTGGGAAATACTATAGATGAAAAAATAAAGAAAAATTACTTAATCTACAGGGAACTATTTTATCAAGTCTAAAATTCAACAACGCGGCCTACAATTTGTAGGAGTTCTGGCAGGGGGCCAAAGAAAACAATAAGAAGATAAAACTAATTGAAGGAACAGAAATTCAGAAGGAAATTAACACCAACAAAGAGGAAACCAACCAAATGGAAACAGATGAGAAATGAAACACAAGCAAGAAGCAGAAGCGCTTCAAGAAATACAGAAGCTTTATCAAATGAAAAATCAAGAGGAAGCACAAGTTGCAAGAAGAATAAGAAAAATTAAGCCTAAGAAAAATTAATGAAGCGCATCCAACACTCATGAAGTTTGCGGATATGGCGCCTGTGGCTGAGGGGACCACAGGGGAAACAATCAGTAAGTTTTTTTATGTTTAACTTATATTTATTTTAGTCATCACCAGGGATGGGGATGAGGTTGCGGAAGTGGTGGCTTTTACACCAAGTTGGTTTTATGGGTGCTACCAGTCACTGGTGGCCCCTATAAAACAAATAAATAAAAACCAAATAAATAAAATAGTTCAACAGAATATGAATATGTTTTTTAATATTGAAGCTCAAAATAGGGAATATTCATCACCTGCAGGGTGCTTGCCATGGATAAGGGAAGCATACAAACTAGGATCAACAATCGAAATCAAAAAAATGAATGAAATTTGCGGGGATATCAAACTGAACTTTGATGAATATATATATGAAAGCGTTCAACAATTCCCTTCACAATCATCAACAAAATATGAAAAGAATTTAATAAAAACTGACTTTCAAATTGGAAATTAATATTTAAAATCTGCAATATTTAATGAAATTTTTAAAGCTCTATCAAACAAAGTCGGGGATGCAGTCCTCGTGAATAATCTTAAGCCTTTATTGATATCGTTTGCCGAGGCCTGGGGGGCTGATACAAGTTGGGCGCCCCCCGGAACCCTCTTCAAGTTCAACCAAACATCCTATATCAATAGGTTAATACAAACGTTCAAAAAACTGTGCATGTTCTCAGAGAAATATACCTCGCAAAGGATCCACATCGCGGTGTACCTGGGAATCCTGCTCCATTGCATACTGAAAGCCAACGTGAAAAAATTAGAAGATGTACCTATACAGATCGACATATGCCGCGTAGCCCTCAACAGACAGAAAACACCATGGGGATACAGGACAGTTGAGCACATCCTCTATGATTCATTTGCATTGGCAAATCTATACAGGTACTATGTGCCCCCCAAAAAAACCCTGCTAGTAGATTCCCTCACCTGTTTGCCTTTTATAAGACAGTCGGCCACCACCAGGGTGTTGAGCGCCACCCCTCTAGCAATTGGCGCCAGAGTCATCCACCACATACAGAAGAGTATGTGGTCCCAATTAGATGCATTAGCTGGAAATTTAATTTTGGGGTATAATTCCCCGGAATAAACACATTCCCCTTGCAATTTGCATTCCCCCAATAAATCATTTTCCCTTGCAACTTAAAATTTTTATTTTATTTTTTTTATTTTTTTATTTTAATTATTAAAATTTTAATACCAAATATTTCACTATTAAAATTTTACTGGTAAAATTTTAATTGTGAAATAATTAATATTAAAATTTTAATATTAAAATATTCACTGTTAAAATCTTTAATATTGACATATTTAATATCAAATATTTTGATATTGCATAAATCACAATTTAATAAAAATTTTATATTTCAATTATTTAAACTTAAATATTTAACTTTTAAGATTTATAATTAATATTTTAATTTTAATATTTTAATTTTAATTTTAAATTTTAGTATGTAAATTATAATCATTAATATAACTAAGTATATTAAAAGACTTTATTTATAGTTGCCAATACGTCAAATAAAAAAAAATTAAAATGTTTTATTTACTACTTGTCAAGTACGGGTCCATTTATCACAAAGATAAACATGGAGAATTGAATTTATCCACATCATGCGGCCCGCTCCACTATTGTTCTAAACAAATAATTGTTTACAACTTGAATTACCTTTCCCTTGTAATATGATTTGATAAAAATATTTAATATACTTGAACTGCATCCTAAGTACAAATTAATAAGGATTATATAAAAATCATTGGTTGCCGTGTCGTGTGGCTATAGTGGCACTGAAATAACAAGGATCATATGATGACACGCAAGGTCTAATTTGTGGCGTAAAAAAGCCAAAGTACCAACAACAATTAACAATTATTTAAATAAAAAAATTTATTTTAATCTTTTTTAATTTATTTATTTGGTAGCGCAACAGTCAATAAAGTATTCAGTGCATTATAATAAAAATATATTCTTCATACCTAGTATAGTTAATTTTACTTACCTTTTCTACGTATTCTTATATATCTATAATACAATCACACGTCAAATTATTATATATAAATAATAATTTTTGAGACCTAATAAAAACAAAATAAATAAAAATAAAAATAAAGTAAACTGGAGAGCCCATTTATCTGATTGGCTCGGAGGCCAGGGCTTTAGGGAGGAAGGATTCTGAGTGCTTGTAAAAAGCTGCCACCACATCAGGTGGCATTGCAAATTGGCTGACCTCAAGAATATTGAATAGGTCCTCGGTGTCCTGCAGAAGGCCTTGTTTCAGCTTATTCTTGATCCAACCAAACACCTCCTTGATTGGATTCAGGAATGGGGAATATGGCGGGAGGAAGAGAAGTCTCATTGGACAATCAGCAAGGCGGTGGCTGGAGGAGTGGCTATTCTTGTCAATAGGGGGAACTCGGACACAACCAGATCCACTTTGTGGAGCCCGACATTATCAAGCACAACAATGTTGGTTGTGATGCTATAATTTATCCAAAGGTACTCTTGACAACTCAGAGAAAATCAAGAAAAGTCCTGTTATTGTGGGAACCCTTGATCATTTGGTATTGGTCCAACCCGCGAGGACCAAGAAGCACGACCATGTAATAGGTCTGGGAACGAACAGCTGCACAATGGGCTACGCCGTCCTTGGACCCCTTCTTGACCCACCCATGCCTAGACCTGAGTGAGGAGGAAAACAACAATTTGTCAATATAGAAGAACTGTACGTTGCCAGTCTCCTTTAATGCCAGATATGTCTCAGCATAAATGTGTTGATCCTCAATGGTCTTTTCACTGTTTCTGTTGTACGGAGAAACTCTGAGCACCTTCCAAGAGAAGCCCAAATCAACCATTGTTTTGTAAACAAGGGTTTTAGAAACAGAAAGCCTGAACTCTGTGGCAAGCATTGGTTGGACAGCAAGCGTATCCAGGTGGCAATCCCTGGCTACCCACTGCTTGATTGTGTTGATGTGCACAGGCTGCAAGAGTTTTGGCTGCCGCTTAGCCTTGGTGGATTTGGCAATTTGCCCAGTATTGCCATACTTGGTGTTGATGTCAGCAATGTACCTGGCCATGACACCAAATCAGGATGCAATATCCCAAACCACCATTCCCCCATTCAAGAAGTTGAGGAGAGCTTTACGCTCACTATCTGTCAACTGACACCAGCCCTTGACAGGTACCACAGCATCCTGGCTACCAGGCTTGACACAGGGGACAGGGACCTTTGTGTAGAAGGTGGGATCACGCTTGCTTGCAGTGGCGTTGTCAATAGTGGCATATGACACAGGCACAGGTGGCTCATCAGTTGTGGCCAATGGCTCATAGGTGGTGTCAAAGACGCAGGAGCAGGAAGTAGCAACTCTTGGGTCAAGAGTGCAGGGCCAGGTGACAACTGGGTATACAGTGGAGGTGTAAGTAAACTCAGTGTTCCCGGTGACCCTGGTGTAGGAGACTTTTGTGGCAGGTCTTGAGAGTGGCTTCTGCCTGGGATTCAAGCTGGTTGATCAGGCCTGGGATGCGGGAGGTGGTTGGCTGGCAATGACACCTTGGGAGGCCTGTGTATTGGCATGACTCCCCTCAAGTTGGGTTCTGGGTCTGTTCTTGGACCCTCTGGGACGCCCTTGTGGACGGGCTGCCCCGCGGGCTGGTGCAGGAGCGGGTTGGGAATGTGATTGACAATCCATAAAAATAAAATAAAAAAATATATTTTATATTAAATATGTATTTATTTGGAGTTATTGGTTTAGTTGTGGGAAGTTGTTTTCTCTTGATTCATCCTTGAATAGTAGCAGAATTTCTATATCAGTGATTTGAAGTGAATAATATTGTATACTTTCCGGGTTTGGATGATTTTAAAGTTTAATAACTTTTTATGTCTAATTATGGTTATTGAGATTGAATTTTTTATTTGATTCTAGTTGTGGTGGAGCTTCTTGATTTGGGTTGGTGTTTCCTAGTGTGCTTACTGTACATTCAATTTGGATTCCAGTTCCCGCAATTAATATCTGAATTTACTAGTGGCATTCAAAAGTGATTTGAAATTTGGTTCTTGGATTTGACAATCCTGCAATTTCAAAAAACATAGTAAACTTAATGAAAATGGTTGATGGATTTGAACGCTTCAAATCTGATTCCAGTTAATTCATTTCATCCATTGGAAATATGCAGTTCAACTTGAACTTTGCAAAGTGTCTATGAGTTCCTGCATTTTCAAATATTCAAATAAATACTCACAAAAATCAATTTAATTAAAAAAAGGCCATCCTGCAAAAGTGATTCAAAATTTGGACCAAGGATTTGACAATCCCGCATTTTTACGTTCAGGTTCTGAATTTACAGTAATAAATCCGTTAGTTAAAAGACCAACTTAAGAGGTAATTTATAAGTAAATTTACCAATGAAAATTAAAATCACTTGTGTTTGACACTCTAAAATAAAAAGTGGCCAGTTCAACACTTTTTAAGCCAAATCCTAATTTTATTAATAAAACACATATTCACTTATATAAAATTTATTATTTACTATTATATTTTTATTATCAGTGTCCATAGTTGTTGATTAAGCACCCAAGCACCACTATATTGGATTTAGTGGTCTACATATTAATCAACTACCCCACTTGTTTGACATTATGTCTATTCCAGGTTTGTAGATCAAGTGGTGCCACATAAATCAAGCCCAATTTATTAATAGATTTCATGTGTAATTTATAAAAAAATGGAATCTTGACTCCCCCTGTTTAACACTATCTACTTGCCACATGATTGGTTCCGGATTCAACTAATCAAAGGCTTGGAATTAAGGCTAAATTAATAAGTGATACACTATGAGTGTCACTTGACACCCATCTACTTGACACTTTAACTGGGGGACTAGTACAGAGAGCTTCTTAATGTTTTAACTAACACTATGGTAAATAAGACACTCCCAGCTCCTTCATGCACACTATAATCACTAATAAATATATTCCCACTCATTTACTTTTTAAATTTATGTTTTTTTTTAATTTTTGAGCATACAAAACTGCCTTGCTTTTGGGTTAACTTTTGAACCCGTTTAAATTTAAGCAAGTTTTATATGTAAAAAACATAGTAAATTTGATGTTTCTGCTCAACTCTGGCATACTCGACAGTGAGAATTCAGCTTTTTCCGGCTGATTGACAGTGCCGAACTTGACACTTTACTATGTTTTGAATTTTTAACTCCTAATAAAAAATTCCACATAATAATTTTTTGTGATTATAATCTACTACTCTTCCTGATACTCCCCATATAATTTTATATACTTTTTGATTTTTAATTATACTTTTACATTGATTTAGCACTAAGATGTTATGCTGAACCTAACATCTTAGATGCTTCATCATAGAATCACTTATTTTCTATGTTTTAACCTGTATATCTATACTTTGAGTTTCTATTTTGCTTTCATTTACTTTGTTATGTTTTTTTCTTGATAAATAAAACTTTATTTGCATACTTTTTGCTTAAATTTTACTTTGCTTTAACTCTGTGTTTCATATCTTTCACACTGTTTTATTTAAAAAACTAAACTTTTCTTTAGACAATATCATCTGAATCCAAAAAGCCTACCAAGCACCAAGCCTCCAATGGCTCTAAAGAACCTGCCACCACCCCCAAGCATGTCAAGAAGCCTGCAAAGGCAAAGTCTTCTACTCCCTCTCCTCCCACCCCCTCTTCTCCCCCCTCCCCCCTCTCTTCACCTTCACCTTTTCCCTCACCACTCATCATCCAATAAATCCTACAATGATCTCACTGATCACTCATTTTACAAGTCAGAGGCCAACTCTGAGCCCACTAAGGAGTGCTGCACCAAGAAAAGAAAGGCTACCAAGGGGCCCACCTCTTCTTCTGGCCAGAAGAAGAAGGCCTCCAAACAGGCCTCAAAGAACTCTCCCCCTGATGGCTCTTAGCCCCTTTCTTCTTTTGACACCCAAGATGAGCTGGAATAATACTCCAAGAAGTTTAAAGCTTCTGGCCACACAGCTTGGGATCCACTGGCCATCCATAACATCTGTAATGTGGATGAGGAGTTCAAAGTTCCCAAATGATTCCCTCATTACCTCCCATCATGTCTGTGAAGGGAGGCCCTGGTTACATTGCTGACAATTACATTCTCAATTGTAATAATCAAAAGCTCCAAACCAAGAGCATGAATTTTGTTTGTGAGAATAAGACTTGAGGGCCTGCCTGAACACCAAAGGCTGGGAACGTGTCACATTCAAGAAGGGGGAGCACACCTGTGATCCCCCTAATCACTTAATCACAAGGATGCTTAAATGGTACCTTGTTCAGGTCATCCCCACCTCCACCAAAATCTGCACTTCTGATTTGGCCATCAAGGACCTTCAACACCTGAAGCCCACCAATCTCAAGTTGGTGCCTATACATGTGTTGCAACCAAATTTCCAGACTTGCCTGCCAATGTATCTTACAATACACAGGGGGCTTGATGAGTTGCCCCTTGATGTGTCTAACAAAATGAACCAATCTGATGGCAATGTTGAACGGTGGGCACTTCCTACTAATTAGGAGTGCTAACAATTTGACCTGCTAATCTCCGTACAAGTTATTACTTGGCTTTGAACCTTACATGGAACATGTCACCCCCTTGTGCCCAGTGGCTTTCCCCATATAGATATAAATCACAGTATTCTATAATAAACAACATACTATTCATTCTCATCCTTTCTATTAGACTGTTGTCTTCCTCAATCAAATACTGAATCCTCATTGGTTCAGTTGCAACACAGAAGCAACTGGTTAAGTTTATAAGCAATAAAATAATTGCTTCCAATCCCCCTCCCCCAAGGCCTCAGACGTCCTCTCAGAGCTCACACTCACCCATGAACTTAAGCAACTCCCAAGTGGGGAGCGCTTCCTGATTCACAATGTCAGCCCAGGGTTCAAAAACCGCATAATATGCTGCTCAACTCAGCAGAACCTGATGGAGTTGAAAAGGGTTTCAACCTGGCTAGTTGACGGTATCTTTGTCACTTGCCCCTGTATGTTCTACTAGCTCTTGATGGTCCATGCCCAGATAGACATCCAGGTGATTCCACTTGTGTTCTTCCTTCTTCCTGGGGCCACTGAGACCATCTACACCTGTACTTTCTCTATCCTCTTCTGAGATCTTTCCCTCCTTCCCTCTGACAACAATGCCAAGAAGACCCCTCCTCACACTTGCGCTAACCCTCCTGACATTAAAAAAGACCAGGTCACTCTGGACTTGGAGGAAAAGGTAAGGCTGAGAGCTCTGGGGCCTCACATATGCATCATGAACTTTGAGCCTGCTTAGTTCAATGCATTTGAGCAGCTATTTGGCAGGGAGTTGCATGGGTACCACTTCCACTTCTGCCAAGCAGTTGCTTGCAATGTGCAGGCCCATGCCAAGCTTAGTAGGATGAGCTGGAGGGATACCTTGGACATCTGCTAATTTGTGCTGGCATAATTTAGTGCCTTGGCTTTTTTAAAGCCAGAGCACACTTTGCAGGGGTTTGATGTTCTCTCAAAGGATCCCTATATAGTAAATCATCCATAGTTCACGCTTTCCTTGAGTACTTTGAGCCCCAGTGGATTGCAAAGGTTGTCACACAGAGGCAAGGTAAGGCCCACGCCAAGGCCAGTTAGAATGTTTACCAGGCAGCTGTCAACAGGGAGCTGAAGACTACTTTGGCTCTAGAGACTTATCACAGGCATCTTAAGACCAACTTTGGGAAAATCCCAAATTTTAACAAGTTCTTTTCCCTCCTGCAGCATGAGCAAGAAAAAACTATCTCCAAGCTCAGAGATCTTGCCAACCGCGTCCCCCCACCAAGCCCACCACCAAATCCTTGCTCTTCACCAAGGCCATCCAGGGTGCAGCCAAGCACAAGTAAAAGGCCTCAGAGATCAAGAAGCAGTCTGAGATCATTGCAACTGCTCTCCTGGAAGGGGCTAAAATGAAGAAGGGGAAGAAAGGTGAAGAATAAACTTGCTTTCTTGCTTATATGATTTTTACTTTTAACTTTTAACTTTTTAGCTTTAATTTTTAATTTTTAGTTTTGATAATTTATTTTTTAGTTCTAATTTTTATATTTTTTGATTTAATTAGATATTACTAATTATTTTATGTATACATGGTAAGTTTTAGATGAATAGTTATAGTTGAAAGTGAGTGAAATATCTTGATTTTTGTTAATTTACTAGTAAAACATAAGATATTCACAGTTGTGCTTATATGAACTATATCAAATAAATATTGATATTTCTTTATATTTTGCATAACTTATGTTATTGTGTTTATGGGTATTTTTTTCTTATTAAAATTTTAATTTTTATGGTGTCAGAAAATTGCAGACTATGGTATTTTATCATCCGCCAGATGATATCCTAAGTCTTATAACATTAGGAAAGTACAGAGAACCTGTGACTTTGTTGTAACCTTTGGCCCATAATATTTTGTTGTCATCAGAAGTAGCAAGTCCGACAGGGCCCAAGGCCCAAAGGATTTGGGATGGTTCTTCCTACTTATGGATATAGGTTCATAGTTTGTTGTCTCTATATTTTACTATAGGGGCTAATACTGTATGGCAACAGTATGCTCCTTTTCTCTCCACTTAATTAGAATCAAGCTAGAGAAAGGATTCAAAATATTAACTCTTTATTAGATGGCTGATATTGAGGCTGGCCCAGCTGCCCACGTTTATCCAAGTTAGGTTGGGCCCAACCTTGAGTGTGTGCGGTTTGTGACAGAAGCTTGCTTGACAACCTCCACAGCTCATTATCTTTTCTGAAGCTGTGCAACTATCCCTCAATCTGAGTGGAGTAGCTGTGAGCCTGGACCACATTTCAGGTGGCTAGCTAGCCTGGCTGGCTACTAGTTGGTGTAGATGATTGTTCCTTAATCAGAGCTACTGTAAATTCAGAACCTAAAGGTAAAAATGTGGGATTGTCAAATCCTTTTGTATGAAATCACCAATTTAATGGAGTAGTTTTCATCCCAGAACAACTTACCTTGTTTTATAAAAGGATGAAAAATATTCCAGTAAGTTGGTGAGTTCATGCAAAAAATTTGACAATCCCACATTTTTATCTTCAGGTTCTGAATCTACAGTACTCTAATACAATAGGCTCAAAGCCTTTTATCTTAGAGTGTTTGGCCTGACAGCCCAGTCTATTTTAGGCTCTTCTAGAAGTGTTTCAGATGATGACTCATATGATGGCCCTTGTTCTAGAATATAATTAAAGTTTAGAAAAGTAATTATTATGAGAAGCATATTTGAGGTGGTTGTTGAGGTGGACTAAATAACTGTGCAATATCTGCATGTTTCACTATTAATTAGGAATAGGTATTTTGCAGTTGCAGGATATGATTTGATCATTTTAATTCATTGATTCCATAAAGCCTGCAGCTGCATTAATCTGTTGAAACCATTACTAAGAGTAATTAACTGCTGGCCTGTGTTATTTTTTTGAATCTGTTAATTATTCAAGATCCAGAAATCCTGAAATATGGTAATAAAAAATATTTATATAATGAAGAGTGTAAATTACATAGTAAAATGAGAAATAACTGCTCCTTTTTCCTTCTTATTATTTGAAGTACAATTTTTATTGCATTTTTGAAATTTCTGGGTTTACTTTAGTATACCATAGTTGTATAACTTAATTGTTTATATTAAAAGCTTTCAGTACATCAATATCTGTTAATTAAAAAGTGTCAATTTCCAGTAGTTGATCAGACAAAAAGTTGAATCTCACTTTACTTAATAGTTGGGCACCAGGGAGTCAATTTACCAAATTGCCTAGCAAAGGGGAGGAGAATATCTATTATAAAAGCTGTTAAAGGTTTGCTACTAGTAAGACTCCCCAGGAAGAGTGGGGAAGGCTGACTAGAGACCTTGAGATGACAGATAGAGGGAGGGAATTTGTTGGGTTTGAGTTCACCAGACTTTTGGAAGATTTTTATCAGCCTCCAGAGGGTCTAGCCCCAGCTGAAATTCAAGTACATGGAGGGGATGTTTGCCTAGTAATAGGGAAATTATTGAAAGAATTTGCTGTGATGCAAGCCAAGTAAAAAACCCAACCTAGTCACATGCCCCAACTAGGGAATGTCAACTCCTTCCAGCCGGTCCTTGGATTTGACCCAGGACATATGATGGGGACTGGTGAACAGGAACCCCACACTACTATTTCAGGCTTCATCAGTAAGCAAGAAAACTTGGAACTTAGCAAGTCTAGTGTTGAAAAACTGTGGTGTTGGGCAATCTAAGAGTTTAGATGGCTTCTTATTGGCAAAATTTTAAAAATAGATGCAAGAAACTTCTTGTTTATTAACTCTATTCCCAATGTTGTAACCAAGTTTCCCTCTTTGCCTTCTAACATATCTTACAATACACAGGGGGCTCTTGATGAGTTGTCCCAGGACGTATCTAATGGCATGGATCAATCTGATGGTGATGTCAAATTTTGAGCACTATCTCCTAATTAGGAGTTTTCCAATTTGACTTGCTGATCCCTGCACAATTTATTCCACAGTCCAAACCTTATATTAAAACTGCCATTGTGTCACCCCCTGTGGACCTGTGGCTTCCCTATATGATAGATTAATTACATATTCCTCAATAAACTACATCTTATCATATCCATTCTTTTCCTTTATATTGGACTGTTGTCTTCCTCAATTAAATACTGAACTCTCACTGGTTCAGTTGCAACATCAATATCAGTCATCCTGGCCAAATTTATTATATCCTTGTGTTGTAAATTGCGCTATTAATGCTATTTCAATTTGCCCTTTGAATATTGATAGTTGCAAAGATTTGACTGGTTTTGCCTTTGAGTTCAGAAATTCCTTGCCTTCCGCAAATGGGTCTGGTTCAATATCCACCCATTCCAGATTGTTGTACCTGTCTGTGGTTAATCCTGGTATGACCTCATCCCAGCGTGACCCCCTCAGCCACTCTGTCTTCCTATTGAGTGATCACCACCTATTGTCAACTATTTAAAGTAGAATCATTACTCCTAATAAAGACAAGTTTATCCACATTTGTGTTGGCTTTTATAATCTTCAAGCTTTTCCTGTACTTTCTGCCAAAAGGAATTTTACATCTCGTTTTCCAGGAAATTAAGGTATGTGCCCTTAATTTTTCCCTGAAGGCTAACCCAAGGCTAGCTTTAAACCTCAAATCTTTTGAAATAAATATTTCCTGCTGTGTCCTCCAGAATGTCGTCCCCTGGAGCCAAACACAACATAATGGTGCTCACTACAGGGGCTGCAAGCCCCTTGGTTACCCTGTTCCCACACACATTCTCTGGTCCCTCTCCCTTTGTTTCCAAAGTACCAGATCAACCTAAAGTTTCTAGTCCCCCTCTATAAGAAGATATTACCAATGCTCCTGCAAATCCTATGGTATTGGTTCTGTCTCCTGGGCCCTTGTGGGCCCCCTTCCTGCTTTCTCTATCAATTACAAGCAAGCTTGTGCTGCCGCCCTCTCCCTTCTCCATTCTGGCACTGTGGCAATGCACACTATCCCTGGCCTCTGTCCCGGGTACGCTTCTGAAGACCTGTACTCCTTCCTTTTGGACTTTGGTCTCCTCCCCACTTTGATGGAATCTATGGATACAATTAGTGTGTTGGTCAACCAATTCATCCAACCCGCCCTAGTTCACCACCGACTTGCCTTAGGATCCCAGAATCAACTGTTAGATGCTGTAGCCTCCGCCATCTCAAATAACCACACTCAAAATGTGGCCTACCATGAATGGTCACACAGTCTCTTTGCTTGTATTTCTGACAACCAGCGCAACTTGTTGGCGTCACAGAAGTATTTAACCGCCTCCCTGAACTCCCTTTCTTCCTTGCTCCCTGGATACATAAAGGAACAACTATGCAAATTGGATGAATATCAGGCAGCCTGACGTGAGCAAATTGAGGCTTTTCTGCTTAACCATTGGCAGGATTTTGAGACTCTGGTTAGTGAACTCAATCAATTCAGGGAGCATGTCAACTCTCAACTTGTGTTGATAGGAGCTCATATCAATACTTGGGGACGCCACCTGCAGCATCAATACGGTCTAGATAAGGCTGCACTAGGCAACACTCTATACCAAGTTCAAAATTATGTGGATGACCAGGTGGCCTCTATTGAGGTGACTCCTCCTGCTCCTCCTGTTGGGACCCCATCTGATTTTGATACCAAAGTATGGGAGGCCATTGCCAAGCTCAAGGCTACCACTTGATGCCAAGCTTTGGTGCAGCCTCCCCCTCCAGTTGAACCTATGCCTGACCCTTGTATTGCCTCCCTCACTGATCAGGTGGCTACCTTACAAGGTGAAATTGAGTACTTAAGACAACACCTCTCTAATTCTGAAGATTTGTCATCTGAATCTGAAGATGAAAAAGAAGGTGAAGTCATTAATACTCCCGCTCATGACAATCATGGTTGTTGCCCTGGTCTAGAAGGTCAACCCTGGGTCCACTGTGCGCGTGCTCTAGATCAACTTGCCAAAGTGACAAATGATGTAGCTGATAGGCAAGACACGTTGGAAAGAGAGGTCCAAAACCTCTCCCGCTTTACAGAGACTCTAAATGGACAAGTTGCCCCCTTGGTTGCTCAGACCACCTCCCTGGCTACCCATGTCAATGGGATTGCTGGCACCTTGGCAGTACAAAAAATCAAGATTGATGAATTTGGGACTGCTGCCACAACTGCCTGAGACATTAGTGGGCAAAACAGCACTACCTTGGACACTTTAGAGGAAAGCCTTTGACTCCTCTGGGCTAGACAACCTGCTGCTGAATCCAAGTTTTAGGGCAACCCTCACATTAATTTCTTAATCCTGGTGAAAACAGCCAGTCCTTGTCCTCCTCTATTGACCTGGACTATAAGCCAACCTTCAAGCAGATATTAAATCCCAAAACCTCTACCATTGCTGCTTTTCTGACCATTTACAAAACTGCAATACGTAGGGCTACTGCTGAGCTCAAGAAGGAACACATCCTTACCTGCCTCCATCCCACTAGCTAGGAAGTTGTGGTCCCTGAGCTCCCTTTGATTGTCACCTGGGAGGATATGAGGCGCCTCCTTATTGAAGAGTTTGGAGTAGACCTCAGCCTGGAAGTCAAGAAAGATGCATTTATGCATATTGCTTTCAAACACAAGGAAACCCTGGCTGAGTTTGCAGATTGTTTCTACATTGAAGACCAGCAGTTAATTACTAGTCAACAGTTAACTCCCCAGGAAGCCTATACAGCTTGTTCAAACGCTTTGAAGGTGAACCAGCTTCTATGTCTACACTTTAAGGCATACAAGGCTTCACTCACTTCCATGAAGAGTATTAAGACACTCTTACAAGACATGCATTTGACACATGGAGGTACGGTGGTGCGTGAGAATAAAGCCAATAATACCGGGACCACCTCTTGTATGCCACACATTATGAATCTGGGTACTAGTGGACAGGCTAAGAGACAAGGCTGTCATAACTGTGGCCAGATTGGACACCACTTGCGCACTTGCACTAATCCCCGAGTGGAAGGTTGCAATCCCAAGGAACAGGCGGGAAAAGAGAGGTCAGCTTAGAAACAGAGACGCTCTCTGCTGACCAATCTCCCCTGTCTCCCCCTGATCCTCTGTCTGATGAGAAAGCTCCCTCTTCCTCTGGCCCAACTATCCTTCATCAGTTTCACAACCTCTCCAGTGACTCAGAGCCTGAAGATTCTGATAGTGAAGACTCTGATAGTTATGGCTATTCCGTCCTGGCTGTTCTGGAAACCATCCCCGTACCATACAAGCTTTGCTCTGGGAAGGCTGCCACCACTTCCCAAGTATCTATAAGTGAAGCTAAATCCATGGTGGCTTGCCCTTACCTAGCTCAAGCCCACCAACCTCCCGTCTTGGTGACTCTTCTGAGGAAGCAGCCAAGTTAGCCAAAGCTCTTTTCCACAGCATAATTGTATCTCTTCCACTACAGACTGTGTATAAAGAAATTCCTGTGTTACAGTGTATGCTGGCCAAATGGAAAAAGGAGCTAGAGGCTGCACAAGATGTGTTGGCAATCTTGCCTCCCTTTGGGAAAGATACAATCCATGTGGAAGTATCAATCCAAAAGGTCAAAATCAAGGCCATCTTGGACACGGGTTCCCCTGTTAACGTGGTATCTTCCAAGCTAATGAAGAAACTTAAGTTGGCCCCTGACCTCAACTACACGCAGTTGTATGGAACAGCTGGCATGGCCCAAACTTGAGCTATTGGTGCCTACTCTGCTCTACCCATGAGGTTTGGAAAACTCCTTATTGCTTCCCCCGCTGTGGTCCTAGAGAATGAAAGCTATGAACTCTTGGTTGGTACTCAGTTCCTCCAAGAATATAACAGAATTGTAAAATTACAATATGGATTCCTTTTGCTCTTGGGATAAAAAGTTTCTTTGATTTTTGAGGAACCTCTGCGCCTTCTAGGCAAACGTCTTAAAACTTGCGTGCTTGAGTACCCTACGGGTATCTTCTCACTCAAGTATAGGACTCACTCCTCCAACATGTGTACCCCTGCTAGTGCCAGCCACTATCATCATCCCCTGAGCTCTCAAGTGGTGATTGACTCCCAGATTTCCTATGAGCTGCCTGAAAAGTCCTTCTTGGAGCTTTACTCACCTGAATCTTTAAGCCATACCAAGCCTTGCCTGTGTCCTGGGATTTTAGACTGAACCCACAAAGAGCCCGTACAATTACTGCTTGCTAACCTGACGGCCCTGCTCATGCAAGTAACCAGAGGCCAGGTTGTGGGTCATGGTTGTGTACTTGGAGTAGAACAAGTATCCTCCCTATACCCCTTCAGAACTTTCAGTGATTTCAATCTACCTGAAGATGATCCTCAAGTTCTCTCCTTGTTCACTGCTGCTGATTCCCCCCAACTATCTCCTGTTCAACAAAAAGACGTGTTGGACCTGCTCATTCAATTCAGTGACATCTTTGCCTCTGGACCTACGGACTATGGCCTAGCTAAAGGAGGCATCCATCAGATTGATACTAGGGATGCGCCCCCTTTTTGTGCTAAACCATACCGCTGTAGTAGGGTGGAAGATGCTCAAGTATCTAAAGAACTCAAGCAACTTCTGGACGCTGGGTTACTGGCTCTTTCCCAAAATCCTTGGGCTTCCCTGTTACTGATCCTCAAGAAGAAAGATGGGGGACACCACATTGTAATGGACTATTGCTGCCTGAACTCTCTCACTAAGAAAGATTAGTACCCCTTGCCCAGAATTGACAATGCTCTCAGACAGCTGGGTGGTTCCAAGTTTTTCTCTGCCATGGATCTAGCTTCAGGGTACTGGCAGGTTGACTTATCACCTGAAGATCAAGAAAAGGCTGCACTTATTACTTTGGAGGGCCTCTTTGAACCCACTTGTATGCCCCAGGAATTATGCAATGCCCCTGCCACATTTCAACTGGCTATGGACTCCATCTTATGAGACCTAAAACTCTCTTGCGTCCTTGTGTACCTTGATGATATCACCGTATTCAGCGCTACCTTTACTGACCACTTGGAGCATCTCAAGGCTGTCTTCATCAAGATTTGTGAGGCTAGCCTGAAACTCAAACCCTCCAAATGCTCCTTCTTCAAGGAACGTCTTGAGTTCTTAGGACATGAAGTCACTCAGACTGGAATCTGCCCCATGAATAACAAGATGGAAGCCATTGACAAGATGCTACCTCCCACAAATCTTCAAGAGGTACAAGTATTTCTTGGTATGATGGGCTACTACCAACAATTCATCCCTGACTTTTCTGAACTGAGAAAACCCCTTGTTCAATTGCTTTGCAACGTCCCTTTTGAATGGACTGACAGCCAACAACAATCATTCAAAGCACTGAAGGCCAAGCTCAAGGAGGCTCCTATCTTAGTCTATCCTGATTACAATAAAGAGTTCATCTTGTATACCAATGCTAGTGGAGTAGCTGTGGGTGCTATCCTTGCCCAACTTGACAATGAAGGTGTAGATCAACCTGTAGCCTACTCATCAAGGGTCCTTAATAAGCACAAAAAGAACTACAGTGTCACCAAGAAGGAATGTTTGGCAGTGCTGCATGCAGTGAAACAGTTTTGGCATTATATCTAAGGAACCCACTTCACAGTAGTCACAGATCACTCCTCCCTCAAGTGGTTACAACAGCTAAAGGAACCTGAAGGTCGGCTAGTGCATTGGGCTCTACGTCTGCAAGGGTATGATTTCACTGTGGTACACCGTCCTGGGGCCCAACATCAGAACACTGATGGCCTGTCAAGGATGCCAATCCTGGCTATTCATCCCGCTGATGCTGATCAAATATACGAGCTAATAGGATATCCTGACTCTTGGACCACTGAGCCCAAAGACATCCGCTTGGCCCTACAGGCCCTATCCAAGGACACTATAATTTGTGATAGACAACTCTTCAAAAAGGTTAACAATGCCTACCTACCCTACATTTGCCCTAGTATGAGAATAGCTATCATCCTTCAAGCTCACATTGACACTGGCCATGGAGGCATAGCCAAGACTCATGACTGGCTGTGCAAAAACTTCTACTGGGAAAACATGTGCCTCTTGATCCCTGATGTCCTTGCCTCCTGCCATTCCTGTCAACTTCAACGTCCTCGTCCCTCCCAACACCAGTTCCAACTCATCCCTCCAAAGCATGCCTTCCATACAGTGAGTATTGATGCTGTTGGGCCCTTCCCCCATTTAGGTTGGGATGTTGGTTTATTTTGGTTGCTATAGACCACTTGAGCAAATGGGTTGAAGCCAGAGCAACAAAAGATATAACAGCTAGGACCACAGCTACTTTCTTGCTGCAAGACATATTCTATTGACATGGCTGCCCCCAAGTCCTGCTCTCTGACAATGGTACCAACTTTAATGCTCTCCTCATCACCTCTATTGTCAAAGCTATGGGGACTTACCAGCTGTTCTCTGCGCCATATAATCCCTCCACCAATGGAACTGTCAAACAAGCAAACTCCACCCTAGTATCCATCATGAGAAAACTCACACTCTCTGACGCTGCCAATTGGGACATGTTCCTCCCTGCTGCCCTCTTTTCCTACCGCCTTAGTAGACACTGGGTGACTGGTCAATCCCCTTTTTCCATGCTTTATGGGCAAGAGGCCACTACCCCATCAATCTTGGGGCCTCCTTTGATTGAGTTTGGTACATCTGCAAATCCTGGGACCCACGTGAAAGACCTAACCAACCTTATCATTGACATACAGGCAACCGCCTACTTCACTGCTTATAAGGTTAAGGCTTTGGAGCTCTCTCCATCCAATGCTGCTAGAGTCTCCCTCCCCAAATACCAAGTAGGCAATCTAGTTCTCTACTACCAGAATTGTACAGGTGGTAGAGCCCACAAGCTGGATTCCCTCTGGGTTGGGCCCTGTGAGGTTACCTTCAAGAAGGGCGTCAAGTACACTGTGAAGCTACTATTGTCTGGCTGTCCCTTTGCCCGCGTCCACTCCAAATTCCTTCGCAAGTATCAACTCCTTCCGTCTAATATTGAGAGGGGAGATGCTGTAAATTATGCTATTAATGCTATTTTGATTTGCCCTTTGAATATTGATAGTTGCAAAGATTTGACTGGTTTTGCCTTCAAGTTCGGAAATTCCTTGCCTTCTTCAAATGGGTCTGGTTCAATATCCACCCATTCCGGACTATTGTACCTGTCTGTGGTTGATCCTGGTATGATCTCATCCCAGCGTGACCCCCTCAGCCACTCTGTCTTCCTATTGAGTGATCACCGCCTCTTGTCAACTATTTAAAGTAGAATCATTACTCCTAATAAAGACAAGTTTATCCACATTAGTGTTGGCTTTTATAATCTTCAAGCTTTTCCTGTACTTTCTGCCAAAAAGACTTTTACATCTTGTTTTCCAGGAAATTAAGATATGTGCCCTTAATTTTGCCCTGAAGGCTAACTCAAGGCTAGCTTTAAACCTCAAATCTTTTGTAATTGAGATTTCCCGCCGTGTCCTCCAGGATGTTGTCCCCTGGAGCCAAACACAACACCTTGAAACTGGGAGATGGTACTTGCTGGCTTTTATTGGGAGGGGATATATTTAGATTTATATAAATACCTATTTTGATAAACAGCTGCTTTTGTGTAGCTCTGGGCTTTAGATGGTGAGCTCTTGGCTTTGAGCCTTACTGTCTTTGGAAAAAATCCTTTACTTTGTGGACTGCTTATCAAATATCCTGCAGACTTGAGCCCAAAAAATGCAGGCTGTTGGGCCACAGAGTATGGGGACCAGGGTTTGATACCTGTTTTTCCCTTGTTTTATAATTAGAAGCAAAATGACATTTGTGACAGATTTGGCTAAAGAAATATTTTTTACCTGAGAAATGTAAATGTTTGCTGTTTTAATAGTCTACCTAACCTTAGTGATTGGTGGTGATTTTCTATGCCTTTGGGTATTAGTAAGGTTGCCTCTATTAATTACTTTGGATGTATAAAGTGAGCCCTGGAATGATTACATCAAGGGTTATAAGCATCTCTAGACCAGCTGGGTGTACCCTGGGATAGTTATACCAAGAAGTATAGGTATTTTTAGACTATATGTGGTGATAAAACAGCTAGTTTTCTTCTCTGGGATGAATGTACTGAGGTAGCATTGAGATCCTGATATCCATTGGGATGGTAATACAGTTGGGTAACTTCCCCCAAAAGGGGATGAAATTTTCTTTGTCTATTTCTTATTGATAGCTTTAAGGAAGATATTTACTGCTATCATTCAAGCGTAGACTGCCTAGAACTGTCATTTAGGTGCCTGTCTAGAGAAACAGCTGCTGAAATTAATGATTTAAAAGCTGTTTAAGAAGTAAAGTTGGTTAATTTGAGCCCAAAAGCCTAGGGTAACCACTTGGGTGAATTAGAAGGAGTTTGTAATCAAGGAATGCCTGCTTCTAGAAGACCTAGGTGGAGGACACTGATGGTGGCCAAGGAATATAATCAATAGATATTCTAGGCTCTAGTATATTAGTATATCTTTCAATAAATTACAGGGAAAGAATTAAATTATTAATTCACTATTCTATATGCTCTCAATAGATTTTCAGATGTGCTAGGCTATTATTTCATGGTGAATAGAGATTTGGGAAAATTTGAAGACAAGCTGAAACATTTATATGAGTTATTTTGCTACAAGATAATGATATAAAATGTTTTGGTAAAAATCTTTCTTTGATTTTATTATGAGAGTAAAGGTTTGGGTAAAATTTTGAATACAATACAAGAACAACAATTTACATAGCAGTTTATTATGTAAATTGGTTGAGTTTTAAAGCAGGTAAATTTTAGGCTAAAACAGGGAAGCATTTAATGCTTTGGTGCACAAAGTATTAATGCTTTAATTGATTTGAGTGGTAGAAAATAAATTCCTATTTGGATTGCAGTGAAACTGTGTGCACAGTGCAGTTTTGGGTGTTGCAATCATTAGTAAGTTTGAGGCTTTATACTGAAGAACAACATTGGTTAAAAGCCAAAAATTTAAAGTATGTTGAGAAAATTGAGACAATGTTTTAAGCTTTTGAGAAAGTAAGTTTAAAGCATATTTTATTATAAGATAAAGTGAGCACCAATAGTTTAAGCTTTTGAAAAAAGCCATTACAAAGAGGAACATATTGGGAGGAAGGCACTATACATAGGGGGTTGACTGGAAAGTTATGAGGTATTTTTTTAAGGTCTTTTGAAGGACTTTTAGAAATCTCTTGGTTGCAAGCATGAGCTTGGTTGGGCACTGGATCTTTGTATTAATGGCTACACATCTGGTTGTTTTATAGTAACCAGATGTCTTCTTAGGCGTTCAGATGTTCTTTCTGAAGGAGTAGCTGGTCAAAAAGACTCCAGAGCAGTGGCAAATCAGAATTTTCTTAAGAAAATCTTCCTTCTGTTAATAAATACTATCTAAATCTATATTCTTTTTTTGTGAAATAGAGCTTCCCTAGTGATATTGATTTTGGAGATGGTCAAGAGAATCAGAAGAGGCAGAAATTCAGTGTATTAACTCATAGAAAACTTATATTGATTAATTATTAAATCAGTGCAAATAACCTTGAGATTCAGGATATTGTTGTACAAAAGATTATCACATAAATAGTCTCCTAGGTAATGAAACTGCTTTGGTAGACCATACATTGCTGTGAAATATTTCCCCCTAGTTATCAATTATCAATAATGATTGGGGGCATAGTTAGTCTATTTTTGAGTTGTCAGATCATTCACTTTTGTTCTTTTCATATAACTAGTATACATGAAGGATGACATCCAAATCCAAATTGGTCCCTGGATTTGAACCAGAACACATCTTGGTGTCCTCTAAGGAGCAGAAGCACCATAATCATTCCTACAAGACCAATACAAAAAATTAATAACACTTCAGAATCAATTATATCTTATTATGTAGTCATATGAGGTCCGGTAGGACACACCATTTTAAAATAGCATATCAAAAAACGATATTTCAAAATACGCTATCTCAATTTTGCTATCTCAATTTTATAGTAAAAACGCCATTTCAATTTATGGCATTGCAACTAAAAAAACCAGTTTTAAATTTTAGATTTTTTGGACACCAAGAATAACCCAAAACTTCTCAAAAAAATAGAATTCAAAAAGCATTTCTAGGCTTAAAAAAGCCTCAGAATTTCAAATCTACAATAAAAATGGGGTCAATTAGAAGCAACAAGGTTGCTTAAAGCCCAAAAGTTGAAATATACCCAAAAACAACCATTTTCATCTATTATAACAATAAACTATACTTTAAAATAAACATAAAATTGTGCCTAATAATAAAAAAAGTCAAATAATGATAAAATTAAAGGAAATAAGAGAGAAGATAAAATAGTGTTTATTGGAAAAGGGCTCAAACATTGGTAGAAAGAGCAACTGAGATAGCTTGGAGATGCTCAAGCTTTCTATCCTTGGGATAGTAGGCAAGGACCACCTTGCTGATTTCAGTATATTTTTTTACCTCCTTAGTCTGCTTGGGGTTTCACCCTTGGACTTCATGCCAGTCTTGAAGAGCCAGGCAGAGATGGCTTGTTGGGTTTTTAAATGCACCATTATTTTGTTGAATTTGGGCTTATGAACCCGGACTCTTATTGCAAATTGGCTATGCCACCCTTCAAGGGAAGAGGTGGTCTTGATCAAACCATCATTTACCTGCTTATATCAGTTCCACTGGATTGAGTCACCACCTTTTCTGATGGGGCATGCTCCATGAAAAATACCAACTCATTAAGTTTCAAAATACTCAATAAAGGGCGCAAAGGCTGCCTGGTTGGCAAGGATATAAGGATGGCAGAGGAGGGTGTTGTAAAAGGCATTGTTCTCCTTCTTTCTTACTAGGGCAAGAGCAGCAAAGCAATTGAATACGTCCTTGGCCTCTTTTGTGCCTTCTGCATTGATGAGCTTGGATAGATCTGTGCATTTTGTGGGGAAACAGCAGAGAGCTTTCTGCAAGTGGAAGTAGCATCCCTGGGGGGGAGCTCTTGAAGACTTTGATGAAGGCATTTGTCTGAGCCTGTTCAAAATCCACTACCAGATATTTGTGGTATGGAAGGCTTTCTGGATGCTTCCTGGTTGGGATGGCTTCCTCTTTCTGTGACTGGGCCTTTTTCTTGCACCCTCTAGTTTCCTTTGGCTCCTCTTCAATGGTTGGGAGGATCTCATCCAAATTGGCCTTTTAAATTGTAAGAGCATAGACATAAGTTTCCTGCTTCTTGTTGGGAAGGAAGTAGAAGACCAGGGGAAAACAGATTTCTAACCTTCCCATGGATGTTCCAAAGCTGGCTAAATAGCTTTTGGTAGGTGGATAAAGTTCCATCTGCAAGCCAGGTCTTGCATTTCAACAGGTTGCGCAGATCCTGTGAGGTGGCAAAGCAAATAATTTTCTTAGGGGTATGTTGGCTGTTGTTGTGGAGAAGGAATCTCTCCTCATAACAAGAAAGTTTTTGATCCTCTGTAAGGATTAATTGCTCAATTGATGAAGCACTGATGCCTTCAGTGCTTAGAGCATATCTCTGATCAGTGAGATATCTCTGTAATTTGGAGACACCACCAACAGAGGCAAGTTGGGTGTCATTCAAATTGAGGAGGGCATCATTGACAGCCTTGGTGGTGGTTTGATCTTTGGTGTTTGAGATGAACTGGCAAAGAAACCAGCGGATCAGTTGATACAAGCAATTGAAAGACTTGGTGCAGTCATGCCCAGTAGTCAGGGCCTTGAATCTAGTAACCTGTCTATAGTGAGCCTAGAAGGGCACCCAACATTATCACATTTATAGTGATGTTTGCGGATTGGTTTCTTTTCATTATTACAGCTGAAGCTGTAGCCCTTGTAAACAAAACCGGCACCCCCTTTCTTAGCCATGATGGGGTAGCTGGCCTGGTATGTGGTGGGCACAGCAAAGGTGCCATTTCAATTGCAGATATTATGGACGGTGTATAGATCCCAGAGCTCAATTTGCTCATCTGCAGGAGCACCAGGCTCAGGCTCCTGTTCCTCTTCCTCTTCAGGCTTTGAGGTGGGATCAGAGTGGTGGTTGAAGTTGAACAACTTCTCTTGGGGGTCTGAAGGGGAGTAAACAAAAGGAGAATGGGGAGGGGTAGGACTGTTTCCCTCTGGTTCAGGGGAAGGCATGGGTGTCTTGGGGGGAGCTTTAACCTTAGCAGGCTGCTTTTTAGGGGTAGTTTTGACCTTCTTGGCCTTGGGAGGAGTGATATTGGATTAGGAGGCCTTGGTGGCCTTAGGCGCAGCTTTAGTGGTAGGCTTGGGAGGCATCTAAAAGTGAATTAGTATCAAAATATGGTAAATTTGGGGGGTTGTTTTTAAAGAGAAAAATGAGAAATTTTAAATATAAAAGTAGTAATTCTTTTTACATAGAATTGTAGAGAAAGCTTTAAAATATATAATTTAAAAGTTTCAATGGTTTTTTATGTCAAAAATAATTTTTTATTAGTAGCACAAGTAGGCAAAACTTTGAGTTTTAACTTAAAACTTGTAGTCAAAATGGCATTTTTAAAGTGACGTAATCAAGGTGCTGTAGCTCAAAGACATAGTGTTTTTGACCATTTTTTTATATTAAATTAACAAATTTACAGTGGAGCTACCTCAACTGGGCCAAAGAGTAAAACTTGAATTTCTCAAAAACTAGCTTATACAACTGGGGTTAAAAAGTACCCAGTTGTTTAGAGGAGATAAAAATATATTTTTGCAAAGTTTCAGGCAATTTCTTACATTTTTTTATTAATATGAGTTTTAACGTCAATTTGTACTTTTGAAAAGTGAAAAGCAAGAATTGCAGTGGGGGAATCAATATAGCATAGCCTGGGTTTCATATGTAAATTCCCCTTATTTTCCCCTGTCTATTGTGCGCATCAAATCAATTGGGTGATATGAAACTTGGTGGAATTTGAAGTGACGTAAATTGAAATAGTGTAATCACCCCCTTTCATATTAAAATCACTGTTAAATAATTTATTAAGAGATACCTTATCAATGTATCCATGTATAATAAAGTTATAAATTACATATAACAAAACTGGAGTTTTTTACCCAGTAATGATAATCACTAGAAGGACTATCATAGTGGCGTCTTTTTAGGTTATTTGTAGTATAAGTGTCTTAGATTAATACTATAGGAACATCTTCTGACACTATACAACAGGCTTTATTTTAGTTTGGGTATAAGCTTATGTTAGTTAAAGCTAAATAGCGTGATTTGAAATGTTGTAAAGCCAAGATGGCGTAAACATGCCCCACACTAAGTGATTTCATATGTAAATAAAGTTAGCAAAATAAGCTTTAATTAATCTGACTCAAAGTGACAGAATTGAGATGGCTTAAATTTGAGATGCTGCATTATAAAGATATATATAAGTTTTAACTATTTTATTGTTTATTTTAATTTTTTGTGATTAAAAATCACTAAAGCAAAAAACACCATCTTGGATTAAATTTGAGATGGCGTAAATTGAAGTGCTGCTTTCAAAATGACATGTCCTACCTGGGGTCCTAGGCCAAGATTTGGCCGCTTTCTCTAGTGTCTTTAAAGTCAAAAAAGTTAAAAAATATATATATTTTGGGCCTAACTTAAATAAAATAACAAAAACTTTGGGCTTAATTCCTACTAGCCATGTTGTCACATCTAAAAGTTGAAGACAATTTAAAAACAACCAGAAACTTAAGAAACTTAAACTTAACATATGTGGAAGCAACTAAAGGCCTAGGGAAAGTGGGCAAATTATTAATTAAGTTAACAAACCCAGAGAATAAATCAAACCTTAAAAAAATTTAGACATCATAAACCATGTTCTAGACTCCAATAATCAGAAGCTTCAACCTCTAAGAGATTTCACTACATCCTGCCAAACCAAATATTAAGCCTCTGATTATAGATTGCTAAAAAAGACAACTTCTATTCCCTAAAGCCTTGGGACAGAAAAAGATGGGCATACATTTCATCACAGTCTAAAAAAATATTCTGAAAAATGTTTAAACCAAAGATCTAATTGGGGATCCCCAACTAAATTTTTGTTTCATCTTTTGATATTAATAAACAACTATATCAGTGGTAGCCCTTGCTATCATTGAGCCTGAAATCTATATATTTTATTTTTCTCAGTTAAATCAATATCACCTACCAGGAAATAAGTAAGCTCATGTTTCTGGACTTCTTGTTCTCTCTGATGGGAGGTCCTGCACTATTATACTTGCAAATTTATCCCCAATTCAGCTCTTGATAGGACTGCATTACCACAATAATAAAAAATTGCCCCAAAATCCCACCAAGCTTTTGAATTTCTTAGGAGATTTAGCCCATACTATTGACAAGAGATTTGTATTAGCCTACCCCTCCCAAACATCCTCAGCATTACCCCATTTCCACTTACTAATTGTGGAGGAGAAATTAATAAGTTTAGATTATCTGCTGTCTTGGTGTAAGGGCCAGCCTTAAAAAGACCAGGACGGGGTTTGAACCCTCATCCTGGTTGCCAAGCAAAAGTGCAGGCAGCTGCAAAAGCCCGCTGGGGGATTTAAACCCCCAGCCACCCACTAGGGCAGGCGTAGAGAATTTTGAACTGCCCTGGCCTATTTAGGTAGTTCAAATGCCACCAAGGCAGAATTTGTCCTGGAGCAGGTAATAAAACTGATCTGGGGGACCTTACAGCTCCTAACAGCATTGAGGCACTCAGTCCCAATAAAGTAGTTTTAGAAGCTATGGCAACAATCAAAAATGCCTCATATTTAAACAAAATGATTTCATATTTAAGAAAATTCCAACTATAAGGTTAAAATATACACTCTGCAAACAGGGATTTTTGGCATTAATGGACACAATGGGTCAACACAGCAACCAATTGCTCACACGCCAAGCAAGACTATTCAAAATACTATCCAAAATAGATTGGTTCACAAACAAAATGGTTGAGTTGACTTTTGGTGTACATATGTTTACTATGTGAGTTGATGAAAAAAATACACCCAAGCACAGTGAATCAAAACTCAATCCAACAAAAAACACAGTAGCAACTCACTATGTAAACAAAACCACTCAAATGTTGTGTACAATGGAATTTAATCAAGAATGATGCCAAGGTATCTAAAATAAGGCGTACAATCTGAAACACAAATTTTAAAAAAATTGTGTTGGGTGCTTAATTTGGCGTAAAATATGGAAAAATGGGTGGAATTATTTTGAGTATTCTAAAATTAGTGTTATAAAATCAAAAATAACTAAATAATAAATAAAAAATCTATAGTTGGGATATTGGGTGGGATAATTTCTATTTAAATAACCATATTCAGATAAAAACAAAAATTAAAATTAGGGAGTAACTTAATTGAAATTTATTTAATATTTTATTAAATTCTCAAAATGGAAGGAACACAACAACAGAGTATCAATGCACCCATTGTGCGCTGCAGTTGTGGTTGCCTCCACAGGTCAAAGAACAGAGTTAGTCCAACCAAAGTGCCTACTCAGGAAGAAGACAGGAGAGGAGAGTTCAATAGTGACACTGCACTGACACAGAAGATTCAAGGAGCACAAGCTGTTAGGGTGCAGAGCATCAACCCTTGGCTCCCCAAGCTGACCCAGAAGCCCACCAAGGTTACCATAACAAAAATGGTTAGAAATAAGAAGTAAGAACTTACTTTGTATGTGTTTGACACTGTGTACCTCCAAGAGTTGGTCCCGTCAGCCATGTTGGAGAAAGTTAATCCTGTACTTGACACTAGCTACAAGCCTTACATCAGTGATGGCAACCAAGAAGTCAATGACAAGCCCAAGTTCTATAGAACTACAGAGGGAAAGCTGGTTCTAAAGAAGGTTGCAGCCTTCTACAACAAGGTGCCCATGCCTTGCAATCCTGTCACTAATCAGGATCCTGGCTTGTCTGAACCCTCAAAGTGTCACAGTAGGTTCCATCATGCCAAGTATTATCCGCCCAAGCAAGAAGGCTCAAAAAGCTGTAAAACCTTTATCAAAATTGACCAAGTTAACGGATTTAAATAAAACAGTCAATCAAAAATGGGTTATGGCTGCTCCAGTCTGTCAGCTGAAACCAGTTCCCCCTTGCAAATTGACATTGATAAATTGACGTAATTTGAGGGTCACCTGATATGAGCTTGTCAATCAGCATGGTCATCAGAAACTAGTCACACAAGGGTTCTTTGCAACCTGGACCAGATATGTACTTGACAATGTGGAAGGAATAGGAGGTCAAGACTCAGGTGGTATTTCTTAGTCAATTTTTCTGATATATATTGAATAATTTTCACTGTTTCAACTCTAAGAGTTGAGTCCTCCCAAAATTTTACTCAATAAAAATTATTTATCCCAAGTTCTAATTTTAAATTTTAAAAAATTCATCCTGTGGTTGGGTTGTTACAATATATTCCATACAATCTGATTCTCAACAGAATCATTTCTTGAAGATTGGGTCCTGCAGTTGGAACTTTGTTGTTGGTGCACCCAATGTTAATTTTGCGCCAACCAATTTTACAGCTCCTCCCCCATTCTTGAAACTGAAAATTATGTTGCCTCCCAATGTTCAGAATTTTATTCTGAAGATTTGTTGATGTTGTCTCAGGCCATTTATCTTGGGCTACTTTGGTTAGGATTAATTGTTCTGCTTAATCCTGGTATTACAATTGAAAATTTCACAAAAAGACATTTGAAGCTGTGTTGGTGGTTAATCATTAATTCTATGTGGATTTGGGTGGTAATTCCCCATCACTTAGAAACAGTCTCATACTATCCCGCAATTTCTGTCACATTACTCAACTCTTCTACATCTGAGTTTTTGGAAGCAGTTTGTCATGAATTTGTGTTTCTTTTCTCCTGTTCTGTTGAGATATATGCATTTACCATGTTTATTTGTATCAATTCCTTTCTGAGCTTTCAGTTTGGGCTTTTTTTAATTTGTGGTTTCCATCTCCAGTTGCAGTTGTTGAGACTGGATCCTCTGTTTCCTATTTCCGTTGTGTCATGACATTTTGGTGTCTGGATTATTTTCCTGCTCCACCCACTGATGAAATTTTATGTGAAGTTTTGTCAGCATTACCATTTTATTCTGGCTCAAGCCTTAGTCACAAATCCCAAGTTTACCATGTGACAACAAAGGTTTCTGAAGATGCTTGTGAATGGTTGTTGTCCGCGGTGGAGTACAATCCACACGTTTTAACTGAAAGAGCATCTCTATATCCTCTGTTAAAAAATTTGTGTGTATCTATTGAGGAGCTCAAAGTATATTGTAAGCTGTACGCCTTCCATCAGGGTACTACTCCGCTTTTGATATTCCTTCCTCAGTTTCTTGCCTACTGCCGTACAATTGATGTTCCTGAGGTAAATAAACTCTCAGTGTTGTGGTTAGAAGTTGACCAGACTGCCCAGGACTTGGCAGTTTGGTATTTCCCGTTAACCGCAACTGAGCTCTGGTAAGCCAAAATCTTTCTCTGGTCTCAAATCCGTCCACTTCCAAGCAAGGTACATTGGTAATTGAGGATAAACCTGCTGCGCACTCCTAGTTTTCTGGTCCTTGCTCTGAAGTAGTTCCTTCCAACTAAAGCCAAGATTGTTCTCCCCCTAGCCTGTCTCAGTTGCAATTGGCGGTGATGAACAAAGCTGTTGATGTAAAAGAGCCCCAGTAGTGTCTGGTCCTGATAGTTCCTTGGCAATGCTTCAGCATGCTGTACCTGCAAAGTCTTCTGTGGCTACGTCCAAAGAGTTGCCCCTTGTTCCCATTGATTGTGATAACCCTGTTCTTCCAGCTGCTATCCAAGAGATGATCAAGTGTTACTTCCAGGAGCATCCTGCCTCTTTAGCTGCTGTCTGTACTGCTGATGGAAAACAAGACCCTGCCAAGATTGCCACCTTTGCTGCAAATAAATCTACTTCTGGTTACTTCTTGTTTTATGGCAGCATTGATACTGGTCAGACTATCTATCAGTCAGCCATTTTGTTGAATACAGGTGCTTCCAAAAACTTCATGAGTGTGGAGACTGCCAACTTGCTACAACTCAAGTACCACCCAGGAACGCTTGTTAGGGGTGGGAACTGTCAGATGTTTCCCTCTTTCCAGATGAAGAAGCCAGTAACCTTTGTAGTTTTGGGTCAGTCTTTTACCACTAGGTTCTCTGTTTGCTCCTCCCTGATGTATCCTATCATTTTTGGTGTGAGTTGGTGGAGAGATCATAATGTATCCACCTTACTGAAAGAAAATGTGTTACAGGTGGAACACTCTTTGGGTATATCTATTTGTATTCTGCTGTTAGGTATGTCCAAATTGGAGCAATCCTCTCAGACTATTCAATTGGTTCCTGTCCCTGTCCCCGCAAGTTTGAATTTACCTGCATGTTTACAACCTTAGTCCAGGGCGTTTGACGCTACCAGAGGCAAGGTCCTCCCCAAGCACACTCAGTTTGACTTTGACTTTAAAGTTACCGTTGATCTGATTTGGATTGCGTCTCCTATTTACCCTTTAACCTTGAAGGAAGATGCATGTTTGGAAGAATGGACTTGTGACATATTGGCAAAGGGCTATATTTTTAAAAAAAGCTTTGTCAATTTGCTCTCTGTTGTTGTTTGTTCAAAAGGCTGACGGGTCTCTTTGTCCTTGTGTTGACTACAGGAACTTAAATAACATCACAATCCCTGATCCCTATCCTTTACCTCTCAAAGCACAGATCTCTAGGTGTGTTGAGAAGCCAAAGGTATTCTTGAAACTTGATCTGTTGAATGCTTTCAATCAAATCAGGATTGCAGAAGGAATGGAATGGTTGACAGCATTCAGAACCAAGAAGGGTATCTTTCAGTTCTGGGTAATGCCTTTTGGATTGAAGAATGCTCCAGCTTGCTTTCAGCAACTAATTGATTCCATCTTGGGGATCTCCTGGGTGTATGTGCCATTGTGTATATATGTGATATCTTGGTATTCTCTCCAGATGAGGAGTCACATAAAGCCCATCTGTCAGCAGTTGTAGAGCGCATCTTCCAGGCCAACTTAATCATTAAAAGAAGCAAATGTGAATTCTTCAAACATAAGGTTACCTTTCTGGGTAATATTATCTTTGAGGATGGCCACACCATTGCCCCTGACAAGGAAGCTGCAGTTTGAGAGTATGCTACGCCTGTGACAGTATCCCAACTCCATAGTTTCTTGGGTACTTGCACGTTCTTGAAGAAGTTCACTCCATACCTTTCTGAAGTGACCACCCCATTATATTTGGCTAGTGGTAAGACAACGTTAGTTTGGACGCCTGAGTGTGCAAATGCTTTCACAGCAGTCAAGGCTCTTTAGGTTGTTGTCACCTGTGTTGAGACATATGGATCCTGAGCTTCCTTTTGTGGTTTCCACAGATGCATCCAAATATGCTGTGGCTGGTGTGCTGTTGCAGATTGCTGGCAACGGGATTGAGAGACCAGTAGGGTATTTCTCCCAGAAGATGGAAGCTCGTGAACGCAATTACATGATTTACAACAAGGAATTGTTGGCTGTTGTGGAATTGTTAAAGCATTGGCATTGCCATCTCATGTTGGCACATCATTCATTTGTAGTAAGAACTGACCACAAAGATCTTCTATATTATTGACAACCCAGGGTTTTGTCAGGTTGTCAATCCAGATGGCATGGTGACCTGACAAGATACAAGTCTGCTACAAGTTTATTAAGGGATTGGACAATCACTTGGCCAATGCACTAAGCAGGAATCCTTCCCATCTCCCAGATGCTAGTATGGATGCTGAGTTTAACACACGTACTATGATTCCAGATGAGGCTGGGATACCTTTTGTATTGCCTTCACTTGCTACGCTGGCCACCATGTCCTTAACTGAGGGTACAGACCTGGACTTGTATTCCAAAGTTAAGTTTCTGTAACCTTTTTCCAAAGGTTATGATAGGCTATTAGAGCTAGCATGTGAAAACCCAGTGGGTCAGCCTCAGGGTTATCATAAGATAGGTCCTGTACTATATCATCAAGGTTGCTTGTGGGCCCCAGAAGGAACTATTTGGGATAAAATCATGGAGACTCATCACACTTGTCCAACGGCAGGCCACCCAGGGAAAAACAAAACAGTGGAATTAATCTGCCGCCAGTTTTCCTGGAAAGGTTTGACAGTGCAGGTGGCAGCTTTTAATTGTGATTGTCTAGTATGTGTTCAATCAAAGGAAAGCTGGAACAGGACTACGGGTTTACTGGTTCCACTGCAGCCTGCTGCAGGACCCTGGATGTCTGTGTTGGTGAATTTCATTGGTGAACTTTCCAATTCCAATGGGTTTAACACAATCATGGTGGTGGTAGATTTCTTCACAAAATGGCGCACTTTGTACCTTGCTCAACCACAATTACTTTGGTGGAAACAGCTAGGTTGTTTGTGAATAGAATCTTTTCCCTACATGGCATCCCAATGGAGATTGTGAGTGACCGCGGGCCCCAATTCATTGCTCAGTTCTGGGAAGCTTTCACTGGGATTCTAGGTATCAAATTGTGTTGTTCCACAGCTTTCCACCCCCAATCCAATGGACAAACGGAGAGGGTAAACCAAAGTTTGAAGGTCTACTTATGTTGCTACACTAATGTGCAGCAAGATGACTGGTGTGATAATCAACCCATGGCAAAGTTCACATATAATAACGCCCCTCACACGTCAACTCAATTATTGCCCTTTTATGCCAATGTGGGTTACAACCCTTCTTCCAATATGGGTCCTTGTTTGGTTAGCAACGTGGAAGCTGCAACTGATCAGGCTGCTGCATTGAAGCAGGTTCATCAGGAGCTCTAGGTTACTCTTGCCGCCACTGTGACAACTTACAAGGAATATGCAGATCACAAGCGCCAGGAGGGTCCAACTTACAGGCCAGGTGATCTAGTCATAGTTGATGCTTGCAATATGAAACTGAAGATTCCCTGTCATAAGTTAGGTCCTAAACAAGTTGGCCTCTTCAAAGTTGAATGTCAAATTGGCCCCTCCGCCTATTGGCTGGATTTACCTCCTGCTTTCAAGATTTTCCACACCTTTCATTAATGTCTTCTTTCTCCTTTTAAAGGTACAGAGACTCCTTCTTCCTAACCCATTCTTGTGGAGGGAGAACCTGAGTACGAGTTAAGTTGTATTTTGGCTTCCTGCAAGAATTGATAATGCTTGGAATATTTGGTGTTGTGGAAGGGCTATCCTGATTCTGAAAACTCCTGGGTTTCCCACTACAATTGTTCTAATTCCCCAGATCTGATTCATGAGTTTTACAAGCGCAATCCAACTGCTATTGGCCACCTCAAACTTACCTTGGCCGCAATGAAACTTCCACCTGCCCACAAGAATTTCTCCTTATCCCATCTCACGGATGGTGGTATTGTGCCCAGGGCTAAAGCAGAGGGTAATGTCACGGTAAGTTCCATCATGCTGGGTATTATCTGCCCAAGCAAGAAGGCTCAAAAAGCTGGAAAACCTTTATCAAAATTGACCAAGTTAACAGATTTAAATCAAACAATCAATTGAAAATGGGTTATGGCTGCTCCAGTCTGCCAGCTGAAACCAGTTCCCCCTTGCAAATAGACATTGATAAATTGGCGTAATTTGAGGGTCACCCAATATGAGCTTGTCAATCAGCATGGTTGTCAGAAACTAGTCACACAAGGGTTCTTTGCAACCTGGACCAAATATGTACTTGACAATGTGGAAGGAATAGGAGGTCAAGACTCAGGTGGTATTGCTTAGTCGATTTTTCTGATATATATTGAATAATTTTCACTATTTCAACTCTAAGAGTTGAGTCCTCCCAAAATTTACTCAATAAAAATCAATTATCCCAAGTTCTAATTTTAAATTTTAAAAAATGCATCCTGTGCTCGGGTTGTTGCGGTATATCCCGTACAATCTGATTCTGAACAGAATCATTTCAGGAAGATGGGGCCCAGCATCTGGAACTTTGTTGTTGGCACCGCAAAATGTTAATTTCATGCCAGCCAATTTTGTAGCTCCTCCTCCCATCCTGGAAAATGAAAATTGTATCACTTCTCAATGCCCAGAATTCTACGCTGAAGATGCATTGATGCTTTCCCAGGCCATTTATCTTGGGCTACTTTGGTTAGGATTAATTGTTCTGCTTAATCCTGTTATTACAATTGGAAATTTCACAAAAAGACATTTGAAGCTGCGTTGGTGGTTAATCATTAATTCTATGTGGATTTTGGTGGTAATTCCCCATCACTTAGAAACGGCCTCATACTATCCTGCAATTTCTGTCACAAAAAGACTGCCCAGAAGCACATTCCAGACATCAAGCACATAATCCTGCTCAGGCTTATGTGAGAATCTGGCAACTACAAGGTGGCCACAGCTCTTGTTGGGGTGGATCCCAAGTACGCCTCCAAGACCTTCAACAAATTCATCAATACTGACCATGTCCTTGCCGTGGAGAAACCCCTGCGTGTGTCCATCATGATAACCAAGGAGCACAAATGGGCAATCCACCAGTGGGTAACCTAAGATTGCCATCTTGAACTGGCAAATATACAGGCCATGGTCAAATCTACTTTTGGGGTTGAGGCTTGAATTTCCTTTTACTACCATCTGGAAAGGGGATGCACTTTTCCTGGAAAAAGCTTGGGGTATTCTACTACAATAGAAACAGCCCAACCAACATCAGACTTGGAAAAAAGACTCTGAGGCTTACACCGCCCTCAAAGCCAAGGGGACAGTTGAATTATACTATATTGATAAATCAGCATTCACCTTGTCAATTTGCAATGGGTATGGGTATGTCCCCAAAGGCTCAAATGATGGAGTAGCTTGGCGGGCTGCAGTCCACACCACAGCCTATTCAATGGTGGCTCTCCTTGGTCCAAAGGGGATTGAGCTGTATCAAATGATACTAGGATCCTATAACAGCCAGACCTTCCTATCTTTCATTGGATTGGTTAGGAGCACCTGAGGCACACAAGCCTGGGCTTAATCAATGTAATAGTACTGGACAAAGTTGGTCTCCACAAGATGGCAGATATTCTTGCTGAATTTCCACCAATTGACACCAGCATTGCAGTGGGCCCCCAGAAATTGGCCACAGCAAATTTGCGCCTTCTCTTCTTCCCTGCCTATTTGCCTATTCTAAATCCCATTGAGGAAGTTTTGGATGGCTCAATGTCATGAATGATATTTCAATACTTGTATTGAAAACTCAAGAGTTGAGCCCCAGTTCCCAAAAAACGGATCAACCCATCCAGGACAGTCCAGGACCCGCCAACCCGTTAAGTCACAGGCTCAAATTGATGAATTACTCCGCGACCTGCCAGCCTACTACAGAGAATTCCCTGAATAGTTTCCAGTCTGCTGTCAAGCTGGTGCCAATGAAGACCCATATCTACAAAGGAGATGTAACCTGGCTAACAGAGATTGGTGTTGGACCCGCTGCCAACCTGTCCAACGCCAATACTGGAGTTTTGAAACCAACATTAGAAACCCTGGAATCAAACCCTGACCCTCCAAAGACTACTCAAGTCAAACAAAGTGGAAAGGAGACTGCCCACTTGTTAAATTGCAAACCCAAGTTACTCCAAGACCCGCCAGCCTCCCAGAGACAATTCCCCAAATGGTCATCAGATTGATGCCAACCTTGAGCCATCAAAGACCCAAACCTATGCAGAGGTTGCAGCTTACCTTAAGGAGGTTAAAACAAAACCTATTTTTAACTCTGTCAATAATCACCAGCAACTGCTAGTCTTCTGCCCAGAAGGGGTAGTACAATTGAACTACTCAGGTGACATAGTGAACAGTGGCGGCGGAACAAAGCATTGCCATTTCTATTTTCCAGAGCAGGCACAACCTGGATCTGCTGCCCTTGAGACTCCAAGCCAAGACCCATTCCCCGCCAGTGCCTTGTCTGCAAACCTGAACCCTGCAAAAATTGAAGAAGCAAAGTCACATGGTATAAAAACCCTGGCAGTACGGTGAAGACCCCATTGTCATTTTCAATAATAAAGTTTTATGACCCTTTGGTTTGAACAAATCTTACCCTATCTAGTCTTAGTGATCTTCCATCTTAATTCTGGTCAAGTAGACTACCAGGCCACCGCCCCCTCTTGAGCCCAATCTGCCAAATTGCCCCAGGCATTATACCGCCCCCAGGAGCCCCCTTTGGACCTGTGCATTTTACCAAAATACCTGCCCAACCCTGCCTATGCAGAGTACAACTTGGAGACCATTCTCATTGCTGACCCTTTGGCAAGGACTAGAAGTACCAAATACATAGGACGTGAAGGAAAGAGAGTCAAGATACCGCCCTTATTATTCAAGGACAAGTACAACTACCTACCAGTGTGCTTTGTTCCCATGACTCCACCATTAACCCCAAGACCAGACCGCCCCTTGGAACCCACCGCCGCCGCCAAGACCACCTCTACCCAACTGCTTGGAGTACTCTATATTACTTTGACAGGATTGGTGGATTCCGTGGTCCCCAACTCTGGACCCTGGTCCTTGCTCAGCCAATCTTTATCTTATATTATCAAGTTAGTACACATTCTATGTTGGGCCCTACCCGTTGGCTTGACCGCCCCTCACCCCAAGCCGCCCAATGCCTCTACCTATGACTGGCTTCCTGACACTCAAGCAAGTTGTCAAGCAAGGGACCCCAAATTGGGAACAAGGACCTGTTTGATTTGCTCCAGGCTGAGATCTGCACCCTCCCAGCTTTAATTGCAGCCAAATTCTATGGCCATGCTGATTTATTCATCCCCATGTGCCTTGCCAAACAGCCAATCAATTAAAGGCTTTGTGTTTTCAATTTTTTATATTCTCTAATTTACTATTTAAGATTTATTAATAATTGTTTTATATTTAGAAGCTTCCAAGCCTGCAATCACATTCAGCTGGACCATCAATGAAGGTTTTTAATTTATGTTAACTTATTTTATTATGGTATCTGGGGCTATCCCAAAACTTGATACTGGATTATGCATATAGATTTATATCACTCTTGTCAAATAAATATAAAAATGAAATTAAAAAAGTTAAATGTAAAGTACACACAGTGGAAGTAAATTTTGTTAAAGTAAACATATTTATGCTTTTATGAAGACCTCTTGTGGGATTTTTTTGCAAAACTTGTTTGCTAAAAAATAATTTAAAAATTATTTATAATAAAAATCATCTGAAGAGTAAAGATATTTATTGGAAAAGGGAGGTTGAAGGACGCCTGTAATGTGTTCATTGGTATGTACCCATCCAGCAATGGAGGTAGCACACAACCTCCACTGCCACACCGTAGACAGTGGATACACCCTGATTAAAATACTCCCGCCTGCTGGTGAAAGGAAGTAGGGTCAGGTGGGAGTTCAGGAGCAGCTTTTCAGGTGGGGCTGCAAACCCGTAAACACCAGCCAGGACCAGGGTGTCCTGGATAACATGGCCACCAAGCCATATCCAGGGGGACCTTCTTCCCATCTAGGGAGAGCCTGGCCTTGTCTATCCTGAGAAGGATCCCATCCAGGTCCTCTACAGAAGCGCCCATCCCAAAGTAGAATAGGAACCCCAGGTAAACAACCAGATGAAGCCTTTGCCCAGCAAAGGTTTCCATAAATTTGCACAGTTTATTGTAGACAGTACTAATCTTCTTCTCATGCTTGGTCTTGCCAAAGATAATATCCATAGCCAGAGGGATCCATGTCTTGTTGGCACTCCAGGCCAGCCCAAAAACGGCCAGGAGAATTTTGGTTTTCTTGACAGCTGTTGCGTCTGCAACAGCCAATTTACCCACTGCATGCCCAAAGTTCTCCAACAGGTAAGACAGGGTGTGCTCCACTGGGAAGCAGAAGCAAGCAGCCACATGAGCCCATCCCATCTCTGTTGTTTTCTTGAATGGAAGAGTCACCAGGACGTCCCAAACAAGCTCAATGGAGTTTACAAGTAAACTCCACTGAGGGATACCAGGTCCAGGCGGACCAGTTGGGCATCCTTGTAGGCAGTAACTGCCCACTCAGATGCCCCTTCATCATGTGTAAGCTCAGCCAATGCCTCCTGCAACATCAGGAAGGATCTGTGGATGTGGTCCTCCAGCTTCTTTAATACAGGGGGGACAAAAACAGCTGCCTTGCCACATGATTGGCGTAGTTGGCGTAGAACGTGGCGGGGACAAAGGGGACTAGGACCTGGCAGATTTTGCCGTCTATATTTTTTATAAAAAAAAATAAGTATTTGAAATTTTATTAATTTTTTATTAGGTTACCTTCTTCTATGATTTCCTTGCCTGCAGCCTCTGCCAGTTTGGCCATTCTTGGCACAAGCAGTTGGGCAGCAATTCTGGATCCTCTTTTCTTACGCGCTTTGCAGGTTTGAGGTGGGCATACATCTCAGGGTTGTTGACCCAGACAGACAGTGCAGAGAGGGCAAAGGGCTTAAACTGGAGGCCCTCTACAATTGACTTCTGGATGTTAAGAAGACACTCAATAGTCTTCTCAGGGGTGTTGGGCATTTTGGTCATTAATGCCTGTGATGGATCCAGGTACAACCAGTCCAACTTATCATTATCCTGCCCTTGACTCTTATTGCCATTACCTTCCTGTGACAAAGCTTTGAGGAGCTTTGCCTCCAGGGAGGCAACTTTATGGGAGAGCGCTTTATTGTCATCCCAACAACAAGCCATGATCTCAACACTCTTTTCCTCCCTTCCTCTTAAAGCCTCAATCTCACAATTTGCCCTGGCTTTCACCTGTTGTAAAATTTTGTCAAATCCTACTAACAGGTTCCAAGAATTCCACACATAGATTCAATTTCCTTGAGTGGTAGTCCCTTCTTTTGCAAAGTAATTTAAATACAATTATTCAAATTCAGCTTTTACTTCTGCTGAAGCCTCCTCAGGCACAGTCTTGGTGACCTCCAGACTTGCCCAAGCTTCCTCCAGCAAACTTGTAGGAACTTCTTTCCTGGCAGCAGCAGTTTTAATGCAAAGTACTCCAAATTTTGCTCTTTCAAACAATAACAAAATAGACATAACAATTGAAAAGTAATTGAGGGGAAAGCGCCAAAATTGACAATATCTTTATTAAAATTTAGCTCTTTTTGCTTATATATCATTTGGGGCATATTCAGCTGAAAACCCCACCAATTCCTGAATCAACCTATGATTCATCACGTGGTCTATGATATTTGAGTCATCCAAACCTAGATATTTCCCTAAAAGATCCCCTGTAATTCTCAGCCTATGAGAATTAACCTACAATGAGAAAGAGTCACCTGACATTATTCATCTCAATGTATCAATTTGGAATGGAACTCCTTCAGCTCCTGGTGCCAAAAACCCTGTAGAATACACATATTCCAAAACTCAGCTATCAATGTTCCAACTGGGAACCAGCTGATCAAACCTAAATCCCTAGACATCATTGCCTTTATTTAGGTATCTTTGCATTTAATAGTTGTTTGCATTAAAAACTCATTAGAACACTTTGAAACTCAAACCAGGTGCCACCGCGGCGCCCAGAAACTTTCCCAGGCAGCGCCACGGTGCTCCAGCACCTCAGCGCCTGAAAAATTCACTGGGCGGCGCTTTACAAATCAATTAGGCATCACAGCGGTGCTTTTAACCTAATAAATTTGCCAAATCAGCGCTTTTAATCCAAATTTGGGGGTTTGCCTATGGTTAACCTTACCCAAATTTATTGACACAGTCAATGCAATTAAACAATATAAGTAAATCCTCATTAATTATATTCCCATGAATTTATTAATTGATCTTCCTGGTTAATTAAATTGTTTTTGAGACGCCTAGACCCCAAGATTGCTTTAGCTAATCTTGCCTCAATTTTACTAGTTAGCCTGGCCTGACTAACAACCCAAATTCTATTCTTTTATTAAATATAGATACCAAGTTTCCAGTAATCTTTATCTGAAGAATTCTAGTCAACCCTATTTACATGAAATAAACAGCAAAAAACATAACATCTTTATATTTTGGAGTATTTATTTGGCTAAATACTCAACAGTGACTGTTGTACGGTCACAATGCCTTTGTGGACACCTTGTCAATTTTTTCCCCAGTGAGGACAGCAGCCTTGACTTTTTCCTTGACCTTGCGGTCAATTTCTTTGATCTCTGCATGTAAAGACCCAACAATTGGGGGAGTATTCTAGCAAAATAAGGGACCAAGTTGGCAACTTGGAAGCCTGTGAGTGCCGACACAATTGGATAGACTGTTGTCATCAATCAAAAGACTTTGGTGTGCACGTTATAGCGTCCAAAATTACCGGCAAAATACGTGAGTAAGTAGTTATATAGGTGTATATGGCTACGGACTGGGTGGAGTGGGGTGATAATAGCGTGGGCCAGGAGTACTGCTTGGAGGAGTTTAGCTGCGCTGGCCCCTTGTAGAAATACTTGCCAGGTGGTTTGTTGAATGGTCCATGCTGGTGGTTATATTGGTGGCCCCCAATCCCTAGGCAGGCTGTGAGGACAGCTGAGAAGATTAGATGATTCATCTTCTGATCCTGGGGAAGGGCAGACAAAGCTTAGTGTCTTTTTTTTAACTTCTGGTAGATAAATTTTGGATTGATTTATGTGATACTATTGAGGGGTAATTTCACTCAATGATAGCATAAACTATCATCAAGTGATTTGGCTTTATTATATACTATCATCCTTGTGGGGCATGAATAGTGCAAAACACTGGACAGGGAACCCCAAACACTTGGTGTTGTCTGGAATTCCCTTTTGGGAGGGGAATTGGAAGTGGTGTGCAGGCAATGAATTATTACTTCTGGGCTTGCATTGGTTTAGTGTATCATTGGATGTTTTCATGCATCTAAATTTGACTTCTGCAGTTAATGCAGGAATGGTTGTGTTGGGCAGCTTGTCAGCCCCTCCCAAATTTGGTAGATTCCAAATTTGGGCAGCAGTTCCCCCTCCTTTTAGATTTGGGGAAATTGCCTTTTTGGGTTTCCCCATTGAGTAATTTACCCATTTGGCGGGGTTGGACAGCCCTGCTGTGGGGGGTGCGCCGTCCCCTGCCGGCTGGCTGGCGGCAGGCGCACACAAGTGGCTGGGGTATAAACCCTGTTTTCCTCAAAATCACATTTTTTAATTTTTGAATCTTTGGCCTGCCGTTTTGCAGCAGTTTCCCCAATCTGGTGGAACTGCTGCAATTTGTTATTTTGCTCTTTGAGCTCAATTGTGGATAAAAGTTTATCCTGATACAAGGTGTTGTTGGGAATATTCCTGATACTGCAATTGCAGAGTCAAGGTCTTTAAGAAGCTTCTCCAATTCTCTCATTAGTTTTTTACTAATCTTTGCATATGTTTTTATAGCTTTCACCCCAATAAACTCTGTGTTATTTTGATATTATTGCCTCTTTGCTTATCCCTGTTTGTTTTCCCATTTACTACATTATACCATCTTTTTACCCATTTTGTATATGGTTTACGCTCATCTTGATATGTGTTGTTTGCTCTGTGTTGGAATTTCTTCCATAATCACTATATTATTTTTGGCACTTAAACACAGCCCCTTGTGAAAATATAAACAACAATTTGGTGATCAGCTAAATTTGAATTAGAAAATTATAGGTTAATTGTGTTTAGATTAAGTTGTTTCTGATCCAAATTCAAAACCTTAATGATAAACTTTAAGCCAATCAAGAGCCAAGTGATAAAGTGATTGTTGTGACATAAAGGGTCATTCAATAATTCTTTAATGTATGTGTGCTAATTAATATGATTGGCTGGTTGTTTTGCCATTGTGCGCCATTGCTGCTGTGGCAAGTTGTTGATGGACTAGTGCTAACCCAGCAGCTAATTGGGCACTAGTCCATCAACAACTTGCCACAGCGGCAATGGCGCACAATGGCAAAAAACCAGCCAATCATATTAATTAGTGCACATTCATCCAAGAATTATTGAATGACCCTTTATGTCACAATAATCAATTTATCACTTGGCTCTTAATTGGCTTAAAGTTTTTCATTAAGGTTTTGAATTTGGATCAGCAACAACTTAATCTAAACACAATTAACCTATAATTTTCTAATTAAAATTTAGCTGATCACCAAATTGTTGTTAATATTTTCACAAAGGGCTGTGTTTGGGTGCTAAAAATAACTGTGTTCTGGATCTAGATAACAGCATAGTAAGTATATGATTTTATAGAAATAAACAGAACATAAAGAATAAAACCAACTATAAACATAAAGATTATGAACAATCAAAATTCAAAATAAAGATACTATAAATAGAACATGTTTGGCAACAGGGAGTTTATTGGGGGAAGAATGATGACTAGTAGGTGGAATAGTGTGGGAAGGAAGGCGTAGAGCCAGTGCTGGCCTGAGGGGTCTATGATTGAGTGGGTGGGGCTGGAAGGTGGGGGTGGTAGTGGCGGGGGTAGAGGCGGGGGTAGAGGCAGGAGGATTGCGCGTGATGGCTGCTATATACTGCTCATTGTACTCCTCATCAGTCATTGGCTGGATGGGCTGGTAGGTGGCAGTGGCATGGGATGGGAGGCGCTTATCCTTCTGTGATTGGTTGCCCATATTCACGTGGAAGACAATTTGGGCAAACAAGTCTGCCACCATCTGGCAACCAAAGAGAGACTTGTGATTGAGGACCCCAAGATAAAGATTGTTAAAATCCTGAGGGCGGCACTCCTGTAGTGTATCTCCAATGTTGAAGAAGACAACATCTGCTAGATGGATGTCTGTGTGATCAGCTGTGTACAAAGAGGCCTGGTGTCCACGTTCCTGGATGGTCTCAAGGGCCGTGGAGCTACCCTCCATCTGGTGGCTCAAGAAAACTTAGTGAGTAGAATTCAAACTATCTCAGGAGTCAAGTAATTCACCAATAATGAGGCCATAATTGTAGCCATTGGTGAAATCTGGGTTTGTCTAATAGTAGACAAAATTTGGCTGAAACAGCCAGAAATGCATCAATAAAAGTTCCCTTCTTGACCTTTTTCCTTGCTTTTTGGGTGGCAGCTCTTCATTGCTTGCCAAAATTTTCAAAAGCTATCAATAGCTTATAGCACAAGATGAACATGATGTCATCTGAAAAACTTTTCAGGCATTGGACCAGGGTGGATTTTATGGCCTGATCATATGGGGAATCCACAGTGCCATCCCATTGGTTGCCAGAAACATTGGTCAATACCCTGATTAAAGCCACCTTTACGTGCATCCAGAGCTGCACCATGTGCTCTGATACCCAAATGCTATGGTGCAAAAGTTGCTTCCGGACCTGGGTCAAGGGAAGCTTGGGGTCCCACTGCAATAGATCAAGCATAATTGGGTAGGCCTTGCTGTTCTGGGACTCTGGGGCCTTCTTGGGCTTCTTGGTTATCCTGGCCAGGTTCCCCCTGTTCATCAGGTTATTGAATTCCTGCATTATGTTGGCTTGGGTGAATTGCAATTGGATTGCAATCTGTTCACAGGACAGACCCTGCAGGTTCAGTGCCACAATTTCCTGAAGAAATTGGGTGGCAATGCTTTGTTGCTTGGGTCGCTGGATCAGGGGAGCTGAAGCCTGATTGGCTGATGGGGGGCAGGTTGGCTGGTGGTAGGAAGTTGTTCCAAATCAAGGTTGTCATCCTTATTGGTTGGTTGGTGGGCAGCTTGTGTGGGGGTGGGTACAGGAGTGGGGGCAGAGCTAGACGCAAAGTGACTATTGAACAGGTCAAAGCCATAGGGATCAGGGGCAGGTATAGGTCAGCTTCTTCATTATCTGCATCAAAGACCTGGGTGTAAATTGGTGCTTTAACACTCTGAGCCTTGCCTCCATTGAAGCTGGCTTGGCTGTTGCTGGCTTGGTTGCTGGCGCTGTCAAAAATATTGCTGTTGAAAACCATCTTAAAATAAAACCTAGGATAAAATCACTAAAAGTAGAAGTTTTTAATTTTGATTTATTTTTATTATAATCTTGAGCCCATATTTGGAAAGTTCTCAAAGCCATTTCATACAAATAAGGAGCCATGAAAATGAATAAAATGACTCTGTTCCTAAATTGGATAGCTGTTGATTGGCTGCTATATTGTTATTTTTCTATTTTAGGCTGCTCATACTAAACATCTTGTGTGACTTCAATCTGTTTTGTGCTTGTGGAATCTCACTTATATATTGCTCAAATTTTGTTTCATTTAGTCCTTCTGTTGGTGCCCCATATGAATCCTGATTGGATTATAATATAATCCGGAATAGCATCCATCCATCTCACTTGTTGTGTCAGTTCATTTCATTTGTGGTTTAAACTACACTGCTTGATGTTTGATATAGTTTTATATAATATGCAGGTGAAATTTTGTTTATTGTTTGATGGTTCATTTATTAACCAAAATATTTAAATTATTTGAATCCTGAATCTTGTGCAACTTGGATTTTGTTTACATCTGAAATCATTTTTTTAAATCTGAGGTATTTTTTGGTTGTAGCCATAGCTTATAAAACTATTGTACTATAATTGAACTGGGTGCAACCAATACCACTATAGATCAGATCCACTTGGTTCTGCAGAAGATCTGCATCAAAAATGGTTTCTGTTCCTTCTGCTGCCTCTGTTTTAATAAACAATTGCACTGAGGTGCTAATAAATAATCTTGAAGCCACTGAGGTAGCTGATAATACAACCAATAACTTGGTTGTGAACAGCACCTCATTTAAGCTGCAGGATTCCAAAATACCAGCAGATTATTATCAAGCTGGAACTTCTAAATTTATCCCCCAATCAACAGATGTTGATCCAAAACCTTATGAATTGATCAGCACTGACCCAGCCTTATACCCTAACCAAGTAAAGTCTCAGGATGATGGAACCAGCCAGTCATTGGCCAGCCGCCAACAGAATTCCCCTGCCCAAGCCAAGTTGCCCAGATACCAATCTTCACTTCCCACGTCACATTCTACTACTTCCCAGAAGCCAGTACCCAAGAGTTGGGACACCAAAAGCTTACAAGGGGTAGCAAGTGGTACATTCAAAGGTAGACCAGATTAATGGTATAAAACCCACTTCCCCATACTCAATTCAAGTGCAGACAATGTCAAATAAAGTGAATGAATCTATTGGGTTTGTTTTCTTTATTAGGATTACAATTTATACACCAATTGAGCAGAAGTCAAACCAGAAGACTAGAGTACTACCCTAGACCCACACCCATGGACTACAAGCCAGTTCCAGACCCTGTAATGGCTGGCATTTCTTATGACTCTCCTGCTCTACCTCTTCCTCAGCCCTACGGTCATAGTAGAGATGGGATAGTCATTATGGCCATCCTCAGTCTGGCTGAAGATGCCATTCCCAACCTTGGTGCCTATTGCCCCTTGGCTGCAGTTTTGCTATATCTGACCTTTTATGCATCTTTCCTATATTGGGCCCTTGTGACCCAATATCCTGATGGTTGGAATTCCCCTTCAGCACCTTGGTACATAACAACTGCCAGCCATGACACTTGAGCTTGCCCGCTTTTGAAGCAAACTGGTGGTAGCCAACCAGAAGCTACCAACAACATGTACCAACCTACTCCATATTTACTAGTGCCAGCTCCAAAAATTCAAATATAGGCCCCATCTAATCAGGTTCCACTCCATAAATTCCTCTAAAATGATCCAGCCCCTCTGACACAGGCTGAAAAGTTTAGTTGGCAGCCAATCAGGAGGCTCCAGTGGTTGTGCTAGGCCCCTAAGTTGAATTGGGTCCCTTAAATAACAAGCATGCTCACTATGTATCACTGCTTGTCAATTATTATATAAATGGTTTTAATCTTTCTATATATTTTTTTATTGAGGACCTTTTTGTGGTCTTTGCTGCTTAACAAATTTAGTTTTAAAAACTGGCTTACTTTACCTTGATCTTGCTCTCAGTATCTTCTGGTACCCCTTCCTGTTTCTTTAGAGTAAGTGTTATTGTACTGCAACAGTTATTACCTCTGCCTATTTTTGGTTTCAAAATTGAGTTCAAACTTAATTTTAAGTTAGTGTTTTATATAAAAACTTACTTGAAGTTTATAATTTCTGTGTTCTGTTTTTGCATTTGCTTCAAATTTGAAGTTAATATACACCAGGCTCTCCTTCTGGCTTCCTTGGTGCCTGGCTTCTTCTCTGGATTTGGTTTAGTTGCAAAATACTTTCTGCACTATTGCTCTCCCCCTCTATCAGTTTCTGTTACAGGAAACCCATTAAAGTGTCCCAAATTTCTTGGAGATTTTGAAATGTGGTTTCCAGTAGTAAACTTTCTGGTGTTCACGCTGGCTCTAATTATGTTCTTACTTTGGATCACCTCTCCCAGTTTATGGCAGAGATTGTACTCTTCTACCCAAATGATAAGGAAAGATATCTCTAGGCTTCTGTACGCCTTGGATGATCTCCCAGGTAGGGCTTGGGGCTTTCTCTCCACTGGAGAATACTTGATGAAAAGTCTTACCTCAGACAACACCAAAATCTCTCTTAATTGGCCTGTTTCTGAAGCTGCTTCTTCTGAGTTGTTCCTGGCTGCTGCCCCCTCCTATGAGAGACCCCCCCTTTCTAAGAGCTGGCATTGCCTCTGGTGACTGGGTCTGGGCGCACACCCTGGCTGTTGACAGGCATGTTGCTGATGGGGTTGAATGCTTACTTCTCTCTATTTTCTGCTTACATGTCCCTGTGGACCCCCATCCAGTGACTATCCTGGTGTTACACTAGGTTATATCCTGGTGAGTTTCCCCCCAGGATGAGGGCCAAGATTATTTAATTTAGCTCACCTTTTTCACAATACTCCACACACTACCAAATAGACCCAACATAGACTATAATTCTTCTGCTGTACCAAATAAGGACCAATTATATTTACAAGACCTACATATGAATATTTACTTCAAGATAGCCTTGTTGCCCTTCACTTAAGCTTACTACCTTTTGGTTTACATGTGGGGTTCTTTTAAAAGATTCAATTATATTGCCAAGCTCACCCAACTTATGATGATTTTATGACCTGTAACATTTCAGCTGACAGGCTTTTCATTCAGCCAGGTGCCCAGATTATTGTCATCACAATTCCCTATCATATATGGGTTTTATATATACAGTAGTTTTAAAAGCTATGGCAACAAGCAAAAAAAATTCATATTTAAGCAAAATGAACTCAGATTTAAACAAAATTGAAATAAATACAGATCTATTGTAAATCAATATAAATTTGTTTATTTTCAATTTTTTTAAATCTGAGTTCATTTTGTTTAAATCTGAATTTTTTGCTTGTTGCCATAGCTTTTAAAACTACTGTATATGTTAATAAAGCTCTTAAGAAAAATTACTATATCTATTAGCTTAGACCTTTTGTTTGCTATACAAAAGCTTTTAAACCTGTGGAAATAAGCAAAAAAACACCCTAGAATAAATTAAACCCAGTTTGAAAGCAAAATTAAATGGCACCAAAACCTATCATTAATCAAAATAAATTAAATTTTTTAACCCTTATTTTTAAATAAACTTTCTGTTCTAGGCTGGATTTTTTTGTTTATCTCTAAAGCTTTAAAAGCAATTATATATCCTGTATTAGTGGTAAACCAATCTTATTATTATCTTTTAAATTCTTAGTGTCAGGATACCAGGAGTACCAAGATTCCCCTTCAGGTGATGGAGGGGTAGATGCAGGTACTGGTATAGCCTACCAGATGTTGGGACTTAACTGTACCAGGTAGGAGAGTGCCTTCCCAGCCACAGCCCAGAGTCCTGCCGCTAGCAAGGCAGAGTCAATCAACCCTGTAAGTGCCAGCTAAAATGCTCCCAGGAATTGACTACTCTGGCCAGTGGCATCAGAAGATGGTGGGGTTGAGATGGTTGGTTTGGGTGCCAGGGGTGGTTCCATTGGGACTAAGTAGGCGGCAGGATTATTGTATTTCCCATTGAAGATCAAAGGGTATATAGTGATTTATTTGCTGCCACAGATTATTTGATAAGGATCATTGAGAGCGTCTGGGCGAGTGTACCACTGCAAGTCTTCCAAGACCCAGGGTCCAGGGCTTGTGTTCAGGGTTATGAGGATACTCAGTAAAATGCACATGATCAAACAGAGTATCAGGAGGGCAGTAGGAGTCAAATGCTTCTGTTTTGTCAACTGGCACTTGGCTTCCAATCTCTGTGGATGAGTAATGGTGCTTAGGTGATTGCAGATGGAAAAGTATCAAAAATAGGTATGGAAGCAGATTGGTGAACCAAAGGTTCATAACAACTTTTATTTGGTAAGGATGACAATACAGAACTTTTTCAGGTGCTTCTGGTTTATATAATCATTCACATGCAAGTGCCTCTGGGCATTCTTCTGGTGCTATCTGGGTGACAAGGTTTGGCATCTCAAATTCTGCTGATTGGTTGGTTGGCTGCTTCATCATCATTTTCGGGGTCTTCAGGAACAGTTGCTTGGCTTTTCAGTGGTCCATCTTTTCCTGACTGGTCATTGGTTCTGGCAGGGTTGGCTGCAGGTGTCATGGGCTCATTTTCAATTTGATTATCATTTTTTTACTGGCTTGACAGGCATTTTTGAGGCAAAAGAACTTGATTAAAAAAGGGGTTCCCTTTTGGGAACCCCAAATTACTAAATGAAGTGTGGGCTTGAACAGGGAGTTCTGGGAGCTAAATTTAGCTTGCCCAGGCCAGCCAAACCCATCAAGGCTTGGGCATAGCTTTTGAGGCCCAGGACGGGCCCCACATCTACTACCAGAGCGGGAGTGGTTCCTGCACCTGGGTATTTTCTTTTCAAAGCAAACCCAGGTGCAGGTGAGCTCCCACCACCCACTCCCCCCGCCTGGTGGCTGGGAGCGGGTTTGAATCCTGTACTGGGATTTGAAATTGTTACTTTAGTAACACTTAGCCTAACTAAGTCTAGGCTATCATACCATCAGCTGCAATGACATGCCTTATTATGTTAGATTTTTTATGTGTGTGGATTATTGTGTTACTTTTTGTACTCATAGAAATAAAAATATTTTGATTAAGCTGATTTATATTACAGTTAGAACATAATAATACCTGAAAGTGTCAAAACAGTTGTTTTGAAGCACAGTAAGACTTTGATTTAACTGATGAGATGAAGCCAAGATGTATCAAGCTGAGTTTGCCAGCTGAAACCTCACAGCTAATTTATACCAAATAAGGAGTATAACCAATTAAGTACAGAATAGTGCTTCTAAAAGAACAGCTACCTCTAAAACCACATCACAAACATATACAGTAGTTTTCAAAACTATGGTGCTAAGCAAAAAAACTCATCTCTGAGCAAAAATAATTCATCTGTAAACAAAATTAACTCAAATGCAAACTAAATAAGCTCAGATACAAACAAAATTAAAAACCAATAAATTTATATTTATTAACAATAGATTTGGGTTCACTTCTATTTCATTCTGAGATACATTGATTTCATTTGTATCTGAGCTGATTTCATTTACAGATGAGTTATATTTGCTTAGATATGAGTTTTTTTGCTTAGCACCATAGCTTTGAAAACTACTGTAACTTATTCATTCTAAATAAAGGCTTTAATCTAGTCTAATCTATTTTCTCCCCTTTTGTAATTCTGTAAAACAGCACAGTTATGACAAAAGCATAAATTTATTCACAGCTAATCTCTTTAGTCTAATATTAATAGACTGAAGAGTAATTGGTACCTTGGAGATAAGTTGTGCTAAAAAGCTAATGCTCAGATGATTCAGTTACAGTGTAAATGCCAGTTAAGAAGTAAGGGATAAAGAATTATAGCCTTAAATTATTCAAGCCAGTAAACCTACAAATATTGCTACTCTTAATGAAAGCAAAGCTCTTACAGCAAGTTTAAACCTTTAAACTAAAGAAATAATAATAAATTAGAAAAAAATATTTGAAAAAGCTATTAAAACTTTTATGTTATATTTTCTGACAGATTTTTTATATTTTAAGATCTTACTTGGATGAAGTAGCAATTGATTGCTTGCAAGGCCAAGGGTATTGAAACTGCAATCTAGAACTGAAAAAAATCTACAGCCAAAGGTGAGATATTTATTAGAACATTGTTAAAACTACTACCTAAGTTTAAGGGCAAGAGACACAAGTTTAACTTGAGCAAAATGGATAAGCAACTTGCCAGTGAGGTGTTAATCACAAGAACTGTATCTATTTCCTTGGAAATTGATGCTTCTCACGTGAATTAAATTGTGTCATAGGTTTTCCGCTATTTACAACACCGACCTTAGAGTTAGGATTGTCAGGTGTAGAGAAAATAGACTTCTGATTAATTGGTGCTGCCTTGACCTTGCTTTTTTTGGCAAACTTTAGCCAGGCATCCTGCTTCTTCTTCTGTTCAGTTTCTGCTCTGGTAGGCCCAACGGGGCGAGAGGTGTTAGGCTTGCGCCTTTTCTTAGTCTTGGCTTCCTTGACGGGCTCAGGAGGCTCAGGCTTTATGGAATCTGCAGAGCAGTGTTTAAGATCTTCAGGTTTAAAAAGTTCAACAGTATTATAACCAACAAAAACAACAGAATACATTGTTGATTCACCAACCTCTGTTTTAGCAGAAACAACAGCTTGATAGTATACCCCGTCTCCTGCCCACTTGGCCATACATTGATCACCAACCTCAAAAACTGGAAGCTTTTCTTTCTCTGCAGGTGTTTTTTTGAAAGCACTTGCTTGTGATTCTAAGCAAGTCTTAGTTAAATTGATAAGAAGGTGTATATCTTCCCGAAGCTTTAAAAGCTCAGCATTATCAGGGTCCTGAGATAGTGCAAGATTAACTTGCTCTAGTTGAATGGTATAAGTTTGTAAATCTTCCGGAGTCATCTAAACAGAGTGATTAATTAATTGAAGATTATTTGAAAACTTATCAGATATATAAACTTAGATGCAAAGAAGCAAAAGCTTTGAAGCGAAATTTAATTTAGCTCTAATGAAATTCTTTTAAGGCAAAATAAATCTCAGAAAGGTAAAACAGTTTATGTAAAAATGAAAACCTGGTTAGGAGCAGCTATTAGTTGAAGATTAATACAACAGCAATATGAAAAGAGCTTACAATAAGACCGGCTTAATTTCAAGTATACTTTTGTTAAAAATTCCTTGTTTTATTAAGAGGCTTTAAGTTTATACAAAGCTAGCACAGCTTTTTGGTGCTTGTTTCGATTAGCGACGCACTTGGTTCAAGGATGGAGAGAGTACTAATATATGTAAAAGCGAGTTTTTTAATGTCACCTCGAGTTAGGGCTGCTTCGGCCAAACCCTGGGCAGCCGCGGCCAGTTTCTGGCTTCTAGCATCCCCCTGTTAAAGATATATTTTGATATACGTAAATATTATTATTTATTTCTTATCTGAAGCGGCCATAAGCCGAAAGCTAGCCAGGGCTAAGCTGAAGCGTCCCTACCTCGAGTGGGTCAAGCCGTTAAGGATTGAATTGAATCGATTTTTCATTATTTTTCAAATTTAAAGTTGATAGCCAAGCCAAACGCTCGATTTAGCTCATTCTTACATACAACCACTTGTATGCATCTTTGAAAGTATGAAGGACAAATTCGATGGAGTGTGGCCTAAATTATATCAAAATGAGAATATAGGCCATTTGAACCAACTTTTTTTTAAATACTTGATTTTTAAATTAGTGGTTCATCCCATGTAACCATATCAAAGAGGCTTATCTGTACAGATTATCCAACTTCAGAATTTGTGGATTAAAATTGAAAGGGAGCACCAGATCGTTTAGCATACTTTTATATAATTGGATGTTTAAACTCTTTGTTGAGGATTGAATTGACAGAAGAAAAGAGAGCTTGGTCAAATCAAAGAAATATAAAACAAACTAGAGATATTGCAGTTTTCACATCTATGGCGCTAAGCAAAATAACTTAGATTTAAATGGAATTGATTCAGATTTAAGCAAACTCCAAGTATCAGTGTAAAATACACACCCTATTAACAAGGATTTTGGGTGTTAATAGGCAAATGGCTCAACATAACAACAATGAGCCAAATATCAAAAAAAATTGAGATACAGTAGTTCTCAAACCTGTTGAGATAAACATATATTAGTCAGTTTAGAACACATAGATTCAGCCATACATCAAATTCCAACTTGTTAGATCTAAATAGAAGCTAATTCAACAGAAAACGTGTGCTATTTGGCAAAAATGTCCAGCCATACAACAACCTATTCAAACTGAGGATGAATGCTTAACAATTCAACAATGAATGTATCAAACACTGGAGCTCAAGAGTTTCAGTCACATAACACATCTACTATGTTTACTATGTTTACTATGTTTTTTGTGAACACATGAAACTCAGTCACAAAAGTTACAAACTCAATCCAAAAATGAACCCTAATAGCAACTGAAACTGACAACAAAAATATCAAATATCAAAACAAATGAGTGAATCTATAATACTGCTACCAGATCATCCTAATTAAGATGTACAATCTAGAACAGAAAACAGAAATAAACATTATGAGTATTTGTTTCAGGATTAAAATTAGCAAAAAAATCAAATTTATCAAAACATATGATTAACAGTGCACATTTATGACCAAAAATAATTAACATAGAAATTGTAAAACCTAATTTAAAATATGCAGTAGTGACTAATAGCTTTTATGTCACTATATATAGACAGATAAAACTTAAAATAAATAAATTTTATAGATAAACTTATTTTATTTTTATACCAAAAATGGACACATCCCAACAATAGAGCCAAGAAGCTGAAGGAGGAGGCTGTGGATGTGGACACCCTTGTGGGTCAAAATTTTTGAGTTAGTGCTATGCAAGTGCCTACTCAGGAAGGAGACAGGAGAGGTAAAAACATTGGTGAGGTTGCACTTACACAACCAGCTCATGGGGCACAGAGTGCAAGGGCATATAGCATAAATCCCAAGGTCCATAAGCTGACCAGAAAATACACAAAGGTCACCACAACTAAAACAGTAAATGATGTCACCACCAAGAGGGTGTCCTATGTATATGACCCTGTATACCATTGTGATGGTGTTCCAGCTACTACCATGGAGAAGGTGAAGCCAGTCCCTGAAACCATGTACAAGCCTTACGTGAGTGATAACAAAGGGCAAGATGATGACAAGCAGCCAAAATTTTACCAAACTGTGGATGGGCAGCAGGTGCTCAAAAAGATTGCTGCATTATATAGCAAAGTATCTATGCCCTATGTTGTGGCTGAGCCTGTGGAGTTACTCCCCAATGCCAAAAAGCCTAAGTATCACATCATTCCCAATGCCACCCAGGAGACCTTTGCCAGACTCATGGAGGAGACAGCTGACTACAAGAAGGCCACAGAAATTGTTGGTATTTTGGCAAAATCTTACCATAGGCTCTGTAATAACTACCTGAAAACAGGTACTGTTCTCTTTTGGAGAAATCCAAGCGTAAACCAATCCTATTGGTCAAGGAAAACCTGTGAGCCATCCAAAAGTGGATAGACCAGAATTGCCATCTTGAACTGGAAAATATCCAGTCAATGGTTGAGTCCACTTTTGGAATCAAGGCTTCAGTTTCCATGTGCTATCAAACTGTGAAAAGTTTAAGATTCTCATGGAAAAAACTCAGGGGTTCTCTGTACAATTAGAACAGCCCTGACAACATTGCCTACTGCCAGAAATACACCAAAACGTACATGTCACAGTAAATTTCATAATGCCAGGAATTATTCAGCCAAGTAGTAAGGCTCAAAAAGCCAGAAAACATTTAACAAAATTGATCAATTTAATCAACTTGAATCAAACGGTTGACCAAAAATGGGTTACAGCTGCTCCAGTTTGCCAGTTGAATCTGATTTCCCCCTGTAAGCTGACGTTGATAAATTGACGTAATTTGAGGGCCCCCAATATGATCTTATTTATCAGCATGGTCATCAGAAGTTGGTCACTCAAGGGTTCTTTGCAAAATGGATCAGATACTCACTTGACAATGAGGAAGGAATAGGAGCCCAGGATCCAGGCAGTATTGCTTAGTCAAATTTTGATATGTATTGAATAATTTTCACTGTTTCAACTCTTAAGAGTTGAGCCCTTTTAAAATTTTTACTCAATAAAATCAAATATCCCTTGGTCTAACTTTTATTTCAAATAAATCCTGTAGTTGGCCTTCTGCACTACATTCCCTACAATTTAATTCTTAGCCGGATTATAACAGGAAGATGGGGCCCTGCTTTTGGTACTTTGTTGTTGCCTCCGCCCAAGGTTAATCCAATGCCTGCCAATCTCAGATTTGTTCCTCCTGCATTGGAAACTAAAACTCTGGTTATATCCCAATGCCCTGAATTTTATGCTGAAGACACCCTGATTCTCTCACAGGCTATTTATCCTGGGCTCTTTTGGTTAGGGTTAATCATTTTGCTTAACCCTAGTACCTCATTTGGAAGTTTTCACAAAATGGTATTTGAAGCTACATTGGTGGTTAATTATTAACTCCATGTGGATTTGAGTGGTGATTCTCTACCACTTAGAGACAGCTTCTTACTATCTGACAATTTCTGTCACAGTACACCGCACTGAAGGAAAAGGGCAAAGTAAATTTCTACTACATCAATAAATCCTCCTTTGTGTCATTCATGAGAAATGGATATGGCTATGTCCCCAAAGGTGAAAAGAACAGTATGTCCCAGCGTGCAGCTGTCCAGTCTGTTGCCTACTCAATGGTAGCTCTTCTTGGCCCCTTGGTAATGAACTATATCAAATAACCAAGGGTTCCCATAATAGTGGGACCTTTCTGGAATTTCTCCATTGGCTCAGGAGCACCTCTGAGTCACCATTTTGGGTGTCATCAATATCATAATATTGGATAATATTGGCCTCCACAAGGTGGCAGATATTCTTGCAGAATTCCCAGTGATTGAGCCTGGTGTAGAAATTGACTCCCAACAATTGACCACATCCAATTTGCAACTTCTATTCCTCCTTCATATTCCCCATTCCTCAATCCAATCAAGGAGGTCTTTGGGTAGCTAAAGCAAGTAGTCAAGGAAGGGGCGCCACCTGGGCCCAATGATTTGTTAAATCTGCTTTAGGTTGGTGTTTATACCCTCTCAGCTGAAACTGTGGCTAAATTATATGGCCACACTGATTTTTCTCCCTGTGTGCCTCTCCAAGCAGCCAATCAATTAAAGGCTTAGCAATTCCAAACGTTTTATTCCACATTTTTTATATATTTTTTCTATTTAATTTAGTTTATATTGTTGTTCTTTATATAATCCCAGTTGTATACTGTCAGGTATAATAAAATTAACAAAGCAAAGCCAAATGAACAAATAACACACAAAAATAATTATTTTTATATTGTGATTTTATTTAGTTTAGTTTATATTGACGTTCTTTATATGATTCTAATCAAATTCCGGTGGGTACAGTAGTTTTCAAACCTGTTGAGATAAATGTATATTAGTCATTTTAGAACACATGAACTCAGTCTAAAAACAATATTAAAGTAGATCCAAATCTATTGTAATTTAATATAAATTCCTTAATTTTTTTTAATTTTTTTAGACTTATTTCATGTGTTCTAAACAGCTAATATATGTTTATCTCAACAGGTTTGGAAACTACTGAATAATAGAAATTAACAAAGCAAAGAAGGTTGAATTAATGAACAATATGAAATACTTATTTTTATATAATAATTTTATTTGTTGAATATAAATGGGTTGAATAGAGTAGATTTTAAGGAAATTATATATAAAAAACTTAAAATTTTTATTTGGGTTTAGAGATTTATTGGGGGTGTGAGTGGCGGGATTCCAGGACTTGTTGAAATAAACTAGAAATTTCTATTTTCAAAGTGTAAAGTAGTTTTAAAAGCTATGGCAACAAACAAAAATACCTCATATTTAAATAAAAAAATTCAGATTTGAACAAAATCCAACCATCAGGTTAAAATATACACTCTGTTAATAGGGTTTATTGGCGTTAATGGGAAAAATGAGTCAACACAGCAACAAATTGCTCACACGCCAAACAAGACTATTCAAAATAAAATCCAAAATACATGGATTTACAAAAAAATGGTGTGAGTTGACTTTTGGTGTACATATGTTTACTATGTGAGTTGATGAAAAAAATACACCCAAGCACAGTGAATCAAAACTCAGTTCAAAAACAAAGCATCATAGCAACTCAACATGTAAACAAAACCTCTCAGTTGTTGTGTGAAATGAAATGTAAACAAGAATGATACCTAGCTATCTAAAATAAGACATAGGATCTGAAACATAACTTTTAAAAACAGGGCAGGATGATAGCTAGAAAAAAATTCTGTTGACTGATTTTCAGTCAAATTTGATTCATCTATAATTATCTTCATATATAAAAATTTTAACTTTGCAATAAAAAATAAAAAGTTCAAAAATAAAGAAATTATGTTCTATAAAAATTATTATTTACAACTTTTATTGCTTTCATTTTATTTTATTGCAGTTAATTTAATTCAATTAGATTTTTATAAGGTAAAGATTTAAAATCAAGTCTCTTAAAGACAAAAAAATAAAGTTAAATATTTATATATTTAAAGAATAGATTTTATTAGTAAATAGAGTATATTTAATTTTTTTGTTTTATTTCAAAGTTAAATATGTTGCATATGAAAAAATAGTTGATTCAAATTTGACAGAAAAATTGCCAGAATATCTTCCTGTTCCTTAATATCTGCTGTGTTTGGCTCTTGGGAACAACATCCAAGAGGACACAACAGGATTCCTTTATAACAAAAGAATTGTGGTTTGAAGCTAGCCTTGGGTAAGCCTTTGGAGCAAAATTTAGGAAATATATCTTAATTTCCTGGAACAAAAGACAAGGGCTTCCTTTTATAAAAAAGAAAAGGAAAAGGCTTGAATATTATAAAAGCCAACACAAATGTGAATAACGTATTTTTTATTTGAGGAAACAATTCTACTTAAATAGTTGACTGGGAACACTGATCATTCACTAGATAGACAGTGTGGCTGATTGTCATGAATGACATTTCAATAATTGTATTGAAAACCCGGGAATCAAACCCCACCCTCAGGAAATGCCTTGCGTCAACCAGGGTAGACAGGAGTCTGCCAGACTGCCAGTTGGGCCAAACCCTGGGCCGCTGGAGATGCCTTGCCTCAACCAGGAGGAACAGGAACCTGCCAGCTTGTCAAGTATCAAGACTGGACGTTCAATATCAACATTGAGAACTCAAGAATCAAACCCAACCCTTCAAAGGCAAATTGAGTCACCCAGGATAGACAGGGACCTGCCAACTCATTGAGTTGCAAACCTGAGTTGTTGAATTACTCTGAGACCCGCAAGATTCTTAAGGATGATTTCCCAAATAGTCACCAGATTGCTGTTAATCTTATGCCACCAAAGACCCAGACCCACACAGAAGTTTTAGCTTGCCTAAAGGAGGTTAAAACAAGGCCTACTGCTAGCCCTGCCAATGATCACCAGCTGCCGTCAGTCTCCAGTCCAGAATGGGTAATATGATTGGCCTGCTCAGGTGATATGGTGAACAACAGCGGCACAACAAAGCATCACCACTTCTGTTCACCAGAGCAAGCACAACCAAGATCTGCCGCCCTAAAAACCAAAAGCTAAGATCCATGTCCTGCCATTGAATTGTCCACAGGCCTGAAGTTTGCAAAAAGCAAAATGGCAGAATCACCTGGTAAAAAACCCTGGCAGTATGGGGATGACCCTATTGTTATTTTTGATAATGAAAGTTTTATGAACCTTTGGTTCAAAAAAATCCTACCTTATCTATTTTTAGCAATCTTTCATCTCAACTCCAGCCAATTAGACAACCAGGCAACTGCCCCCTCTAGAGATCAACCTTCTGACCCGCCTCAGGCGCTATACGGTCCCCCTGGAGCCCCCTTTGAACCTGTGCATTTTACCAAATACCCACCCAACCCTGCCTACTTGGAGTTCAACTTGGAGATTATATATCATTGTCAACCTCTTGGCAAGGACTATAGAAACCAAAACTATAGGTTGCAATTAAAAGTGGTACATGAGGCCTCCAAGATTGTTCAAAGACAAGTACAATTATCTGCCTGCCTACTTTGTCCCCATGACTCTGCCCTTAATCCCACAACCCAACCGCTCAATGGAACCTTCTCCTGCCACTGAGACCACATCCACTCAACTGTTTGGAGTACTCTACATTACTTTGACAGGATTGATAGACTCTATGGTGCCCAACTTTGGGCTCTAGTATTTGCTTGGGCAATCTGTATCCTATATTATCAAGTTAGCACCCATCTTATGGTGGGCATTACCCACTGGCTGGTAAGATACGCCATCTTGAAATACGGCATATCAAATTTCTGCTATCTCAATTTACTAGTAAAAACGCCATTTTGATTTACGGCATTTTGACTAAGAAAAAACAGTTTTAAATTTTTAGATTTTTTGAACTCCAAAAACTACCCAAAAATTTCCCAAAAATAAAAATTCAAAAAAAATTTCTAGGCTTAAAAATGCCTCAAAATTCCAAATCTGCAATAAAAAATGGGGACAATTAGTAGCAACATAGTTGCGTAAAGCCCAAAAGTTAAAATAATCCCAAAAACAACCATTTTCATATATTTTAACTATAAACTATGCTTTAAAATAAACATATAATTGTACCAAATACCAAATAAAATTAAAATAATGATAAAATTAAAGGAAATAATAGAGAAGATAGAGTGGTGTTTATTGAGGAAGGATCATACATTAGTTGAAAGAGCAACTGAGATAGCTTGGAGATGCTCAAGCTTGCTATCCTTGGGATAGTAGGCAAGGACCACCTTGCTAATCTCTGTATACTTTTTCACCGCTTTGGTTTGCTTGGGGGATCATCCTTGGTCTTGATGCCTGTTTTAAAGAGGCAGGCGGAGATGGCCTGCTGGGTTTTGAGATGCACCATGATTTTGTTGAACTTGGGCTTCTGAACCCAGACCCTTGTGGCAAATTGACTGTCACCCTTCAAGAGAAGAGGTGGTCTTGATTAGGCCATCCTTTACCTTCGTAAAGCAGTTCCACTGGATTGAGTCACCACCCTTTCTGATGCAGCATGCTCCTTGAAACACTCCAACCCATTGAGTTTTAAAATACTCTATGAATGGAGCAAAGGCTGCCTGGTTGGCAATAATGTAGGGATGGCGGAGGAGGGCGTTGTAGAAGGCATTTGTCTCCTCCTTCTGCACAAGGGCAAGGGCAGCAAAGCAGTTGAACATGTCCTTTGCTTCCTTTATGCCTTCAGTGTAGACCAGCTCATGAAGTGCAGAGCACTTTTGAAGGCGGCGGCAGAGTGCCTGCCAAAAGTGAAAGTAGCATCCCTGAGGGGAGCTCTTGAAGACTCTAATAAAAGCATTGGCCTGAGCCTGCTCAAAATCTACTACTAGGTATTCATGGTATGGAAGGCTTTCGGGCTTTTTCTTGATTGGGGTGGCTTCCTCTGACTGGGCCTTTTTCTTGCACCCTCTAGTCTCCTTTGGCTCCTCTTCAATAGTTGGGAGGATCTCATCCAACTTGGCCTTTAATATTGTTAGAGCCTGGACATAAGTTTCAAGCTTCTTATTTGGGAGGAAAAAGAAGACCAGGGGAAGAACAAGATTGCCAACCTGTCCATGGATATTCCAAAGCTGGCTAAAGAGCTTTGGGCAGGTTGAGAATGTTCCATCTGCAAGCCAGGTCTTGCATTTTAAAAGGTTGCAAAGATCCTGGGAGGTAGCAAAGCAGATGATCTGCTCTGGGGCATGTTGCCCATCATTGTGAAGGAAAAATCTCTCTTCATGCTGTGAAAGCTTTTGCTCTTCAGTTAAAATCAACTGGTCAATTGATGTAGCACTGACACCTTCAGTGCTCAGAGCATATCTCTGGTCAGTGAGATATCTCTGAAGTTTTGAGGTGCCACCAACAGTTGCCAGTTGGGTATCATTTAGATTAATGAGTGCATTGTTTATAACCTCAGTTGCAGTTTGGTCTTTGGTGGTTGGTATGACCTGGCAAAGAAACCAGCGGATCAGTTGATACAGTGGATCAAAGGGCTTGGCACAGTCATGCCCAATATTCAGGGCTTTAAAACAAGTGAACTCATAGGTAATAAGTCTAGCTGGACAGCCAACGTTATCACATTTGAAGTGATGCTGACAGATGGGCTTCTTCTCGTTGTTGCAGCTGAAGCTGTAGCCCTTGTGGACAAAGCCAACACCCCCTTTCTTTGTCATAATTGGATAGCTGACAGGGTATGTGGCGGGCACAGCAAATAAGCCATTTCAGTTGTATACATTATGGATGGTATTAAGATCCCAGAGCTCAATTGGCTCATCTGCAGGAGCACCAGGCTCAGGCTCCTGCTCTTCTTCATCCTCAGGCTCTGAAGTGGGGTCAGAATGGCGATTGAAGTTGAACAACTTCTCTTGAGGGTCTGACGGGGAGTAAACAAAAGGAGAATGAGGAGGGGTTGGGCTTGTTTCCTCAGGCTCTGGTGAGGGCGTAGGGGTCTTGGGGGGCTTTACCCTTAGCAGGCTGCTTTTTAGGGGTAGTTTTGGCCATTTTGGCCTTTGGAGGAGTGGTCTTGGACTTTGAGGCCTTGGAGGCCTTGGACGCAGCTTTGTTGATGGACTTGGGAGGCATCTAAAAATAAATTAGTATTAAAATATGAGCAATTTAGGGGTTGTTTTTAAAGAGAAAAACAAGAATGGTTTTAATATAAAAGTATCAATTTTTTTACATAGAATGGTAGAGAAGATCAAATAATATATACTATCAAAATTTCAATGTTTTTTTTGAAAAAATAATTTTTTTATTAGTAACGCAAGTAGGCAAAACTTTGAGGTTTGACTGAAAACTTGCTCTTGAGATGGTGTTTTTGAAGTGACATAATTGAGGTGCTGTAGCTCAAAAACATAATGTTTTTGACCATTTCTTATATTAAATTAACAAATTTACGGTGGAGCTACCTCAACTGGGCCAAAGAGTAAAACTTGAATTTCTCAAAAACTAGCTTATACAACTGGGGTTAAAAAGTACCCAGTTGTTTAGAGGAGATTAAAAAATATATATTTGCAAATTTTCATATGTTTTCTTACATTTTTTATTAATGTTGGTTTTGACGTGAAACTATACTTTTGAAAAGTGGAAAGCAAGAATTGCGGTGGGGGAATCAATATAGCGTAGCCTGGCGTCATAATGTAAATTCAGAACCTGAACGTAAAAATGCGGGATTGTCAAATCCTTGGTCCAAATTTTGAATCACTTTTGTGGGAAACTCAGCTGAGTGAAAAATAAAATATTTAATAAAATCAACCATTTATTTTGATTTTTTTGGTTTATTTAAATTGGCAAATTTCAAATCTCTTGAGCAGATAACTCAACTAACAAAAGACAAAACTCAGCAAACAAATGCAGGATACATGAATCAGAAATGCGGGATTCTAATGTACAATTTGAGATTTCCTGTATTTTAATCAAATCATGGACATCATGTAAAAATTAACAAATCTGAAATTGCAGGATTGTCAAATCCAAGAACCAAATTTCAAATCATTATTGCGAGGAATTTGAAATAAATATAATTTATTGGTGTCTCAAAAAGGATGCTAAAGGATATAGGGTGGATTTGTGCTAATTCTTTTAGGAATCATAGGCATTCTCAAAAATCACCCTATTCCATTTTAGGACGGCTAAAATTTAGATGCTTGATTACAGTAGATTTCAGAAGACGCTAATAATAAAGTAGAACTATATATTACAATCTATCTTATCACATTGTCTTTCCTTTGATGTGTTGATAATGTGTTTGCACTTAATTGGAAACACATTATCAACACATCAAAGGAAAGACAACATGATAAGATAGATTATAATATATAATTCTACATTATTATTAGTGTCATCTGAAATCTACTGTAATCAAGTATTCTTAGTAGCAATACATGAATACATAGTTAGTAAACTAATGGTTTATTCTTTTCCCCTCTCCTTCTTCCTTGAAACAAAGTTTTTGGCCCCCGGCGTAGCCAGGGGCCAAAAAACTTTTAAAAAATTTCTGCGTCATCATGAGAGTAGCTCATAAATCATTATATGGGTTTATGGTTGCTATATTAGTGATTTAGAGTGCAGAATATTGCATCATTTCCAGTTTAGATAACTTTTCATTTCACTTAATTTCATGTCTAAACATGGGTGTTTAGATTGGATTTTTCATTTGATTTTATCCAGAGTGGAGCTTCTTGATTTGGGTTGATTTGCCCCAGTTACTTACTGTACATTAAATTTGGATTCCAGTTCCCGCAATTATTATTTGAGTTTACTAGTGGCATTCATAAGCAATTTGAAATTTGGTTCTTGGATTTGACAATCCCGCAATTCCAAAAAACATAGTAAACTTAATGGAAATGGTTGATGGATTTGAACGCTTCAAATCTGATTCCAGTTAATTCATTTTGTCCATTGGAAATATGCAGTTTGACTTGAACTTTGCAAAGTGTCTATGAGTTCCCGCATTTTTAAAAATTCAAATAAATACTCAAAAAAATCAATTTAATTAAAAAAAGGCTATCCTGCAAAAGTGATTCGAAATTTGGACCAAGGATTTGACAATCCCGCATTTTTACGTTCAGGTTCTGAATTTACAGTATGTAATTTCCCCTTATTTTCCCCTATCCATTGTGCGCATCAAATCAATTGGGTGATGTGAAACTCGGTGGAATTTGAAGTGACGTAAATTGAAATGGCGTAATCACCCTCTTCCATATTAAAATCACTATTAAAATATTTTATTGATGAAACCCTTATCAACGTATCCATGTATAATAAAGCTATAAATAACATATAACAAAACTGGTTTTTTTACCCAGCAATGACAATCACTAGAAGGACTATCATAGTGGCGTTTTTTTAGGTTGTTCCTTTTATAAGTGTCTTAGATTAATACTATAGGAACATCTTCTGGCACTATACCACAGGCTTTATTTTAGTTTGGGTATAAGCTTATTTTAATTTAAGATAGATGGCGTAATTTGAAATGACATAAAGTTGAGATGGCATAAACATGCCCCACACTAAGTGTTTTCATATGTAAATAAAGTTAGCAAAATAAGATTTAATTAATCAGACTTGAAGTGACAGAATTGAGATGGCGTAAATTTGAGATGCTGTATTATAAAAGTATATGTAAATTTTAACTATTTTATTGTTTATTTTATTTTTTTGTGATTCAAAATCACTAACGCAAAAAACGCCATCTCAAATTAAATTTGAGATGGTGTTTTTTGTGATACCGTTTTCAAAATGGCATGTTGTACCCACTAGCCTGGCAGTACCTCGCCCTGAGTCACCTAATGCCTCTTCCTATGCCTGACTTCCTGAAATTATGACAATCCTTTACAAACATGGTAGCTTGGGCCCCAAGATGTTGTTACCACTTGGGGCTACTTGTATGCTTTTTTTATGATAATCACTTATTACACCCATAAGGCAATTACCTCCCTGATACTGTTGTAGCTGTTCTATTTTGGCAGAGTTACAAGGGGGAAATATTTAGAAATCTAGATAATAATCTTTATTGAGAGATACATATTATATAGTCATTGTGAATCTTGGATAACAGGAACATGATGGTGTTGATCACATGGTGGGATGGTGAAGAGGGTGGCCTGATCCTGGTAATGAGTCAAGTGCCAAAACAAGGTATCTACCATAAGGGATCATCATTTGTTCATGTTGTTGGATTTGGAAATTTGAGTAGACTTCCTAGTTTGGCTTCAAGCAACTGGATAATTGGATTGTGGGTCACAAACCTGCTTACTTGGAACCTTGCTGGCAGGTCAAGCCTGCTGTTTTGACACTCACCTGGCTGAAGGTTGGCCTCCTCTGGTGACAAGTTGTCAGGTAGGGCGTCAGGATCCCAGGCGCCTTATTGGACCAGCTGCTGTTTAGTGGCGGGTAGCACAGTCTTGTGTTGTTTCTGTCTTGCTTTGCAGGGCCTTAGGCGGTTGTGGTGGAGGACTTTATCTTGCTTTCAGCTTTCCAAGCCCTTGCACCAGTTTAGTGTTGTTTTTATTTACCTTTAGGAAAATGACAGGGCCCACTTTCTCTGGCTGTAATTTACTTTTTTCAATGTTCATTACCCAGACTTTGTTGCTAACCTCATGTCTTTTTTGGATGGGGACTAAGGTATCCTGTAGGTGTTTTTCTTCTTTTTCTAGTTGGTTGCTGTTGGCCTGTATGATTTGAGGTTCTGAGTGTGGTGGAACTTTACTGGGCATTTCCATCTTGGGTCCTGATAGAGCTTGCATAATATTGATCTGTATGCCATATACTAACTAAAAAGGCTTTTCCTGGTGGATCTGTTCACACAAGTCCGGCATACAAATAGTGCAGTTGGTAGCTGCCTATACTAGTCCTCAGGTCTCCCAGCGGTGAGCTTGGCCAAGGCTTGCATAAGGCTGCCATTTAGCTGTTCCAAATGTACATTGGCCTGAGGACAATAAGGTGTTGTCACAGTGTACTTGACCCCATTCTTGGTGAGGTATACACTGGTATCTTCATAGGTCAATTCTTTGCCTCCGTTGGTTATTGGGAGCTCTGGCTTTCCAAACTTGCTGATGATTTCTTTCCCTATGAATTACTGCACACTGTTTCCAGTATGTGTTTTTACTGCTTTTTCCACTGGTCATTGTGTGGCAAAGTCTATTGCAGTAATGATGTAATTTTTCTCATTATACTTTTCTGGCATGGGGCTCTCAATGTCTAGGGCCCACGCCTTGAAGGGCAGTTGCGTGCAGATAGATAGTACTGACTTTGTTGGGGTTTTGCTTTTTGCAAATTTCTCACATACTTTGCATTAGTCCAAGACTCCCTGAATGTCTTGGTACAGGGTTAGTCACCATGCTTTGTGCTTAAGGAATTTGTAGAGGTTGCAACTTTTTGTGTGCCCTAGGTCTCTATGGTAATGTAGGATAGTGTCAACTTGCTGATGTGTGGAAATATAAGGGATGGTGATTTCATTGAAATTTTTTTGATGTAAGGTTCCATACACATCTGAAAATAAGTGCTTGTTCTTAATGACTGTTTCCTTTGTTATGTCTGTGATGCCAGGGGGGAAGCCCTTGTTCTTTGTCCAAAGTGCCAAGAGGGGCCACTCTAGGTTGAGCTCATTCTTGCCTCTAATAGCTCTAATGTATAGGCGCAAGAGTGCATCTGCCATGGAAAGTTCTGCACCAGGTTTGTACTGTATGATCATGTTAAATCTTTACAGGAGTTCCATTTATTGTGCTTGTCAGCGGGAGAGGTTTGCCTGGGTTTTAAACTATATGAGCAATTTGTGGTTGGTCAGGGCTGTGAATTCTTCCTGTTGTTCTAAGTAACAATGCCACTTGACCAAACAATGTATAATTTACAACAATTCCTTGTTGTGTATTGGGTATTGGCACTCACTGTCTGTGAGTTTGCGTGATTTTTAAGATACGGGCAGGAAGTCACCATCACTGTTCTTGATGCGTAGGACCCCTCCAATGGATGCGTCAGAGGCGTTTGTTTCCATTTGATACTCCCCATTGAGTTTGGGGTATTGTAAGATAGGTGCAGTGGTGAGTTTTTCCTTAAGGCTTCTGAATCAAAGGTCACATTGTGGGGTCCATACAAATTTGGATTTGGCACCAGTTATGGCAGACAGAGGTGCAGTCAGGATGCCGCAATTTGGAATAAACTGCCTCATGTAGGCAACCATTCCCAGGAATGTGCGGAGTTCTGACTTGTCTTTGGGGGTTGGCATCTTAAAGATAGCTTGAATTTTCTGGTTATCAGGTTTAATGTCATCTTTTGAGACCACATGTCCCAGGAAGGGCAGTTGTTTGCAGAAGATTTGGCATTTGGAGAGCTTAGCTATTATTTTGTGTTGTTCCAGGGTAGCAAACACTGCCTCCAGGTCATTGTGATGCTGTTCTACTAAAGGGCTGTAGACAATGATATTGTTTAGATATAACAGGGCATGTTTGCCAATATGGGGGGCAAACACCTTGTTCATGAAAGTCACAAAGGTTGAAGGTGTTTTTTTCATTCCAAAATTGAGCACCACACATTTGTATGATCTTTACTTAGTGTGGAAGACCGTTTTGGGTATATCCTCCTCCTTGATGCAGATTTGGTTGTAACCTGCGGTTAAGTCAATTTTGGAGAATACGGTGGCACCGCCTGGGACATCAAAAAGATCTTCAATGAGTGGGAGTAAGTAGCGGTTCTTGATAGTGACTTTGTTGAGGGCTCAGTAATCTGTGACCAATTAAAGGGTACAGTCTTTCTTTGCCATAAAGAATACAGCAGCGCCAAAATGTGACTGTGAGGGGCAAATAAGTCCTTTCTCAAGTGCCTCCTGGAGGTAAGCACATAGGGTGTTGTCTTTGTTGGGGGTGATTTGGTAGATGGGTTGTGCCTTAGGCACTGCTCCTTTTAGTTGGATGGAGTTCTGAATGTGTTTATCAGGCGGTAGTCCTGGTAGCGCCTCATTGAAGATTTCAGGATAGAAGCCACAATGTTGTGATCCTGAGGAGTAGTGGTATCCTGGTGGTCTTTGAAAATGTATGATTTCATACTGGCAGGAGTCCCAATCAATTGCCTTGAGGTTCTTTTTTTAGGGCTTTAGTAATGTATACAAAAGCATGATCACGCAAGAGTTAATCCACTGAGTCAGGGTAGATCTGGTGATTGACACCTTCACGCTTGATAGTTAATACTAAGGTTTCCCAGTCTATGTGGGGTTATTCCTTTATGGCCAGTCCATCCCCAGTATGACATCAAATTTGGGGGAGTCAATGACAGGTCCCTGAATGGTAAAGTGCAGGTTCTCTAGCATAATGGAGAAGGGGACTGTTTCCTTTGTCACAGTGATGTGATGTTTATTGGCTAAGACCATGTTTTTAATCTGCAAAGGATTAGTGGTCAGCTTGAACTTGTCTACAAAGCTGCTGTTAACTAGGGTCCAGTTAGCGCCTGAGTCCAGAAGTGCAGAGCCTGTGTAACTGCAAAAGCGTAAAGGGTAAGACATCAGTTTATTGGGATGTCTGGCAATAGTGTAAAGTACTGGGTCTTCCGAGGACACTTGGATCATTGGAAACTGGTCTACATCCTTGGGTTGGTATTCATTGTTGGGCAAGTCAGGAGTTGTGCAGGGAGAGCTTGGTTTTCTTAGTGCTCTCCCCAGGCTTTTCCCTTGTCTTGGTTGTCTTGTGTGGTAGTGATACAGAAATGGGTATAATTTTCCTGCACATTGTTCCCGTTTCTGTGTCCATTTGACCCTGCAGTCTTATGGTTTGTATTGTTGTTGTTCCCAGGAGGTAGGTGGTTGGTACGCCTAGTCAAGTGAGAATCTTTAGGTCTCTCTCTCTTCCCAGTCTGCGCCTTATGGAGGGCGTTGGATGTCTGCTCCACCTTCTCTGCCTTGCAATATAGGCTTTTAAGATTGGTTACCTGGTCCAGGTTGATATGTCTCATCACATGTGACTTAAGGGTGTTGCAGTACATGATATGTGTGTCTGGAGTGTTAAATGCCATATCTACAGGGGCACATAAGCAGAGTTCCTTGTAACTGTGTGTGAGTTCCTTTACAGTGCCTGTCTGGGTCAGGTTCTTCACTTGGCAGATAATCATGAGGGTGGTGTCCTTTAGTACAAACCATGCCAAGAAGTCTTGTTTGAATGTGTCCCAGTCTTGCACAGTATGATCTTTGTGTCACTTATTGCACCAAGTGCCTGCATCATGTGTGAGTTGGATAGATATCTCTGCAATCCAAAACGTTGTGGTCATTCCATCTGTGCCAGTTTGCTTTAGGAAGATTGAATCCAGGCTGTGGTGTTGTTGTTGGCCCCAGCAAATGGTTCCAAGGCAGCACTTCAAAGTTGTTGGGCCACATAGGCAGACATGTTTCCTTCTTTGGCTGGGGCTCAGGATGGAATGATAGATTCCTGAAAGAGCCCTTCTGCTGACAAGGCATTGAAGGCGGGCACCAGTACAAGCATGTTCTGGTATAGTATGAATCCTTCTGGTATCTTGGTACCTGGCAGTTATGGTGTCCAGTCTAGCAGGAGTCCAGATATGATTCTTTAGTAGATTTGTTGACCGCGGCAAGTACAGGCAAAAGGCAGAATTTTGGGGACTAAAAAGTAGGATGGATAACCTAATTCTGCTACCAATGTTGTAACTGTGCTGTTTTAGCAGAGTTAAAAGGGGGAAATATTTAGAAACTAGATAATAATCTTTATTGAGAGATACATGTTATATAGTCATTGTGAATCTTAGATAACAGGAACATGATAGTGTTGATCACATAGTGAGATGGTGAAGGGGGTGGCCTGATCCTGGTAATGAATCAAGCGCCAAAAAAAGATATCCACCATAAGGGATCATCATTTGTTCATGTTGTTGTATTTGGAAATTTAAGTAGACTTCCTTTTTTGACTTTGAGTGACTGGATAATTGTATTGTAGGTTGCAAACCTGTTTACTCAGAACCTTGTTGGCGGGTCAAGCCTGCTGTTTTGACAATACTCTCTTGGATAAAGAACCAACCCGCCAAAGAACTAAAAGACTCTGCACTTGGCACAGAACCCCAGAACCCAGCCACATCACAAGTACAAAATGTGATAGTAAACCAGACCACAACCAAGGTGGACATGCCCCAGATAGGCAAACTCATCCTAGAAGAAGCTTACCAAGCCATACCAGTCCTATGCCTTCATTTCCAAGCCAACACCAATGCATACCCCAGTGACACCGAGAAGGTCTTGGGGTGACTGCCATGCTATCAGGAGATGTGCTAGATTGGTTTGGAAAAGTCACAGCTGAAGACGTAGGATTCTGCTTAGACTACGCCAAGTTTGAGGCTGAGTTAATGGCCACTGGGGAGGATTGCAACACTAGATACTACGCCCTGAATTCCCTGTTAGAAATCCAACAAGGCCCCTAACCCATCCAAGCATATATTGAAAAATTCCTCAAACTGAAAACCTGCACCCAACTTGAGGACAAACTGGCAGCCATTATCTTCTAAAAGGGAGTCAACCTAGCAATGAAGGACCTGTTGAAGCATCATCAACCCACCCTCAGCCTAGATGAGCTAATCCCCCTGTGCAGGGGTCTTAGCATGAACCAAGAGAATGCTGGTCCCTTGCAGACCCGCCAACCCCAAACACCAACCCCAAACAGAACAGGGATGACACCTGAAGAGCTCCAACAACATTACCACAAAGGACTCTGTTTCCACTGCCACAAGGCGGATCACTTGACCAGAGCCTGCCCTAAGAAGAACACTGCCCCAATCTCACTGGCATAAACAAACACATCTGTGAAATCTTACATATTCATCCAGGTGATCATAGAACTATTGGGAAACAAGCGCCAGATTGAAGCTTTTATTGATACAGGAGCTGAAAAAAGTTTCATTGATGCCAGCCTGGCAAAGGAACTAGGCTTGATGGCTTTAGAGCGCAGCCTAAAAGTAATCATGGGAAACAGCTCTCTGGACACTGGTTATGAATAAAAATAAGAACTTCCCTTGACAATTAGACATAATGTGTACCTGTTGCCCTTGATACTCTTTCCAGGATTACCTCACCCCCTAATACTGGGCAACTCCTGGTCCAACAGACATGTTCTGATCTTGAACTATTGCAAACATACTGCTACATTGGGACAACCTGAATCTTGTGACACCGTTTCCTTCTGTATAAGCCCTGGAAGAGCCCAAACCAACAGAATCTTAACCATAAAGATGGAACCTAGCGTTGAGATATTACCTACCCCCTGCAGAAATGGGACCACATATTTAGCAAAGAAGAAGCCAAAAAACTACCCAGCCATTCAATCTACAATCACGCTATAGACCTGTTACCAGGGACCCAACCACACCACAGTCCCATTTACAGCTGCAACCACTGCAAAAAAGTGGACTTGAAAGCAAATTTAGAGGACATGACAAAAAAGGGCTTCATCCAAGTGTCAAAGGCCCCCTACTTGTTGACCATGCTGTTTGTAGGAAAGAAAGATGACAGGATGCTTCCATGCGTAAACTACCAGAAACTGAGCAATATTACAGTGAAGAACCGCTACCCCATCCCCAATGCTGATGAACTCTGTGATGTACTGACTGGAGCCCAGGTGTACTCAAAAATTGAACTTAGAGATGCCTTCAACCAGATCCAAATCAAAGACAGAGACAAATATAAGACAGCCAAAAAAACCAGATAAAGGTTGTACAAGTACCTAGTAATGCAATTTGGCCTGTGCAACGCCCTCAGCACTTTTCAAAGGATAATCAACACTGTCCTAGGAAAAATACCTCAACTGATTTTGTATTGCATATTTAGACAACATTCTCATCTACAGCAAGTCACACAAAGAGTACCTCCAATACATGGATCTTATACTGGAAAAACTCTCCCAGACCAACTTACACACCAAGCTTAAGAAAATTGAATTGTTTCAGAATGAGGTCAAATTCCTGGGATATGTGGTGAAGACTGGTGGTTTTTCTATGGCACAGTACAAAGTAGAAGCAATAGCAGCTTGGCTGGTGCCCAGATGCAGAAAGAATGTGAGAAGTTTTTTGGGCCTGGCAAATTATTGCAGGGATTTCATCCAAAATGTTTCTCACATTACTCTGCCCCTGACCTGACTTTGCTCTGACAAGATCCTGTTTGTCTGGACCCCAGAATGTACTGCCACCTTTGAAGCCTTGAAGATTGCTTTTACCTCCGCCCTTGTACTGACCATGCCTGATCCATCCAAGCCATTTGTACTGGAAACTGACGTGTCTGGATTTGTGGTAGGTGGGGTCCTTTTTCAGAAAGGAGGGGATAGTATGCTATATCCTGTAGCATATTATTCCAAGAAGATGCTACCTGCCAAAGGAAACTACCTAATATACAACAAGGAGATGCTTGCAATAATAAAGACCCTGAAACATTGGCGCCAGTATCTATGTGGCGCTGAATTCACAGTAAAGGTCCTAACTGGCCACAAGAACTTGGTTTACTTCTTTAACCCCAGACAGCTGAACCAGAGACAGGCCAGATGAGCTCTAGAACTGGCCAACTACACCCTGACAATTGACTATAAACCCAGGAAAGTCAACATAGTACCTGATGCACTGAGCAGAAGAGCAGATATGATTCCCTCCACGTCTGAGACCAAGGACCACAATACCCATGTACTCCTTGAACCTTCCAGCCTAGGCATCCAACTGATGTACATGAAGATCATGGCTCACAAATCTGACATAATCAAGGATCAGAAACTAGACAAGTACTCAGAAGAGCTCATTTCTGACTTGACCTCAGACCCAGAGAGCCACCACCACAAGAAAGGATTCTCCTTGAAAGGATCTACCCTGCTATTACATAACTGGATCTATGTACCAGAAGGTGAAACAAAGACCAAAGTACTAGTTAATTATCATGACTCAGAGATGGCTGGCCACCCTGGCAGACTCAAGACACTCTGAGGAATCAAGAAGAATTACGCTTGGCCCCAAATGGACAAAGATGTGGCTGCCTATATCAAAGGCTGTGAGACATGTGGAAGGACCAAACCCCGTATATCTAAACCTGAAGGCCTGCTAAGATCACTAGACATACCAGCGGGACCCTGGCAGTCCATTTCAATGAATTATATTGTAGAGCTGCCCCCTTTCAATTTGTTTGACGCCATTCTAGTCATAGTGTCAAAACTGCAGGCTCAACCCACCAGCAAGGTTCCAACCAAGCAGGTTTGTGACCCACAATCCGATTATCCGGTCACCCAAAGCCAGACTAGGAATTCAACTCAAATTACCAAATCCATCAATATGAACAGATGATGATCCTTCACAGTGGATACCTCAATTTGGCGCTTGACTCATTATCAGGATCAAGCCACCCCCTTCTTCCATCCAGCTGTGTGATCACCAATCATGTTCCTGCTATCCATTGATTCACATGAACTATATAATCATTATCTCTCAATAAAGATTATTATCTATCTTCTAAATATTTTTCCCCATGTAACTCTGCTAAAACAGCACAGTTACAACATTGGTAGCACCAGTAGGTTCTCCATCCTACCTTATCTTGAAAAATTCTGCCTGTTGCCCGCACTTGCCGCGGCCAACAAATCCTTGACAGAATTATGTCTGTGTCAGGGACCCACTTTGCAGGGAATAAACTTCCCAGCTGATGGGCCAAGGCCCCTACATTCAATCCTGCTATGACCAAACTGATAAGAACTGTGACCATTGAAAGATGCCCAAGCTGTCCTAGATAGGTGAACCTTCCAAACATAGAGCTAAATCACCCTAGTAGATAGTAGCCCACCAAATACACTAAGAGGTAAAAGGAAGCGTAAGGTATAACAAGGGTTGGTTCAACAGGAGGGGAAGTAAATGAGCGACCATAGTTGAACTTACATCCCCAATGTCCAGACGGGTATTTGAACCATCCATTGGCAAGGGATTCCTTTTGATGGGCATCATCAGGATAGGAGTTGTACCAGTCAGTTGTAGGAGTTGGATTTTCCAAGGCCAAAACCACTGGCAAGAAGTAACCTAGAAACCAGGATAGGAAAAGGATTCCTTTCATGGCTTCAGAAATGGAGTTGTGTCAGAAAAGGTAGAAGTATCAGAAAAGAGGATAGTCTTAATTGTTGAAACAATTTGAAGTGAATAAGTTTGGACCTTTAAATAGGCTTAAAATCATGGCTGAAGGCATATGAGAGGAGTTTCTTTAGATATGAGAGGATTTACATGAAGCTTGTAACTTGGGGCTTAACTTTACAAGATTTAAAGTACCTTATTTCTTAAAGTTCATATGTTTGATCAGGATCAGCCTCATATGTGCCAGCAAGTGATTGATAATTAAGCGGTGTATAATCAAAAGATGTATTGCTATCATATACAGAGCCATAACCTTAAGCATTGAGAGCAGGTTGAGAATTGAGCGGGTGGCAGGATCCAGCCAATCAGAATCAAAGCGGTAAGTGACGTTTGCACTCTTAATATTAACACTTTCAAATTTGAAAAGCATTTCAAAAGCAAAAACCAATTGAATCAAGGTGTAATAAAAAGGTAAATCAAAGGTTGGTGATGATCTTGTACTAACAATACATGCGTTAATAGTGTCCTGGGTTCAAATCTCATTCCGGAAAGGTTTGAACAAACTAAGGTGATTGTTGAGTTGGTTGTGTTGTGTCTTTGAATTGGTGTCTTTTAAGGAATTGTGGTTGTGTTGGTTTGAGGATATGTTTGTGCCCAAGTTGTCAATAATATTCAGGTAGTCAGGGAAAGAATCCCTGACAGTCTGGCCTCCCGCCTGACTGGACTCCATATACTCCTGGTACCAAGATACCTGATAGTTTTGTCCTCTACCAAAACACGGTGATCCCGCTACCCGCCTTCAACGCCCTGTCCGCCCAAGGGTTCTTTCAGGCACCTTTCTTGATGCTGCAACCAGCTGTCAAAACCACCATGCCTGCCTATGTTGCACAAAGACTTTGCAGCGCCGCCTTAGAGCCCTTTGCTGGGGCCAACAACAACAACGCTGCCGCATGAATCCAGTCCGCTCAAAGCAAGCTGGCTCAGATGGAATGCCCACAGCAATTCTGGATTGCGGAGATTTCCATTTGCCTGACCCACAACACTGGCACCTAGTGTGAAAAGTGGCACAAAGAACACACTGACAATAACTGGGACACCTTCAAACAGGACTTCTTGGCGAGGTTCGTGCTTAAGGATACAGCGCTCATGATCATACATCAAGTAAAGAACCTGACCCAGACAGGCACTGTTAAAGAGCTCACCCACGCCTACAAGGAGCTCTGCCTTCATGCACCATCTGACATGGCCTTTGACACCCCAGTCACACACCTCATGTACTACAACGCTCTCAAGTTGCACGTGATGGGATATGTAAACCTGGATCAAGTGACCAACCTGCAAAGCCTGTACCGTGAAGCAGAAAAAGCGGAACAGACATCCAATGCTCTGCACAAGGCACAAACTGGGAAACAAGAAAGACCCAAGGATTCCCATCCAAGAAGGTGCTCTGCTTGACCACCTCCTGGAGGCAATGGGAACAACACCAACCACAAACCTGCGGGTTCAAATGGGCATGGAAATGGAAACAATGGCCAGTCAAACTGTACCCATTTCTGTGTTACTGCCACCCAAGGCAACCAAGATGAGGGAAAAGCCCGGGGAGAGCACTAGCAAACCAAGCTCTCCCCACTCAACTCCTGACTTGCCCAACAATGAATACTAACCCAAGGACGTGGACCAATGTCCAATGATCCAGGTGCCCTTGGAAGACCTGGTACTATACACCATCACCAGACATCCCAATAAATTGATGTCTTATCCTTTCCGCTTTTGCAGTTACACAGGCTCAGCACTCCTGGACTTGGGCGCAGATCAAACTTTAGTCAACAGCAGCTTTGTGGATAAATTCAAGCTGGCCACTAATCCTTTTTGGATTAAAAATGTGGTCCTGGCTGATGAACACCACATTGCTGTGACAAAGGAAACTGCTCCCTTCTCTGTCATGCTTGAGAACCTACACCCCACCATCCAAGGCCCTGTCATTGACTTCCCTAAGTTTGACATTGTACTGGGACTAGACTGGTTACGGAAAAACAACCCCCACATGGACTGGGCAACCTCAGTGTTGACCATCAAGCGTGAAGGTGTCAACCACTAGATCTACCTGGACTCTGTAGACCAACTCCTATGCAACCATGTCTTTGTACGCATCACAGAGACTTTGGACAAGAAGAAAAACCTGAAAGCAATTGACTGGGATTCCTGCCAGTACAAAATCATACACTTCAAGGACCACCAGGACACCTCCATGCCTCAAGATTGCAACATTGTGGCCCATCACCCAGAAATCTTTAAGGAAGCGTTACCTGGGCTACCCCCTGAGAAACACATACAACACTCCATCCAACTCAAGGGGGCTGTACCCAAGGCACGTCCCATCTATCAACTGACCCCAAACAAGGACAACACCCTGTGCGCCTATCTCAAGGAGGCACTGGAAAAAGGACTTACCCGCCCCTCACAGTCTCCCTTTGGGGCTGCCGTATTCTTTGTGGCTAAAAAGGACGGTACCTTACTCCTGGTCACCGACTACTGCGCCCTGAACAAAGTCACCATTAAGAATTGTTACCCATTGTCACTGATTGTTGATCTCTTTGACGCCTTGGGAGGAGCCCCTGTCTTCTCCAAGATTGATCTAACTGCAGGCTACAATCAGATTTGTATCAAAGAGGAAGACATCCCCAAGACAGCCTTACACACCAAGTACGGTTCCTACAAGTGTGTGGTACTCAACTTTGGCATGACCAATGCCCTGTCCACCTTTGTAACCTTCATGAACAAAGTGTTTGCACCACACATAGGCAAACACGCCCTAGTGTACCTGGACAATATTATCATCTACAGCCCCTTGGTGGAACAGCACCACAAAGACCTGGAGGAAGTCTTTGCAACCTTGGCACAGCACAAATTGTTGGACAAGCCCTCCAAATGCCAGTGCTTCCGGGAGCAACTACCCTTCTTGGGACACATAGTCTCAAAAGACGGCATCAAACCCAACAGTCAAAAGATACAAGCCATCTGCAAAATGCCACCTCCCAAGGAGAAATCAGAACTCCACATCTTCTTGGGAATGGTGGCCTATGTACAACGCTTCATACCCGACTGTGGCGTTTTGACTGCCCCCTTGTCTGCCATAACAGGAGCCAAGTCCAAGTTTGTATGGACCCCCCAACGTGAGACTGTTTTAGACGTCTCAAAGAAAAACTCACAACAGCGCCCATCTTACAATATCCTAAACAAGATGGAGAGTACCAGATGGAAACCAATGCCTCAGATGCATTCATTGGGGGAGTACTACAAATTAAGAATAGTGATGGTGACTTCCTGCCTGTAGCCTACAAGTTGCGCAAACTGACAGATGGCAAGTGCTGATACCAAATCCATGACAAAGAGCTGCTGGCCATCATACACTGCCTAGTCAAATGGCGCTGTTACCTGGAACAGCAGGAAGAATTCACAGCACTAACCAATAATAAGTTGCTCATCTACTTCAAGACACAAGCAAACCTGTCACACTGCCAAGCGCAGTGGATGGAAGTATTAGAAAGGTTTAACATGCTCATTCAATATAAGCCCAGGGCCAAGCTTGCCATGGCGGACGCCCTGTCCTGTCTGTATGTCTGCGCTTCTAGGGGAGAGAATGAGCTCAACCCAGACTGGCCTCTCTTAGTGCTACGTACAAAAGACAAAGGATTCCCTGCAGGCACAACTGATATTACCAAAGAAACAGTCATCAAGAATGAACATATCTTTGCTGACGTATACGGGACTCTTCACAGAAAGATGTTGGATGGCACAATCATTCCCTACATCCCCACACATCAATGAGTCAATACCATTCTTTGCTACCACAGAGATCTTAGACATACTAAGAGCCAAAATCTATACAAATTCCTAAAACATAAAGCCTGGTGGCCAAACCTATACTGCAATGTCCAGGAAGTGTTAGAACAGTGTGAGGTTTGCAAAAAGTTTTCCAAAAGCAAAACCCCGCCTAAGTCTGTACTCCCCATTCAACCCCAACTACTGTTCAAAGTATGGGCTCTTGACATTGTGGGCTCCATGCCAGGAAAGCACAACAACAAAAAATACATCATCACAGCCATTGATTTTGCAACAAGATGGCCAGTAGCCCAAGCAATAAAGGCACACACCGGTAATGACGTCCAAAAATTCATTGGCAAGGAAATAATCAGCAGGTTTGGAAAGCCAGAACTCCTGATAACCAATGGAGGCAAAGAATTGACCTCCAAAGACACCAATGTGTACCTCACCAAGAATGGGGTCAAACACACCGTCACAACACCTTATCATCCACAGGCCAATGGATGCGTAGAGTGGCTTAATGGTAGCCTCATGCAAGCCCTAGCCAAACTTACCGCTGGGAGACCTGAAGACTGGTATAAGCAGCTACCAACTGCATTACTTGTGTGCCAAACCCAAGTGAACAGATCCACCGGGAAAAGCCCATTGGAACTGGTATACAGCACACAGCCAAATATCATCCAAGCATTGACAGGACCCAAACTGGAAATTCCAAGTCAAGTCCCCCCTTGCTCAGATCCTCAAGTAGTAGAGGCCAACAGCAAACAAGCAGCCAAAGAAAAGGAACACTTACAAAAGACATTTGTTCCCATCTGCAATAGACATGAAGTCAGGGACAAAGTCTGGGTCATGAATGTTGACAAAAGCAAACTACAACCCAAGAAAGTAGGGCCAGCAATCATTCTAAAGGTAAACAACAATAACACTTACCTCGTACAAGGACTTGGGAAAAGCAAGCAAGACAAGACCTTACACCACGACCACCTGCGACCCTGCAAAGCAAGACAAAAACAACGAGAAACTGCCCTGCCTGCCACCAAACAGCAACTGATTCAATGTGGCGCCTGGGCTCCTGACAACCTCCCTGACGACCTGCCCCCAGAGGAGGCTGACCTTCAGCCTGGGGGTGTCAAAACCGCAGGCTTGACCTGCCAGCAAGGTTCCAACCAAGTGGGGTTGTGACCCGCAATCCAATTATCCGGTCACCCAAAGCCAGACTAGGAAGTCAACTTGAATTACCAAATCCATCAACATGAACAAATGATGATCCCTTATGATGGATACCTTGTTTTGGCGCTTGACTCATTACCAGGATCAAGACACCCCCTTCACCATCCAACTGTGTGATCAACACAATCATGTTCCTGTTATCCTTGATTCACATGAACTATATAATCATTATCTCTCAATAAAGATTATTATCTATCTTCTAAATATTTTTCCCCATGTAACTCTGCTAAAACAGCACAGTTACAACAATAGTAGATAGGTTCAATAAAATGTCCTAATTTTTCCCTACCACCATCCACTGTACTGCTGCAGAGACAGCTAGACATTTCCACAACTGCATCCTAACTCAACATGGCACTCTGGCAGAAATCATCACTGATAGAGGACCACAATTCACCTCCAACTACTGGAATCAGGTAATGAAGGACTTAGGGGTAAAACTTTGTACATCTACATCATACCACCCACAGACTGACAACCAGACCAAACAAGTGAACCAAATAATTGAACAATACCTATGATGCTACGCCAACCAAGATAACTGGGCTGAGATGCTACCCATGGAGCAGTACGCCTACAAAAGCAAAGACCACACATTTACTGGAATGTCCCTCTTCAAAGCCAATTACAGGTTTGATTCATCTTTGGATCCCAGTATTGGCAGTAAGGAAATAAAACCATCAGAACAAACCTGGATTAAACAGATACACAACACCCAACAAACCTGTCTTAAGAATCTGACCCGCGCTGTCCAGACTTTTAAGGCTTTTGCCGAAAAAAGAGAATTCCCAGAAAACTGTTGAAGATAGGCAATGAAGTCTACTTGGACTTGCAAACAGTGCCTCTGACTGTTCCCTGCCAGAAGCTAGCCCACAGAAGGAGTGTTCCCTACAAGATCACCAAGCTAGTAGGAGAAGTAGAATTTAAACTAGAGCTACCCCCTTGTGAAAAATACATAACCTCTTCTACCATGAGCTACTATTCAAGAAAGAAGGAAACTTCTACCCCACCAGAAACTCAATACTGACCCTCCTTCCATCCAAGTAGGACGCTCCAAAGAATACAAAGTTGAATATATTCATGGAGACTGTACCCACTACAACACCCCCCAGTACTACGCCAAATGGAAGGAATATCCACCCAAGGAAAGCACCTGGGAACTTTTAAGCAACCTATCAACACTCAGCTAGCCATCCAATAATACCCTGAGAAGAAGGCTAGGAAGAAAGGAATCCTTGGGAAGGAAGGGTATGATGTCATGAATGACATTTCAATACTTGTATTGAAAACCCTGGAATCAAACCCCAGCCCTCAGGAAATGCCTTGCATCAACCAGGGTAGACTGGAGTCCGCCAGAATTCCAGTTGGACCAAACCCTGGGCCGCTGTAGATGCCTTTCCCCTACCAGGAGGAACAGGGACCCGCCAACTCATTGAGTTACAAACCCAAGTTGTTGAATTACTCTGAGATCTGCCAGATTCTTAAAGATGATTCCCCAAATGGTCACCAGATTGATGTTAACCTTGTGCCACCAAAGACCCAGACCTACACAGAAGTTTTAGCTTGCCTAAAAGAGGTTAAAACAAGGCCTACTGCTAGATCTGCCCTTGATCATCAGCTGCCGCCAGTCTGCATTCCAGAATGGGTAATGTGATTGGCCTGCTCAGGTGATATGGCAAACAGTAGCAGCGGAACAAAGAATTGCCACTTCTGTTCACCAGAGCAGGCCCAACCAGGATCCACCACCCTCCAAACCAAAATCCAAGACCATGTCCTGCCAGCAAGCTTTCCATGGGCCTGAAGTCTGCAAAAAGCAAAGAAGCAAAATCACATGTTATAAGAACCCCAGTGGTATGGGGATGCCCATATTATCATTTTTGATAAGAAACTTTTATGAACCTGTGTTCCAAGCAAATACTACCTTATTTAGTTTTAGTGCTCTTTCATCTCAACTCTGGCCAAGTAGACAACAGGCAACTTCCCCCTCTAGATACCAACTTACCAACCCATCTCAGGCACTACACTGTCCCCCAGGAGCCCCCTTTGGACCTGTGCATTTCATCAAATACTTCAAACCCCGCCTACTCTGAGTTCAACTTGGAGAACATAGTCATTGTCAACCCCTTGGCAAGGACCAGAGAAACCAAAACTGTAGGTTACAAAGAAAAGTGGTACATGAGGCCTCCAAGATTGTTCAAAGACAAATACAATTACCTGCCTGCCTGCCTACTTTATCCCAATGACCCTGCCTTTAACCCCACAACCTGATTGCCTAATGAAACCTTCCACTGCCGCTGAGACCACATCCACTCAACTTTTTGGAATACTCTACATTACTTTGACAGGATTGGTAGTTGTTGTGATATGAGGCGCAGCACAGAGTCACAACAGGAAATCCTAACCTTAGGATTGGATTTGTACTAAGTCTCAGTTAGAATGGTAGGGAAGGCTATGTGATTACCTTGTGACCCTGAATTAATAATATCTGCTAGATGTGGCTAGAGAGGCTCCAAAGTACGTGGAGAAACAAAGACAAAAATTTGAATAGAACTTAAATTTTATTGGTGAATATGAATAAAATATATAGTGGTTGGCAATACCACAAAGCAGTACTAGGATGGTAGGATCACTCACCACCAGCATGAGTGGGGCAAGTGAGGTGCACAGAATCAGGAAACCAAACAATTGAATTTCTAATTTGGAGCCAGACTCATTTCAAAGGGCAAAAGCAAAAGAGAGAGATTTGTCCTCAAAATAACCCATCAAAGGCAAAATCAAAACATGGTGAATAGTGGTATTCACAAAATTTCCCTCCCCTAGATTGGCCTTAGGGGGTGGTACTTGCGGAGGAACTTGGCATGCACTTGGGCAATCATTCAACCAATGGAAAAGAGTTTTACAGTATACTCTGACCCTTGTTTGAAGGTCACTTCCAAGGGCCCAATCCACAAAAGTTCTAGTTTGTGAGCGCGTTCTCCTACTCTATGCTGATAGTAAAGAACATGGTCCCCAATGTTGAACTCAGGCAAGGGAGATCATCCAGCATTGTCAGGAGAGAGCTCAAGCATCTTTGTCTTATATGTGGACGTGTAGGCAGAGGCCTGTATATCAATTATGCAGTTGACTAGATCCTTGATGTGGTTGTCAGGATTCATGGCTTTATTAGAGGAGAGTAGGGGACCCCCAGGAGCAACAGAGTAGTGGCTTCACAACCATACAGCATAGTAAAAGGAGAATACCTGGTGACACAATGTTTACTAAGACATTAGGCAAAGAGAGCAGTGGGTAAGTATAGATCCCAGTTGACGGCGTCAGAGTAAGTAAGCTTCCTCATGATAGAAACCAGAGTTGAGTTGGCGCACTCAACTGCCCCATTGGTGGAAGAATTATAGGGGACAGAGAAGGACTGGTGAGACCCCAAGGCTTCAACCACCAAGTTCACTAATTTGATATTGAAGTTAGTCCCATTGTCAGACAACAACACTTGAGGGCAACCATGGCAGAAGAATACATCTTGTAGTAGAAAGGCGGTGGTGGTCTTGGCAGTGATGTCTTTAGTAGCACAAGCTTCTACCCACTTGCTAAAATGATCAACAGCAATTAGGATAAAGCGGCAACTAGAGTGGGAGCAAGGGGGAGGCCCTACAGCGTCAATACTGACAGTTTGAAAGGTGTGTTGGGGGGACTAGCTTGAACTCATGAGCGGCGGCTTTAGGACGTTGGAGCTGGCAATCATGGTAACTGGCAATAACATCTGGGATCAGGCAAAGATTTCCCAGAAGTAGTTCTTCTGGAGCCAGACATATGTCTTGGCAACGCCTCCATGTACTGTCTCCTTAGGAGCTTGGAGCACCACCAAAAGGCAAAATTAGGCCTTACATAAGGCAATTAGTGGTCTTTTATTTTCTTGAAAAGCTGATTGTCACAAATGAGTGTGTCCTCAGATAATTTATAAAGAGCAACTCAAACTTCTTCTGTCTTGTTCTCCCATGAAGAAGGATATCTAATTAGTTTATACAACCGGTCAGCCTCAGCAGGGTTTAAAGCAAGAATGGGCATTCTGGAGAGCCCATCAGCGTTCTGATATTGAATCCCAGGGTGATGGAGCACAGTGAAGTTTTATCCTTGCAGACGTAGAGCCCATCTAGCTAGGCGCCCTTCAGGCTCCTTAAGCTTTTGTAACCACTTAAGAGAAGTGTGGTCAGTGACAACTGTGAAGTGGGTCCCATATACGTAGTGACAAAACTGCTTGACTGCATGCAACATGGTGAGGCACTCCTTCTCTGTGACACTATAGTTCTTCTTGTGTTTGTTCAGCACACAGGATGTGTAAGCCATAGGATGGTCTACACCCTTGTTGTCTAGTTGGGCCAAAATAGCTCCAATAGCAAGATCACAAGTGTTGGTGTACAGGATGAACTCCTTATCATAGTCAGGATACACTAGAATTGGCGCCTCTTTGAGTTTTTGTTTAAGGGTCTCAAAGGCTTGCTGTTGACTGGTGGTCTATTCAAAAGGAACATTACGTAATAGCTGGACTAGAGGCTCACTAGTATTGGCAAAGTCAGGTATAAACTTTCTGTAGTAGCCCATCATCCCTAGAAAGACTTGGACTTCTTGCAGGTTGGTGGGCGGAAGCTTTTATCAATGGACTCAACTTTCTTAGTCATGGGGAAAATTCCTGTCTGAGTCACCTCATGCCCCAAGAATTCAAGGTGTTACCTGAAGAAGGTAAATTTAGATGGTTTTAACTTAAGTCTAGCCTCACAAATCTTTATGAACACCTCCTTAAGATGGGCCAGGTGATCAGTGAAGGTGGCTCTGAAGACAGTTATATCATCTAAGTACACTAAAACACATGAGAGCTTCAAATCATGGAGGATGGCATCTGTTGTGAAGTGATTGGTTATAAACTAGCTGTCACTATACTCACACATTTATCCATTAAGCTCAGTGAACCAAAGGGCAATTGTACTCTTGCCCTAGATGATAACTAGTCCAAACAATCAAATTGTGAAGGAAATCACTGGATAAAATGAAGACTTTTCTAAATGATGGGGAATTACCACCCAAATCCACATAGAATTGATGATTAACCACCAACGCAACTTCAGATATTTTTTGTGAAATTTCCAATTGTAACTCCAGGATTAAGTAGAACAATCAGTCCAACCATAGTAAACCAAGATAAATGACCTGGGAAAGCATCAATTCATCTTCAGCGTAGAATTCTGGGCATTGAGAAGTGACACAATTTTCAGTTTCAAGAATGGGGGAGGAGCTACAAAATTGGCTGGCATGAAATTAAAATTTGGTGGCACCAAAAACAAAGTTCCAGATGCTGGGCCCCATCTTCCTGAAATGATTCTGTTCAGAATCAGATTGTATGGGATATACCGCAATAACCCAATCACAGGATGCATTTTTAAAATTTAAAATTATAACTTGGGATAATTGGTTTTTATTGAGTAAATTTAGGAGGACTCAACTCTTAGAGTTAAAACAGGGAAAATTATTCAATACTGTAAATTCAGAACCTAAAGGTAAAAATGTGGGATGGTCAAATTCTTTTGTGTGAACTCACCAACTTAATGGAGTAATTTTCATCCCAGAACAACTTATTTTTTATATAAAAGGATGAAAAATATTCCAGTAAGTTGGTGAGTTCACGCAAAAGAATTTGGCAATCCCACATTTTTACCTTTAGGTTCTGAATCTACAGTATATATCAGAAAAATTGACTAAGCAATACCACCTGAGTCTTGATCTCCTATTCCTTCTGCATCTTCAAGTAAGTATCTAGTCCAGGTTGCAAAGAACCCTTGCGTGACCAGTTTCTGATAACCATGCTGATTAATAAGCTTATATTAGGTGACCCTCATATTACGTCAATTTATCAACATCAGTTTGCAAGGGGGAGCTGGTTTCAGCTGGCAGACTGGAGCAGCTGTGACCCATTTTTGATTGACTTTTTGGTTGAAATCCGTTAACTTGGTCAATTTTGATACAGGTTTCCTGGCCTTCCAAGCCTTCTTACTTGGACAGACAATACCCGGCATTATGGAACCTACTGTGACATTACCCTCTGCTTTAGCCCTGGGCACAATACCACCATATGGGAGATGGGATAAAAAGAAATTCTTATGGGCAGGTGGGAGTTTCATTGCAGCTAGGGTAAGTTCAGGGTGACCAATAGCAGTGAGATTGCGCTTGTAGAACTTGTGGATCAGATCAGAGGAATTTAAACAATAGTAGTGGGGAACCCAAGAGTTTTCAGAATCAGGATAACTTTTCCAAGATACCAAATATTCCAAACGGCGGCAATTCTTTCAGGAAGCCAGAATACAATTTAACTCATACTCAGGTTCTCCTTCCACAATAATGGGTTAGGAAAAGTGGGTCTCTGTTCCTTTGAAGGGAGTAAGAAGTCATTTATGGAAGGTGTGGAAAATCTTGAAAGCAGGAGGTAAATCCAGCCGATAGGCAGAGGGACCAAT